>PVNU02002281.1:0-465779 GCA_003013855.2 Liriodendron chinense
TGCATCAAAGAGTCATAGACCAAAATCACACTGAATTGCAATCATAACCATTTGAAAATGAATGCTAGACCATTGCTTCAATGGCTAGGATGGCCGCCCCTTATCCCCATATCAGATTCATTCTCTAAAGGCCTGTTTGAATGAGTGGGGATTTAGGTCGGGTCCTAGAGTACCCATATACCCGGGTTAATTCCCATCGGTTCTTGGCATACCCAAGCCTTGCTTTTAGGGGCCCTGTCCCAATCAAGTTCAGGTAGCTGATGGGTACCCATCGGATCTTTGGACCTAGGCCTTGAGTTAGGTTGGGTTGGGTCTTTGTCAAAATGAGAGCATTTACATAGTCGGCCCTGAAATGGATGGATTATATCACATACATGGCGTGGAAATGAGCTCTTACATATCATACTTGATATATGGTATCACTATTCAAACTGATTGGACTTGACCTGACCCAGTCTGATTGTAACCCGGACTGGGACCGATCTTAACGTGAATAGATCCAAGTTTAACCGGGTCCATAAAGGTGCCACTATCTTGACTTTTTTACTTCTTTCTTGGACCATCTTGTATGATAGTTCTTTTAGGAGGCTTGTTCCAACTGTAGATGGCGCACATACAAAAAATATAGACCATCTATCATGTTGATCGAGTGCCTTTAACCATAGTGCAGAGAATGGCTTTTCCAATTTGATTGGTGTGTTTGTCGGTTCGACCAAAAAATGGGTGCATTCTTGAATTGGACTTAGCTGTTGCACGCTATACTGTTTTGCACGTTTTTTGTTTAAGTTTTGGTGTGACGGGTAAATGTTGGTTTTGGTTGATTTGACTGATGGAAATATGTAAATTTTAGAAAGTGCAAGTTTTGTTTCCTAATCTTGTTTGGAAATTCTTAAATATCCTTCTAATTATGATTAGGGTTAAGGTTTTGGAGCCTAGCATAAGGATTCTAGGGTTTTGAAGGAAAAGTTACACCCCGTTTGGTACTTTGGATTTGGTGGTAAATGGGAGTATTTTAAATTCATATGGCTGCTTTTTGCGTTTAGCAGCGTTGGATTTGGAGGCAGATGAAATCAGAGGTATTTCAAATCTCTCTTTTGGTGTGTTTGGAAATCCTAGTAATATGCTTCCAAGGGAATTGAGAGGAAATGCCTTTTTTTGCCTCCATTTTAAGGGAACGAGAGTCACATATATAACAAAGATATCTCTAAGCTACTAATCCATTAGACACATGGCACATTTATGATACCCAAAAATAATTCAATTATCATCTACAATACTAAAATCATATCAATAGAATGATATGAACCATCCAAATGTTGGACATTTAAATGGACAGTTAAAAAATGGTGGTGAGTCGTCTATTTGTGATCCTTGCATTTATGGTCCACCCAAGACTCAGAAATTCCTCATTTTTTGCTAGAGTATATATTTTAATGGGCTTATTACAACCATTCTATCAAATACCACATATATATATATATATATATATATATATATATATATATATATATATATATATATATATATATATATATAATATACTAATTTAGAGTATGAAAGCTAGTTTAGTTAACCAAAATTTAAGTCATGTGAATATACCGAAAAATTCCAATGCCCTCCATGTGAATTCCAATGTGAATAGGAGATTCGGAATCCAGGGCATTTCAGCCAAACATAGAATTTGGAATCACCTTGATTCCAATGTAATTATAATTTGGATTCCATTGCATTTCAAATCTAAAAAACTTCTTCTGATTATAGTGGATTGTTTGTTGCTTTATGTCATGGTATTTTCCTACAAAGGTTTTCCACGTAAAATTTCACATGTTCTTTGTTGGTTGGGATTTTTCATTTTCTATGGGTTGTTTGTTTCCATGTGAGGTTGCTTTTTTTCGTTTTTTGTTAGTTATGTGGAACGTTCCCACCCTGTTAGTTGTGCAATAAACCCACATGGTTAGTCACATGATGCACCCACCCACCGATATATCAGGTACGAAAAGCACTTGGGTACCTCACACTAGCCACCAGGTACCCCATGGGGTTTCTTTAGCTAATGTAGGTGGAACAACTCTAGTTGGGCCTTGATTCTAAAAATCAGGATGATTCAACTCTCAGTAGGCCATTTCAAATAAATGTATACCTAAAACCTCTAGGCTCACGATCGTATGGCTCTCTTAAGTTTTAGAATAGTATAACATGAAGTAAAAACAGCATAATGGCAGTACGCAAAACTGATGGTGGGCGTTCCATCATAATTATTTTCTGTGGTGTAGTAGTTTTGTATGATCATGAATTTTAGATTTAATAGTTAAAATGAGACAACATACATGATGGACAGGGTGGATCCCATGTAAGTTCGACCACCTAGATCCCAGTCTGCAAAAGCACCACTAGGTACCTTAGGGCGAGGTACCGTAGCCCAGTTCATTAAGTAGTAGGTATTGGGACCCTGTGGATTGCCTGGCTGATTCACCCGACATGTCGGTTTTTGAGTAGGCCATGTGCACTGTCAGAGATGGCCCAGCTTCACTGAACAACTTTCAAACATGTTTTGTGTGGACCCATTTCTCACAGTGGTGTGTGGCCTTGTGGCGGTTGGTCACCACACAATCCGCTTCCCAAAAATTGGATGGGAATGCATTGGTGACCCTACCACTATGGACATGTGTGGTGGTGGGACTTTGAAGGCCCCACCATGATTTATGAGTGAACTACACCACTTGAAATAGTGATGACCGGACACATACGGTTGAAAACTTATGGGGCCAGGGAAGTATTTGATCGAGTTAATCTTTGTTCTTTCCTTTCATTTAAGTCCGTAACCTCCTGATCAAGTTTGATGACAAATAAACATCACTATGGACCTTAGAAAGGTTTCAATGGAGATATTTATTTTCTATGTTGGGGTCCACTTGAGCTTTCGATGTGCTTCAATTTTGGAATTACATCCTAAAAGGAGCTGGTAAAATGATTGGATGGCATGGTAACACATACATCATGGTGGGTCTCACAAAGTCCTGCCACCATGGACGTCTATGGTGGCAGACGCAAGCCACATACCCCTAAATTTAGGGTTGCAGCTGATGGACCTTTTCTCTCCGGTGCAGATTGGATTGGTACAGCCCTTGCCCGTACCAACATTGGTATACATACATCACAGTGGACCACACCAAGTCCTGCCACAATGGGCCACGCAAGACACGTCCCCCCAAAGTTAAGAGTCGTAGCTGCTGTCATATATGACTAATAACACTTGTAGTAACTTTCTCGCAAAATGGGATTACATAATAAGTTACAGTCTTATGTACTGAGTAAACTCTATTAGGCTTACCGTGAATGTATGTGATTTATCCATGCCATCAGTCTATTTTCTCAACTCATTTTAGTGGTTGAGCCAAACATTGAAGCATATCCAAAGCTCAAGTGGACCATACCACAGTAAACAGTGGGAATAATTATTTCCACCTTTGTAAATTTGCTAGGCTCACAGTGATTGTTATTTGTCATCTACCCTGCTCATAAGATCGCACAGACATGGATGAAGGGAAAACACCAATATCAGCTTGATCCAAAATTTTTGTGGCCCTTAAGAATTTTTCAACAGTAGATGTCCAATTCACACTATTTCCAGTGGTGTGGTCCACTTGACCTTTGGATGTGCTTCATTTTGTTCAGATTGAGCTCTAAATTTATATATTAAAATGGATGGATGGAGTGAATAAAATACATAAATCACAATTGATTCCACAGAGTTTACTCAGTACGCTTAATATTGAGTTACTAAGTCTGCAGTCCGCTTCCCTTTCATACATGCTTAGCAAGCACCAATCACCGACAACGGCCCGCTGCACAATCAAATCCTGCCATATAGTGGCAAGGGCTGTACGCAATCCTTGTCGTCTTCTCTCCCATTGTTATGGTGCAAGTTTGACTTGTAGAACGGGCCAACATTAATTTGAATGTCATGTTCATACTATACCCACGTGATGAACGGCAGGGATCACTGACATGCATGCCATCCTACGGTTCTGACAGCCCCTTCTCCCACTGGACGAGGGTTTCCTGCTAAAGCCCTTCAAAGTTCCTCCATTATGCTTGTGGCAAACACCTAGGATTCAATGACCATCATGTGGCCGCAAAGGTCTCTTAACGGGCTAAGTTTTTTGTGATTTCACTTCATCCCAGTTAGAATAACCTTATAAACAATTTGGATGGCCCACTTGAGTTTTCCCTCTGGTATGGCATACTTGAGTTTTGGATCTGTCATATATTTGGCCGCATTTGCATGTCCTAAAATGATCTAAAAAAATGGAGGAACAGAGTAGATTTCTCACAAACATCACCATGGGCCCACCTTGTTAGAGTCCCTAGATCTACATTGATATACCATCCTCTAACAGCTTAAGCTTTTAGAAAAAATGGTGATTTGACATGTATTAAAGTAGAAGGTCATGTTGTCCACTCAATTTTTTGATTTACCTCATTTTTGGGCTTATTTCATGAAATGATCTGAAAAACTAAATGGATGGCATGGATGAAACACATACATCATGGTGGGGCCCACAGAGCACCGACCACTAGCCATTGGGAAGAGACAAGGTCCACTGGCCAATCCTCTTCCCTGATGACTGCCGATCTCTGACATTTGTGCCAACGGTTTTGAGGGGACGGGAATAATTCAGTGCGCCCAGCGCCCAACCTCTTCGGAGCGCACCATGCGTGCAACACCCAACCTCAATCGACCCCACCCTAACGTATGTATGTGTGACATCCACTCCGTCCATAAGGTGAGACCCTCATCCTAGCCATGCATCCAAATAATCAGATCAACCAAAAAATTATATGAGCCAAATATGTTGGAACAAAGTAATATTATGACTAAAACCTCTTTAAGTTCATTTTTGGTATGGCTCACTTGAGTTGGCTTTTGCATTTTCCTTTTATCCTGGTGATACCTGATGAACGGGTTGGATGAAATAAGAACACCGTGCTGGCCCACTCAAACCAATGGTTCTGGTTTAGTTTTGAACCGAGGGCCCATGTGGTGAGGAGGCAGAGCTAACAGAGGGTACGCATTTGATGGACGTGTTGGATGTGATCCGTATACCAAGTAGAACCATATCTGCGCAGTACTAGAAAGCTTATGGTAGTCCTGGTACCACTATACGTACATATCCGGCCAGTGTCCTGCATTATGCACACCTCTAATGGATTTGATTGGGCCATGTACTCCACCGCTGAGTACAGTGGGCCCCATCTCCGACAGCAGTGTATGGCACAATCAAATCTCACCCGTCAGTGGTCTCGAGATCCGTGTCGTGTAACTGCACCATGAATGGTGAGGCCTGGGAAACACGAGATCACCGGTGAGGGCCCTACCTAGTGAGATTTGATTTGTTTAGCCACTTGTGATGGGGAGCGGATTAGGTGAGACCTGGAATCATCCAAGACAGTGCGGGCCCACCTTGATGTATGTATTATGTATTCATGCCGCTTATTTGTTTTTTCAGATCATTTTATCAGATGAACCATTCGGATTAAAACAATGGTGATTGGACTCTCTACCATTAAAGACTTTGTAGGGTCACTCCATGACCTGTTTGAAATGATGTAATTACATGTATTTTCTCTCACATCAATAAATACAGAATGCCAGACTGAGGACTTCCTTTCATTACCTAACACGGTGTTCAAAGTCAAAAGGTCATAAACCCTACCATGAAGTATGTGTTGTATGCATGCCATCCATTCATTAGTAGAGATCAATTTAGAGAGTTGGCTAAAAAAATGAGTCATATTCAAAGCTCAAGTGAACTGCACTAAAAAACACTGGAAATTAGATGGTGACCATTTAAAATTTTCTTCCTATGATGTGGTCCAGTTAAGCTTTAGATCTATGTCATTTTTTGAGGCATCACTAGAATGATATGGCCAAATGAATGGACGGCACATATAAAACATGTACATCATGGTGGGACCCACAAAGGCCCATCTTGTTTTCTGGATAAAAAGGTTGCTATCATACCGCCTCCAACTAACTTTTGATAAATAATAAATGTACAAAAAGACAAAATACACTACCATTATTAATGAAGTACATCATTCTGAACACGCATGTATTTATTTGCCATTTTGATAAGGTCGCAGAAGCGAATATCAGCTTCATCCAAAACTTGTGTGGCTCATTAATGATCAATCACCAGTTGTTTCTTATGGCATGGTCTACCATAGTTGGATCTCGGTCAATTTCAGGTCAGTTTTTGAATAATGCCTTAAAATTATAAGGAACAATGGATGAATGGCCGGCATACATAATACATTGGTTAATATGGGCTCCACAGCAGCGGCTGCACTGTCTTGAGTGAGTATGAGTCCTGCTTAATCCCCTCCTGGTGATATAGATAGATTACTATTGTACTTTCAAACATACTTTGCATGGCTATCTTAACAGTGTCCCTTAAATTTAGTTCTGTCAGGGCCTTACCAAACTTAGTGTTGCGAACTGAACTCAGTAGGCTAAGCTTATTGGGTAAACTCTATGGGCCCATCATGAATTATTTATTTTGTCCATTCCTTCCATTTATTTTATCATATGATTTTAGGGTTGATCCTAACAAAATTGCAAGTGGACCACACCAAAGGAAACAGTGTGGATCAAGCTGATATTTGTGCTTTCCCTTTATCCATGTCTGTGTGATCTCGTGAACATGTTGGATGATAATTAAGTGTTGCTGTGGGCCCTAGGAAGGTTTCAACGGTGGAAATCATTATTTTGACTGTTTTCTCTACTATGGTCCACCTGATCTTTGGATATGCTTCAATTTTGGACCCCTAAAATGATCCTTAAAAACAGATAGACAGTGTGGATAAACCCCATACATTCACAGTGGGCCCAACAGAGTTTACTCGTCATTCATTACGCAATCCGATTTCGTGTTTCCCAGCATCACCGAATCCGGTTCCACCCATGGGGGTTTCCAGGGACCGTGGTAGCATTGTAGGCCACACATCATAAGCTAGGCTGTGCCCACTTCAATTCTCACGAACATCAGGGTGGGCTCCACCTGGCTTCTGATCGGGGTCGTTGCCAATCTGCGTCCCAACCTGGACAGTTCAGGTGCATGGCCCACCCCGGACGGAGCATAGCTCGAAAAGCAAGCCGTACCAAGGATGAGTTGCCACAATTTGGGAACCAGTTCACAGCCAGGGCTGTCTGATCAATGTTCGTTCTGGTCTATGCTCCATACGCAGTGGGGCCCACGATTTGGACGGTTCTTATTGTCGTACTTTTGTGCCACTGCATAATAGCTGAACTTTGGGAAACATATCATCATAGCCCAACCTCTTCTTTGACTTGAAATGCCCACCAACTCCTCAAATAACTCAATCACTCGTACTATGACGAAATGCAAAATTACCATCTACCCAACAATGATCTGACCACGATTCGTGGTGGGACCCACTGCCACCTAAGCCTCCTCAGCAAGTTGTGGGCACAACCATCGTGTCAGGATATGATTTGATCATTCTGATAGTAATAAATGATACGTTGAGCCCATAGGGGGTACAAGGTAGCTCATGTACACGTAAGGACATATTCCAGAATGGCCAACAGTTGAAATATCCAAGCCGTCCATCAGGTTTTTATGACCGCATAGATGTTTTTTTTCCAAAAATAATACTGGTCCGTAAATTATGTGGGCCACAATGCTAGAAACAGGCCTAGAATTGTTTTGTCAAGTGTGGCCCAGATGATGAGTGTAGTGACCTGATTCCTGGGAGAGAGATCTACCTAATTATGGCCCCCTTGATGAATGGATTGGATCTTGTACCAATATACCATGCTGGCAAATTTGTGGCGTCAACATGAGCGGCTTTGTTCACGCTTATGGGCTTAACAAATCTGGGTTGGGAGCCTTCCCTCGTAGGTAGGCTCTGCGGAGTTTCAACAGGAGTTTGGGTTTTGAAACCCATCAGTAGGCTGCTAGCAGCACCAGTGGATGCGTTGCATGGCTTGCTTGCATGGCTTACTGACAAAAAAAAATGAGCTTAACAAATCTCATGCATGCACTACTCTACCGGTTGGTTCTTCGACCACGTTTTCGCCGGACTAAAAAATAAGGGGGGAAATGATGAGTGCTTTTTGGGTACGCTGCAGGACAGGATCCAGCGTATGTGGCAGTCCGGTCGGATGATCTTAACCGTCTATTTTGTAGACTCTATGCTCCATGGCCACCTTATAAGAAAGTTTTGCTAGATGATGATTGTGACTGTCACTATTATCATCCACATCATCCGAGCCTTATCCCAATTAATCGTGGTCTGCTGCATAAATCATGTTCCGTCATTTCTTTTTACGGCAGGCCTTCAATTAAACCATAGGTCGCCAATTCTTTTCTTACGGCCTGCACTGCTCTTTCAGTTCCTTTAGCAACTTTAATATAATAAAAGCTTTTCAGATAAGAGCTATACTTTGATAATCTTTTCTTCTTCTTTTTTTTATTACGAGAACATTCTATTATTATAAGAGCAATTCAGAAGGTTTGTTTTGGTAGGTCTCGCAGTAGATGGACCACGTCCCAAATGGCAAAAGAATGGATGACTATAATTTTCACGTTTTAAGACATTTGAGCCATCCATTATGCTAGACATTGGATGTGATCGTCCATCATATGGATCCCACCTTTGATGTGGATTGTCCATTGTGTGAGCCAAACCTTCATAGTGAGTCATCCAACATGTGAGGCCCATCTTGGATGTGGACCATTCGCCATTAGGGCTTGACCTTTGATGTGTACCATCCAGTGAGGCCCATCTTGATGTAAGTCATCCATCATGAGGGGCCCACCATCAATGCTAATCGTCCTTTTATGTGGGGACCTTCAATGTCCACTACCATCACCTGGAAAGGTGTCCACCATGTGGGCACCACCTTCGAAGTGGGTTGCCCACTTTCATGTCCACCATCCATCGTGTGGGGCACACCTTCTATGTGGATCATCCACCACGCTGGGCCACTTTGGATATGGGTCGTCCATCATTCGAAACTTGGATGTGGATTGTCCATTACATGGGGCCCACTTGATCCGGATTGTCCATCACATGGGGCCACATTTTGTTGTGGGTCATCCATCATGCGAAGCCCGCTTCGTCCATTATGTGGGCTCACCTTAATGCCAACCATTCATTATTTGGGTCCCACCTTCAACATGGGTCGTTTATTATGTGGCCCACTTTTGATGTCAACCATCCATCATGTGGGCTCACCTTTAATTCCATTATATGGGTCCCACATTAATTTGATGTGGATTGTCCATCAAGTGGGGGCCCACTTGATGTGGATGATCCATCATACAAGGCGACACTTTAATTTAGGTCATCCATCATAAGAAGCCCACCTTTGATGTAGATTGTGTTTATGTGGGGCCCACCTGATGTGGGCAGTCCATTGTGCGGGACTTCATTTTGATGTGGGTCATCCATCATGTGGGACCCATCTTTGATGTCTACCATCCATCATGTGGGCCCACATTTGCTGTGGACCATCCATCATATGGGGCCCAACCTTTCATCATGTGGTCCCACCTTCAATGCCCACCATCCATCATGTGGGTCCCACCTTTGATGTGGATAGTCCATCAGGTGGGGCTCACTTGATGTGGATCATCCCTCATGAGGGGACACACTTTGATGGGGGATATCCATCATGTGGGGCCCACCTCTGATGTGACCATGCATTATGTGGGACCACATCACCTCAATGTGGACCATTCATCATGTAGGGCCCCTCCTTTAAAATGGGTCATTCATCATGTGGGCCACATTAGAGAGACTGTAAAGAGGAGAAGAGAGCAAGATGGGAATTGTTTTAAAAGTTTAAGGAAAAACTTATAAAAAAAATTAATGAAAAATGTTTACTCGCTTCAGCAATTAAGCTCGAAAAAAAAAAAAAAAAAAAAAAAAGAGAGAAGAAGAAGAAGTTATATTTCTATCACTTATTTTTTTAAGAGCTTTTCGACTAGTTTTTAAAGAGTTAAGTGGTAAAATTAGGAATCCACATCTACCAGGTTAGCCCGATCGACCCGCTCAATCCGACCCGCCAGAAACCTAATCCGCCCCGACCTGGCAGAGAAAATGGTCCAGTCCCTGGTAAATCTGGCTAGATCGTTTTTAATCTAGGTATGGTTTAGGATACACGCCAAACCCGACCAACCCGACCCTTGTATACCCGACTCGAACCACCTCGAGTTCTGTTAAAGTATTCTAAAAAAAAACCTTCGAGTTTGAGCATGCCCTCCTTTAGCGTGTTTGGAAATTTGAACTTTGGATGGTAAGGTGGTAAACACACCTAGATGTATCTACCATTATTGTGGGGGTATTTTTTCATGAGGCTCAATATGGAACTCCAATTCATTTCTGTGGAATCTATGGTTGGGTTATCAAAGTCATTGATCAAGCAGAACGACAGACTAAATCCGTACGCGATGCACTTGAAGCTTTGTATGCACACTATGTCAGTGAATATGAAATTGCAAAAGTTAGTCAGACATCTACCGTTAGTTCTTCCCAAGTGACGACTTCCAAGGCGAATGGGAGAATGTTTGATGAAATGTATTCATTCATAACAATTGAAGAAACTACAGTAAGAATGAACAACGAAACAGAACTTAACAAATATTTAAACCTTTCAATTTTAAGAAATCAAGCGAAAGATTTTGATGTCCTGAAATTGTGGAAGAATCACGCACATGAATTTCCTATACTCTCAAGGATAGCGAGTGATATATTTTCAATCTCTATTTCAACTGTAACATCGTAATCGACATTTAGCATTGGGGAAAGGATTGTTACCAAAGAGAGAAGCTCACTTGCAGCATCTACTATGAAGCTCTCATTTGTGCCCAAGATTGGTTAGCTCCTAAGTGGGGATGACGCAGCTTTGATGCGGAGAAAGATGACGAAAAAGCAGATGAAAAGGACAAGACAGAAAAATCTTTCATCTAAAATTTATAATATGTTTTAAAGTAAAAGAAACAGTTATTGGTAATATTGTATAGAGAAAATATTATTTAATACTGTTAGAAATGAGTCAAACACTTCTGTTTTTTAATATACGAAGTTAAAAAGAATGTGAATAAGCAAAACCCAATCATAAATTGACCCAATCTGAATCAAGCATATAGGGTCAGGGTAGGGTTAGGGTTGACCCTTTTATAAGTAGGATAGGGTTAGGGTTGGGTCAGCCCAACTCGGTCACAACTCGGACCAAAACTCGAACCTTTAAAATATGTTTAGGTTCGATCCAGGATTGGGCCCAACCCAACCCTAACTCGACTTGTGTGCAGGCCTAAGTAAAATTAGAGCTTTATCAAATAATTTATTTCTAAAATAAGAGCTTATTGTTTTAGAATAAGTAAATAAGCTCTTATTAGTAGATATGCCAAATAGCACCGTAGTCTAGATTGCACATGACCAAGCTATCTAAGTTTAATTTTTCTCATTTTATTACCTATTGGTACTAATTACTTCTAGGTTTCATCAAATTAATTTATTTTTAATTATATTATTTCTTGTCTTGTGATACATCCATCCCAACATCTTCATTTTGACTACACTCACATCCTATGAAAGTGTTGTTATTTAACTGCCTAACATTTTGCCCTATAAATCATGGTTGGTCTTATAGCCATCCAATATAATTTCTCTTTTAATTTGAGGAGCACATGGCGATCACATAAAACTCTAGTGGCACATCTCTTTTTCTTCCACCTAACTTGAATTTTATAGGTAATATCCTTCTCAAACTCTCAACTCCAATGAATTATTCACCAAGGTATCGAAAGTGGTCATTTTAAAAAACTTTTTGGTCGACAATCTTAACTAATTCTTCGTTTTCACTCCTCTTATTGCTATAATTGCACTTCATATACTCTGTTTTAATTCAACTAATTTTAAATCATTTAGATTCAAAAGCATTTTTCTATAAATTTAGCTTTATATTTACACATTCTCTCATCTTGTCAATTAAAACTATGTCATCTGTAAATAACTTACACAATGAGATTTGTTCCTACAAAAGCTTTATTAACTTGTACAAAACCAATGTGAAAAGGTTTAGGCTTGATGCCGACCCTTGGTGGAAGCCTACAGTAACTAGGAACTCACTTGTCTCCCCACTAGTGGTCCTCATATTTATTACGACTCCCTCATGCATGTCCTTAATAGTGTCCACTTGAAACTCCTTTCTTTTACAAAACTCACTAAATTAATACTCTAGGGGCACTACTATACTTTCTTTAAATTAACGAAGAAATATCCGAGATCCTTTCTCATCTTCCTTTATTTTTCTTTCAATTTTCAAAGTAGGAAAATAACATTAGTGGTAGATTTTCTAATAGAGAAATTCATTGTGTGTTTGTTAGACAGGCCACATGCCTTGTATAGACACATTGATTAGTTTCCTTGTATAGTTAATTATGTCTTTTATTATTTACCTTTTATAGGGCTGTACATCTCTATATATTTAACCCTTTTGGGTTTTTTCAATACACAAGAACCAAATGAGGATTCTTTATTTATCTGTCTTCTCTTTGCTTACATGGTATCAGAGCCATAACGATCTCCAACAACCGATCTCTGCCCCCACCATCTTCAGCCGCATGCCATTGGCACCACCCTCGACAAATCCTGCACCTCCTTCGTCACCAACGCCACCTACTGTTACCCTGTTCTATCACCCCTACTGCATCTCTGCCTAAACCAGATCCTGGCCTAGACGATCTGATGCTGCTCCTGACAGATCAGCCCCGTCTGACCAGCCCCATCCGACAGCCTCGCAGCCCCGTTCGACAGCCCCGCAGCCCCGTCCAACCACCCCGACTCTTGCTGTCCACCCATGCTCCCTGCTCTCCGCATAAAGGAGGATTCTTCACTCATCTGTCTTTTCTTTGCTTACAGTGTCTTGGTCTTTATTCAATCACTCTCTCCTAAAATTTCATAGTTAGATGCATAAGTTTAATCCTATGATAGTTAGTGCAACTTTATATATCTCGTTTGTTCTTATAAATAGGTAACATGGTACTTTTCGTCCATTCTTTTAACATTTTTTTTATCTTACAATCTTATTAAATAATTTTATCAACCAAAATAACCTAATATATCCCACACGTTTCCAAACTTCTATAAGTATATTTTTTTATCCAAGAGTGTTTCCTATTTTCATCTTTTTCGAAGCTTCTTTCACTTCAAAGATCCTAATCTTGCAAAAATATATATAGTCATTTGAATTTATAATTCTTTCTATTCACATGCACTCTAGCCATTAAACAAGTTCTGAAAATAGTTTCCCTACTTTTCATTGATCTCATTGTCTTTTACTACTACTTTCCAGTTATCGCTCTTAATACATATATTATGATTTAGCTCTCCACCATTCATTTATCTCATTTTTGCAAGTTTGAAGACAGCTTTTGTACATTCTCTTGTCCCCAATTTACTTTAGAAATCATTATAAGCCTTATGTTTAGCCTCATGTACTAATTTCTTAGCAATGTTTTCGGCGTTTCTATATTATTCAAAATGTTAATCATTTCTAACCCCTCACCAAGCTTTGAAAATAATATTGCTCATGAATAGCTTTTTGTACATTGTCATTCTACCATCAAGTTTCCTTATAGGATTGACTTTTCCCTCTAAATACTCCTACAATATCATTTGTCACATTCGTAATGCTTTTTTTACACATACACTCACACCCACACACACCACATGGGCACTCGAACCTATGACTTCAATGTTGAAATGCACACTCTCACATTCTTAATACACACAGCCAACTCATTTCATATAACATTGTCTTCTTCCTCAAAATTTCACTTTCATTCTTCCGTCGACTTATTTCTAAATAATATTGTTTTCTCTCCTTTTAAATTCCATCATCTAATTTTCGAACACTTATTAATTTTACTTCCTTCCATCTCTTGATTAAAATATCTATAACCATTAGCTTATGTTACGCAACTTGACTCTCTTCTAATATAACTCTACAACTTTATATATTGATCATTATGCTTTTCTACATAGAAATTTTTTATTTAACTCGTATATAATTTACTTTAAAAAATTATTAAATGTTTATTTCTATTTTCAAAGTATATATTTACTATATCTAGATTGTATGCCATAGCGAAATCAAAGATGACAACCTTTATTCCAATTTTTTTTCTTCCAAAACTATATCCTCTAAGTATGCTTTTTATCCTCTACTTTTTTCCCTACAATACCACCTAAGTGTACTCGTACAAACATCTCCTCTCCTTTCATAATTCTTTATATTATTTCATCCATATATTTATACCTTCAAGAATTGTCTTTTGTTCTATCTTTTAACCCTATCTACAACGCATATGCATTAATAATATTAGTTCTCCCCTAATAATACAAGTTTCATTAACAAAATTTAATAAAGTCTTATTACTTACATTTCTAACATTTATGACTTTATCCTTAAATCTTTATCTACCTTTATCCCTACCCTATTTGTTGTTGTCCTTTTTTTATATGTCGAAGTTTGTCTTTCTCTATTGGCCTAAATGCAATTTATGTTAATTCTCATTCATTTTTTTTCTTTTCTTTTCTTTTACACACCCCCCACACACTCACACACCCACCCACACTCACACTACAATGGGTGTTCGAAACCATGACCTAGCGTTGAAACTCTTGTGAGTCTATCACTGAGGTTTGGCAATTGATGCAACTCTCATTCATTTCATTCTATATATTAACTATATATTCTTATGTGTCAATGTTCCTATATTTCATGTGGCAAGATAAATTCTCTTACACTAGCTTTTCACCCGTCACCCATGTATGCATAGAAACCATTGCCTGCTTCTCAGGGCAACTGGGAGTTGTTGTAGGACATTTTTTTCAAGGGACGGCTTAACCCATTTCTCACTACACCCGAATTCTAACGCAATGTGTCACTTTCAAAGAATGGTCTGGCATTAGTTTGAAATGTTATCTTGTTTGGTGCCTAGATTAATTCAAAATGATGAAAGGAGGATTTTAGGGTCTCTCATTCATCTCTAAAAGGAGAAAGACAGGATGGTCTTTGAAGAGTGAATGGCAAATAGCTTATTTATGTTACTAAAGGGAATATGAACGGTTCAAATCATAGGATGGCGGATGCAAAACCAACTGAAAAATGATAATATTAAAGAAAGGCAAATGATATTTGTGTCCCCTGATTTATATACACACACCCCTTTTCAAACTCTTTCATGTCGAGAAAAGAATCTTGGCAAACGTAAAAAGCGACAGAGATGGGCGTTATATAAAAAAGAGGGGTACAAATTGTAGGGTCGTGATTAAATGAGGAGTTATTTGATACTCTAGCTGCGTACAACACTTGATACGCAGGCACTAAAACTTGTACACGAGGCATTTATTAGTTGGGGTACGCTCTTGTCATCAGGCAATCAAACCTTGCACAAGATAAATGGCGGTTTGAAATTGGATACCACGAGTCATTCCCCCATCCCAGAGTTGGACTTAGGCCCGTATGAGTCGGGTCGAGTCGCTGAGTCTTTTTAGCAATAAAAGAAGAGTCCTATTTGAGTGGCATCTCATGTGGTTCATATGCAGAGATAGTTCCTAAGGGTTAAGGGCGGCCCCTGGGCCTGGCTTTCAATCAACTTGGACCTACTAGGTTGGCCTGTGGCCCAGTTATTTCTAAGGTCGGGCTTGGGCTCAAGTCATTTTAGCCACATTGTGTATGCCAGCCCAACTAAATATGTTCATCTGATCTACCCAACAACTATCTCATTCCAATCCATGGGTGGGAAAATGTAGACCGTTGGTTTCATTTGTACATGTGTGGTCCACTTGAGAAAGGAATGGCTTAGGAACATCTACATAGGATAATGAATTAGATAATATTTGGGCCGGTTCAGATCGTGCCTGGGCCCAACCAATTTTTGGGTTTGGGCATAATGTGCAGCTCACCATGGGCCATGTAGTGTCAGGCCAGGCTAGGCCCAAACCTAGCACAATGCCACGAGAACATTCAACCTCCGATCTAACCAGACCATGCTGATTTTCAGATTTTCGGCACAGGTCCAGGACCATCAATTTGAGCTTGGTGGGCCATAAAAATAAGAAATAATAATAATATTAATCCAACAAGAGCATACATGAAAGACACGCCGGCACATGCCGTCCACATACTTAATTTCCAAAGTAACTGCAAAATACAAGATAAATAATCCCACATACACCACTGAAAATCAAGCTCTGCCTACACATATAACAGTATCACACCCCCAGTATTCATGCTCACTTGGACCATCCAACATTAACCATCCGCATACATACGTAATTGGTGCAACTCTCATTCATTTCATTCCATCTATTAACTCTCCATTCTTATCTGTCAATGTTCCTATATTCCATGTGGCAAGATAAATTCTCTCACACTAGCTTTTCACCCGTCACCCGTGTATGCATAGAAACCCTTGCCTACTTATGGCAACTAGGGGTTGTTGTAGGACATCGCTTTCGAGGGACCGCTTAACCCATTTCTCACTACACCCGAATTCCAACGCAATGTGTCACTTTCAAAGAATAGTCTGGCATTAGTTTGAAATGTTTGTTGGAGAGCCTTCAAACGAGTTGTGCATTGGGTGCTCAGATCGGTCCGGCGACCGGTCTGACGTTTGCAGCCAGATGCACAGCAAGGAAGGCAGCAATTTCTGTGGTGCCCCAGACCGGTCAACCGGCTGGTCGTCAGGGGGCTCCGACCGGTCGACTATGAGGCAGCGTTGGATGTTTCTCCCTGGACGGTCTCTGTGCGAGGTGCGACCGGTCGACTGTGCGCGGGGGTTTCTTGCGCAGCTTGTAGTACTGCGCAAGGTGTTTCTATTTCTGGAGTTTTGCCTATTTAAGGAGGTATAATCCCGTCTTAGATGGGATCCTAAGGTGTCTAAGGTTTCCTAATCGTGTTAGGAAGAGGGGAGAGAGTTGTGTGAGAAAGAGCTTGGGTTTTTTCTGTTTTCCTTGCTTGTGGGCTGTCATCTTTGTAATCTTCTGTTTAATTCATAGTAGATCGCTTTGTGCCGTGGTTTTTTACCCGTTTGGGGATTTTTCCACGTAAAATCGGATTCTCTTGTGGTGAATGCTTGTATATGGCTTGATTACATAGTGTTTCTCGTTTGATCTCCTATTGCTTCACGCGTTCGGCGTTCCACTTCCGCTGCCGATTTTCCCAACAATGTTATCGTGTTTGGTTCTTAGATTAATTCAAAATGATGAAAGGAGGGTTTTAGGGTCTCTCATTCATCTCTAAAAGTAGAAAGAAAGGATGGTCTTTGAAGAGTGATAATGGTAAATAGCTTATTTACGTTACTAAAGGGAATATGAACTGTTCAAATCATAGGATGGCGGACGCAAAACCAACTGAAAATTGATAATATTAAAGAAAGGCAAATGATAATTGTGTCCCCTGATTTATATACACACACCCCTTTTCAAGCTCTTTCATGTTGAGAAAAAGAATCTTGGCTAACGTAAAAAGGGTCAGAGAATCAGAGATGGGTGTTACATCAAAAAGAGGGGTACAAATTGTAGGGTCGTGATTAAATGAGGAGTTATTTGATACTCTAGTTGCGTACAACACTTGATACGCAGGCACTAAAATTTGTACACGAGGCATTAATTAGTTGGGGTACGCTCTTGTGATCAGGCAATCAACCTTGCACAAGATAAATGGGGGTTGGAAATTGGAAAAAAAAAAAAAAAAAATCATTCTTAAACCCTCTGTGATTGAATGCGGACCGTCGTTGTATTTTTTTTTTTTTTCTTCACGACACTTTTCAAGACAAAAATCAAAAGGCTTCGATTTTCAAACATGGGATTTTTTTATTATTTTTTTTGGGTTATCACCCACCCATGATTGTCCCGTTTAATCAATGGCTTGAATTACCAAACATGGGACCACAAAGGCACAGAACCATAGTCATCACTTGTTGAACGGTCTATATAGTTCCTCCAATAGAGGATAGGGGCCACGGTTTTGCAAAGTCAGCTAACAATTATACGTTTGGCCAGCATGTGAAATCCAAGCCGTGCATCAACAATTAATGCTCAGTGAACCCCTGGAAGAGCGGGCTGACCAGATTTTTGGACCGGGTCGTCTCACAGTTCAGGCATGGCTCACCGTCCACACACCTGTAGTTGCATGTAGAGGTTGGTGTAGGCTTGCTAGGGAAGCTCGCTCTGGTGGGCCCGTAGCCTACAGCATGGTTGAAAAACATCACAACATTTTGTGTGTACGAGAGGCTCATAAAATTTATGGTCGAAAATGTGCCCCCGGCCTACTTCCCTGGGCACGGTGGATTCCCCTGGGCACATGGGGTACAGAGGGCATTCTCGACTATAAAATTTTCAATTTCTCGTTAGAAGGCCAAAGAAGATGAGCCGGAGAAGAAATTGGACTTTTAGTAAATATAGTCACACCACAGAGCTATTGCAGTAAAAATCCCAGACCCTTGAGCCTCTTTGTACACAAAACACGAATGAACATACAAAGACTCCCATCTATAAGATAACGATAACTTAATCCAGTCGAGTTGAATAGAAAGTCAGGCATAGATCTAAGTCAACTCAGCAAGTTTTGTGTACTACTGCCAAAGCCTCTTCCTACTATTGATCATGGTTTTAAGACCCATCTAGTCGGACTAGACTTCGCCGAACCCAGTCCGGTTCGATACCACGAGTCAGTCCCCCAATGATGTTCGTGTCGTGTCAAAAATGCCCTCACCTAAATTCGACCCGTTAACTAATGGTTCAAAATCTAGAAACTCAAATCCATTCGTTAATTTAACGGGTTACCCACAACCTGGCGTGTTTAACCCATTAAATAAATGGGCCATGCTTTCATAAGCAAAGAGATGGAAAAGGGGCTCGATTCGACCGAGATTTTGGAGCCTGTTCGTGGGATGAAAGATGGAGAAAACTCTAGAGTGAGAGTGAGAGAGAGAGAGAGAGAGAGTGAGTGTGTCTTATTGGTTGTCATAGCGTCTTAGTAATTTCTCACCACACTAAATATAATTACCAAAATACCCTCACTAATCGGTTAAACGGGTTTCACAGGTGAAATACTAACCCGACCCGTTATCTTAACGGATTTTGATGGGCCAGCCCTTAGTGACCCGACACGATAAGGCCGGACCCTAACACCGAATTTTTTGTGTGGGTTGGCAAGTCATGTGAAATTTTGCGCCTACCCATCCCAGAGTTGGACTTAAGCCCGTATGAGTCTGGTCGAGTCGCTGAGTCTTTTTAGCTATAAAAAAGGGTCCTATTTGAGTGGCATCTCATGGGGTCCATATGCAGAGATAGTTCGTAAGGGTTAAGAGCGGCCCCCGGGCCTGGCTTTCAACCAATTTTGACCTATTAGGTTGGCCCGTGGCCCAATTATTTAGGGCTTGGGCTCAAGTCATTTTAGCCGTAGCCTATGCCAGTCCAACTAAATATGTTCATCTGATCTACCCTACAAATATCCCATTCCAATCTACGGGTGGGAAAATATAGACTGTTGGTTTCATTTGTACATGTGTGGCCGACTTGAGAAAGGGATGGCTTAGGAACATCTACATAGGATAATGAATTGGACAATATTTGGGCCGGTTCGGATTGTGCCTAGGCCCAACCAATTTTTGGGTTTGGACCTAATGTGCAGCTCACCCAGGCTAGGCCCAAACCTAGAACACTGCCACGAGAACATTCAACCTCCGATCGAACCAGACCATGCTGATTTTCAGATTTTCAGCACAGGTCCAGGACCATCAATTTGAGCTTGGTGGGCCATAAAAATAAGAAATAATAATAATATTAATCCAACAAGAGCATACATGAAAGACAGGCCGGCACATGCCATCCACATACTTAATTTCCAAATAACTGCAAAATACAAGATAAATAATCCCACATACACCACTGAAAATCAAGCTCTGCCTACACATATAACAGTATCACACCCCCAGTATTCATGCTCACTTGGACCATCCAACATTAACCATCCGCATACATACGTCGCCGCATGCATGCATGTGCGCACACGTATTTGTATGGACACGCTGGCTTAAGATGCAACGGTATGTAGGCTGTGAAACATGATCAAGAAACACATAAAAGCCACAGGCACACAAAGCGAAACAACACGTAAAGGAAAATAGAGAGATCGGACGGTAATGGGCCACACTAGGTCCGTGAATCCATGGCTAAGATGGTGCTCAAGTTCATTGGATTCATGTAGCGGTTCGATCCGGTCAAGATCTGATTGGCGATGATCCTGTTCGCCTTCTCCGACGGATGGAAGGGATCCCAGAAGGCGTAAATGTCCCGGTTCGGGCATAGGTTCGATGCCAGTGTGCAAAGCCCAAGCCCATTGTATGGGCCTTGCCCACAGCATGCAATCTTTGATGTCACAAACCCTGCACAGAATAGCATCATAGTAGTAAGAGAATGTTCAAAGATGATTTTGGTTTGGCCCATCTTATGGAAGGCCCATATCTAACACACATGTTTAGCTAAGCTCTTAATAGATTTGGTTCGAGGAATTGCTTAAAACTTATGTTTAGATAGCTAAGGACCATTCAGCTTGGACAAGACCGGATTTTAAACTTGGTAAAAATGCTTGCTATATCTAGACCCAAACCCATTAGAGCCAACTCATTTATAAATGCATTTGGGGGAGTCTCCATTTACCATGCTCAGACCCATTTATAAATGAGTCTAATGAGGTTGACTCAAATTGTACATTTAGTAAAAGGGTATGGGTCTAAAATTTGGACCCAAACCCATTTAGTAAATGGGTGGGTTTGGTTTTGGGCTAAACACGCCCCAAATCTGACTATTTACAGCCTTATGCATAGCTGCCTGCCCTGATGAGCAGAATGGCCTGATCTTTGCACAGAAGATCCGATCATGTGACCAACCTGATTTGAAGATGGGATCATGCACACATGGACTAGGATTGTGTAGTGAGGTGCTCACTACCCTTTACCCTTTACCCTTTACTGTGGTGTGAAGACTCTACAAGGTCCACCGTGATGTATATGTTTATCCATGCCGTCCATCCTTTTTTTCCTTGCTCATTTTAAGGCTTGAGACCAAAATTGAAATATATACTGCTCAAGTGGACCAACCACAGTCCATCGTTGAAACCATCCTAGGGCCCACATCGATATTTATTTGTCATCCAACATGTTCATAAGGTCACACAGGTGTGAATGAAGGGAAAACACAAATATCATCTTGATCCAAAACTTCCGTAAATCCTAAGAAGTTTTCAACCCCAGGCAATTAGTTTCCACTATTTCCTCTGGTGTGATTACTTGAGATTTGTATGTGCTTAAATTTTTGTCTCCTGCATTAAAATGAGTTAGAAAAACGGATGGAGCTCATGAATAAAATATATAATCACGGTGGGCCCACGGAGTCTTCATAAACAACAGCACACTCATTCAATTGCATGACGACAGGAGGCGTGCATCTCGCAATTGTCTTACGTGCATTAAATGTATGAACTTTCTTTTACGTGCCGCGTGTAGAATATCTGATGCATACAGAAGGTGGGCCACACAATGACTAACACTTACAATGAAAATCAGCCCCATCCACTCATTGGGTAGGCCACACCATTACAGTGAGTCACACCGTCGGATGTCCATCCGTTGATTCTGATCTCGTGTCCCACTCGACGAGTGGATCATCATGGTCTGGTCCACCTTTTTTAACGGATTAAATATCCTACAAATGCGACGGACTGGCGAGAAACAAATGGCTGCATGGGAAAGGTTACATACATCGATTGTATGTGAACATTTCTCAAAGTAACTAATCAACCTGATTTTACGAAGGTAGGTTTGCAAATTAAATTTCAATGGTGGGGTCCACCTAATTCCTCTCAACAATTTTCCATGATATTTAATGGCAGTAAAATTGTGGGTGAAAGCCTAAGATGCAACCCAAAAAAAAAGATTTATATGGGGCCCACATTGACATCCACTCTGTCCATCAAGTGTATTAGATCCAGGAGGATGGGATCTCACCATTGAAACCTTCCTGGGGCCCACCGCAATGTTTATACGCCATCCAAACCGTTGGTAAGGTGAATTCAATCAGGACTATGGAAAAATCTAAATCTCAGCCTGACCCAAAACTTCGATGGGCCCAAATAAGGTTTTGATGGAAGGCTTCTAGTGCGGCCAATGGTTTTTGGCTCACGTTCTAAGATGATCTGACATAAATGATGAATAAAGTGGATGTCGGACAGGGACCACGGTGGGCCCCACAGATTTTTTGGACCTGGCCTCATATAGCCAAGCTATAATGGCTCAGTGGGCTTGGCTTTTAATGAGTGGGACCCACGTTCGAACACACGGGTATGGGCTGAAACAATTGGAGAGCGGATTAGGTGAGACCCCGGCCTCACCCAAGACGGTGCGGCCCTTACCGTGGGTTACCGTGGGGCCCACCTTGGTGTATGTATTATGTATCCACGCCGTCCATCCATTTTTCCAGAGCGGTTTAGGGTATTGTACCAAAAATAAATCAGATCCGATCATCAGGTGGACATAACATAGGAAACAGTGTTGATTGATCATTAATGGGCCACAGAAGTTTTGGATAAAGCTGATATTTGTTTATTCCCTTCATCCAGGCTCATGTGACCGTATCAACAGATTGGATGGTAAATAAAAACTACGGAAACATGAATTTGCGTCCTAAGAAATTTTAATTGTAGGATGGTCAATCACCACTCTTTCTTATGGTATGGTCCACCTGATAATTTTCTCTGCTTAATTTTTGGGATGATGCCCTAAGATGATCCGGAAAAACGGATGGACGGAGTGGATACATAATACATACATCAAGGTGGACCCCACTGTAACCCCACTGTAAGGGCCGCACCGTCTTAGGTGAGCCCGGGGTCTCACCTAATCCGCTCTCATTGGAAACACCTTCTCGCTAAGACAGGGGCGACAGGTAGAGTGTACAGATGTACTCAGACCGCGCAAATGGGCCCACGGTTCCTAAATGCCATTGATACGATGTGCCCCACCATGGATTGGAAGATCCTAACCGTCCAGTTTCAGCATTTTTTTCTGGACAGTTTTTTTTTCTTTTTTTTCTTTTTTTTTTTTTTTTTGCCTCCTTAACCATCTATCCATAGATCTCTAATCAAATGCCAGCCCAGCATGTACAATGGCTCACTATGCCAGTGGATCTAAACCGTTCAGTTGATGGACCATCTCTTGGACAAGCCAAATCAAAAAAAAAAAAAAAAAGCACATTGGATTCGGCCGTTAGCGTTTATCACCGTTGAAATGGATTAGATGTACGTATCTTACCGTATGCTTGTGGGTCGCTGATGAAATCCATGGCCATTCTGCGGGTGTTAGCAGCAATGAACACGTCTGCACCGACCTCGCTGTTGAGTCCATTCAGCATCTGCTCGAGCTGTGGGTTGAATAGGGCTGCAGCTCGTTGGAGGTCTACGGCACATTCGCCGTTCCGGCTTCGCTGGGCGAGCTCGGCCGGGACGCACCCCAAAGGCCCAGTTCCGGTCACGAGGACTCGCCTTGGACCAAGCTCGTATAAACTCTGCAATGTTGGTTAGAAATCTTAGCTCATCTTCTACCAGAAAACTGGATTTTCATGGACCTCATCACATTCAACGGCCTTGATTTTCTGTAATTGCATTGGAATTTTATGTAATGGGTGTTCGGAGATTGGATGTAGGGTGCGATGTGCATGATGTGGGGCCCACTTATCATTGCCATGGAATCCAAATCAGAGAACATGGTATGCTAAAATGCATTCAATGTTATAGGTACATGATCATGACACTCCGCATTGATTTTACAACATTGATACTCTGGCAGAATGTGCTGGTTGATACTTTGGAATGTGGGGTCCACGCCGTTGTGTATATGCCATCTAACCCACTCATCAGGTGCAGAGGATGAAGGAATAGATGAAAAAACAGGTGGGCCACACTGCATGAATTTATAGGTTTCATGAGTAATTTCACATTTTTCTCCTTGTGTGGTGTCCCACCTGAGTTTTGGATCATGACGATATTCTTGGTGCTTGCGAGTCAGCAGAAGCACAAGAAGCATGGTTTAGATTTCACACAAGCATAACAGCTGGACCCCATAGAGCTCCAACGGATGGTAATTGCCCTAAATTCCAACACACATGCAAGGATGGAGATTGCCCGGTGACCCTGCAACAACTGACATCTGATGTGATTGGATTTGATTGGGTCACGTGTGGTTGCCCAGGATGGTCCGCCAAGAACATATCCACCCTAACAACTTTCAGTCTTTATCTATGTGACACATTTCTTACAGCAGCACATAGTCCAATCAAATTTGGTCATGAGTCACTATGAACTACAGTGATAGTTGACAGTAGTCATCCCACTTGCGGACCTAAAAGGTTTAGTGAAAATAAATGCTCATTTCCCAATTTGGATAGGATGAACCTAGGGTTGGTATATATACCCATCAAAGTAGCAAATGGGTCTCATATGGGACCCGTGAGACCTGATCCTATGATATGTGGGCCCTCCCAACATCTCCACCAATAAATTTAATCATACATGAGCGACCACCTGATGGCCGAACACGACGGGATCACTAATAAACGGCCCGGATCTCTCATACAAAAACCACATTGTTGCAGATGGAGGGACCAGGATTCAATGGGAAAGTCAAGAGACCACATAAATGGAAAAAACAAAACATGAAGGCTGCGTTTGGTTGCACCAAATATCATTAAATTTCATTGTATTTTTCACCACAATAGGCTGAATAATCATATTATGATATTGGGTGCAACCAAACATGCTCGAAAACAAAATACAAATTTAGAAAGTCCAATTTGGGAGGGCTAATCCATACCATTAAAACCTTTCTGTACTCGGAGATCACGTAGCGAACGTAATCAGGCAGGGAGAATTGCCTTGATCGGGCAGAAAATGGCACTAAGTAGTAGTTGTTAACAAAGTCATTGCCGCCAAGGGTGATAAGAGTGAGTGACTGACTGACGAGCTGTTGGGTTCGCTCAGCGCCGATCAGGGCCGTCACCCGTTGCTGGTATTGCCTGAAGTACAGCAATTGCTGGAAGATCCTGATTATATTAACCTGTAAATGCAATCCAGACCATCAAGCTCCAATCATAATTCATTAAATAAAATCACTATGTCATGGTCACAAACAGTCCATAAGGCATAGCACTTATAACACTTGGCTCAAGACATCAAGGCCATGGGCTCGACCCTTGGGTCTTAGTGTACATTAATCAATCAGGAAATTAAGCTAACTGGGCCAGGTGGGTCCAATCAAAATACAAACTGGACCTGGCCCTTTTAGAGAAAGAATTGAGTCGGACCCACTAAGCGAATTGAGCTTACAAACTGGATGCCGGTGTCGTTGAGGACTCCAATTCCGGCGGATGCGAAGTTGGCACCGATGAGCAGCCTCTGTCCTGAAAGCTCCGGGCTCAAGTAAGGCAATGTGGTCTCCTGGCCCATGCTCTCACCTGATGCACCACCATTCGTTAATTATGATTGTATTCTATGTAAAAAAAAAAAAAATGAATGACTGATGCAAACCAATCGTTTGGTCCACTTAACTGATAATGTCAGGGATGTTGAGGCCGTTGGAGAATCGGCCCGTTGGGCGGCGGGACGGCAAGTCGATACCGTAGGGTGGCGAGTCAGCCCGTGCAGTGGTGGCCAGGTAGTTGTTGTTGCCACTGTCCACGAGCGAATCGCCGAAGACGAAGAAGGCGCGGGCCTCGGCCTGTGTGGCCATTGCCACTAGGCCCATCAGAGAAAGAAGAAGAGCCAATGGGGCATCCATGGGGTTTATGGGCTTAGATGGATGTAATTCTAACCCTTGGATGAGATCCCTTGACACAATTTTAGAAGTGAAGGCTAAGGTGGGTGGCTTTATATAAGTTTTGCATGTGATTGCCCTTGTAACATTTACCGGCCATACCTTTAGACAAGAAGTGACATGCAGTTGCAACATTGCCGTATTAATGGCCCATTTCTAACCCCATGAGAATGACGTGGACCACACCAGCTATCAACTACTCTTGCATGAGTCTGTCCTTTCTACGGTTTTTTTTTTTCTTACCGTAGTGAAAAACCATCCACCAATACACGGATTGTGTAGTGCTGTGGTGCTGGAAAAGCTCTTTGGGACCCATCATGATGTATTTGTTTTATCCATGCCGTCCATCTATTTATCCGGCACATTTTAGTGCATGATCCCAAAAATGAGGGAGACCCAAATCTCAGGTGGACCACACTATAGGAAACAGTGTCGATTGAATGGTCACCATTAAAAACTTGCCGGGCTCTAGAAAAGCTTTGCATCAAGATGATATCTTTGCCCAAGTCTATATTACTCAAGTCAACTTGGTTGGTTGGCAAATAAACATTATAGTAGGCCTTAGGAACTTTTTAACGGTGGGTGTTCAATCACCACTGTTTCTTGTGGTGTGGTCCACCTCAGATCTGGATCTTCATCACTTTTAAACTCATCTCTAAAATGAGCTGGCAAAATGGATGGACGGCGTGGATAAAACACATACATCATGATGGGGCCCACAGATATTTTCCAGCACCGACGTTCGGTGCTGTGTGCTAGCACCACACACCTACCGTCCATGGGCTACAGCCTGTGGTCCATGTGGTGACTGTAGCATCACGAAGATGATGATGATGTGATGGTGCAAATAGTCAGCAAAACTTTGATACGCCGGCATTAGGAAGTTGCAGACGTGGCATATAAGTATCTCAAGTAAAACCGTCCAAATGGTGGGACCCACTTTGGATGAATCGTAAATATTAAATTTAGGCTAGTTTGATTGGTGGGCATTTAATGGATGGTTGAGATGAAAAAATGCCCGATTGTCCAAATCCATCAAATAAGAGTCTATGAATCAGAGGTCAGGAAGTACACCCTATCTGATTCTACGATAACCACTTATATACAATGTGCCCACAAGCTGAACAGTTTAATTTGAGTCAAATGCATGCCACTTGTAGAATCTCTGAGTGCCTGTGCATCAACCATCGCACTCTTCCAGAGTATCAAACAACGTGTATGAGATTTGGGCCATTTGTCAGGCTTGGCTCACTTTCAAGATGCGCTGGGATAAAATTCTGCCCGCCACGTGTACGATGAAAATGGGTGGTGAGAAAAGAATGACCGATGAGTTTACATTCAATGCACGTGTGTGCTCCTCTACGAGCGGACCAGCCTGATTTTTGGAACATGACCCAGTGGCAGTGGGCCCCAACTGAAGAACGGACTGGATCTTGCACACGTGGCAAGTGTCCATGATTTATCTCGTGTTACTTGGGTAGAGTTTGCAGTAGTCTAGAAATTAAATTGCAAGACAAGTAACTTCCCTCCTAGAACGTGTGATCTTTTTTCTTATTTGGATCTTTGCATGTGATCTTGGATATGATGCAGCTCTTTTACAAGCCACCTCACGTGCCAATGTAGCACGTGTGTGCAAGATCCAATCCGTCCATCACTTGGGTCCCTCTGTATGGATGTTTAGAAATCAAGGGAGTGCACAGGCAGGTCACTGTATTAGAAACAAGTGCTTTGCATAGCCCACACGCGTGTGCAATACAGCCCATGTACAGACCACACATGTGCCATCATGGCTCGTGGGTCCCAGATCCAATCCATCCATCAGAAAGGCACCTCCACTAAAAGAAGGATTAGGTTGAGCCAGTGGTCAGTTGGCCATAGTTTGCAAAACAAACGTACGGCTCAGGAACACTTGGTTGAAGTTTTCTTACACACCCTACTGGATTGGGACCCACCTGATGATCGGACCAGATCTACTTTAGGAAAACATGTACAAGGTAGGACCCACCTGATACATGGATTAGAACTTGCACCTACGCACCATTCTGCCACATGTGTGATGTGCACATGAGCTTATTGCACACGCGTGTAGGCTTGTCAAATCAGCTGAGTTTTTTTTTCAAGCAAATTCCTTGTTCTGTAATTTGTGTGCAACATATTGAGTGGACCGTCCTGAGATATATACACAATGGGACCCACCTGATGAACGGCTTGGATATCTCACCCACATGCCACTCTAGCAAATGTGGTGGCGTGTAGAGAGCTTAAATATACACGCGTGTGGACAGAGCAAACCCGTTTGATATCAATGCTGGTAGTTGTGCTGATATTTCGCTATGGACGCGGATTGCGTCCGACCACTAGTCGTACCTTTAGGCGTTCGACCAGATCTGTGTGGGGCCCACCGTCATGTATCTATTTATACACGCCGTCCATCTTTTGTCCAAGATCATTCTAGGATATGGACCTAAACATTAGGCAGATCAAACCCTCAAGTGGGCCACACCAAATGGTGAGCAGAACTTCTTACGTCACTTCAGCAGTGAATCTCGCTATTGAAGTAGTCAGTGGCTAATCCGCGTCATATCTGGTGTAGTCTATTGGAGCATTGGATCTGCATCATTTTTGGGTCCATACTCTTAAATGATATTATAAAATGTATAGACGGCATGGATAAACTCATAATTGACAGTGGGCCCCAACACAGAACTGTTCGGACGCTTTTAGGTCGACCAGTGGTGGGACGCAATCCGCGTCCTTTCGTACCCCATACCTTCTTGTAAGTTTGTAACGCAATCTTTTATGGGACTACAGTGTTAGTTTTTCACGTTTATAATTGGTGGTGACTTTTCCAACATACACACGGCATTTTCGTACTGCAGTCTAGAACTACTTAGACTGTTACTATCCAACCCCCTTTTTTTTTCTGTTACTATCCAACTTGTACCGCTCACTATTTTACTTTTTAACCACCCATTTAATTGCCATTAATTGGATGGTTAAGATTGGTTGATCAGTGTGATTTGCTTTATCACAATTTGGACGATCCAGAAAAGTGGAAGGAGTCACTACCATTTTTAAACAGTGCAAAATAGGGTTGTCAACGGCTGCGACTTGAATTGGCTTTTTGGGAAGCGGTTTGGGTGGATCCCCAACTCTGGGCCACTGTGATGTATGTACCTTACATCTACACCGTCCACGCATTTTGAAAGCTCACTTTTGATCATGATACCAAAAACTGAAGCAGATTCAAATTTTAGGTGTACCATACCACATACCACATACCACATGCCACATGAAACAATAGTGATTGAATCTCCATCATTAAAAACTTCATGGGGCCGCTGGAATGTTTATTTTCCATCCAACCTGTTGAAAAGGTCACAAATACCTTGATGGAGAGACCACACAAATATAAGATTGATCCAAAATTTTTGTGGTCCGCGAGAGAAGTTTTTAATAGTTAAAAGTACCACTGCTTACTTGATTATGGTCCACCTGAGACTTGGATCTACTTATTTTTTTTTTTTTTTAGAAAATGCTCTAAAATGAGTTTTTAAAATGGATGGACGGTGTGGATGTAAAACACACACATCACACAGTGGACTTCACAGGGATTGAAGCGGCAGTCAGCTTTTTGGGAAGTGGAATGCATGTGGCGTCCATCCATTTTGCGAGATGATTTTAAGGCTGGGCTCAAAGATGAGGCAAATCCAATGCTCAAGTGGACCACACCATAGAAAGCAGAGTGACACCCATGGTTGAAACTTTCCTAAGACCCACCAGGATGTTTATTTGCCATTCAACATGTTAGTCTGTTCACATGGATTAAGATGAATTCAAAAAAACAAATATTAGATTATCCATAACTTTTTCAGCACAAAGTTTCCAATGGTAGGAGCTCAAACCCTAGTGTGGTTTAATTGAGATTTGGAACTGCTTCATTTTTTAGCTCATGCCTTAAAATGATCTTGCAAACGGGTAGACAGTTGAGAACTTGGTGACATCAACACACCACTTTTGGCTTTTTGAACTGTTCAGCCGGGTCTAGCCTTGCCCGGAGGCCATATGGGCCATATCGTCAATGTAAGGCTATCAATGGACCACACTGGAAACTACCAAATGCAAAATTTTGAATAAACCCATCTCAAAAGGTTTAGGATCGGAGCTAAGAAGATGCTAGGTCTGGCCATTGGCCCTCTAAATTAGGATTAGACTTAATTATGATTTTGTGGCTCAAATGGAGCAATTGGGTCGGGCATAAGGGGATGCAAATTGACACCCAGATCCATATTACAAAATCTCAGGCATACCACATTACAGGAAATAGTGTTGATTGAACACCTACCTTCAAAACTTCTTGGGGGTTGCAATGGATCGAGCACATATTTATGTTTTACTTGCATAAAAGTCCATGTGACGTAGCTAATCAACAAGAAGTCAGATGGCAAATAAACATCACATTGGGCCCTAGAAAGTTTTTAATGATAGGCATTCAATCACCCAATCTAGAAAAATGCACGAATGGCCTAGATAAAACACACACCCACAGCTTTTCTAGCAGCACACAGTGCCTACATGGGTATGTGTGTACCACACAATCAGTAGTGGATTGCCTGATGTGACTTCGATGGTGTGTTAATGTGACCAAGTTTTGTGAGCCACACCATGATGTATGTGTTATAGCCACACAGTATGTGTTATAGCCACACCATCGTATTTCGAGATCATTTAGCTAAAAGAATAAGGCAAATCCACATCTCAAGCAGACCACACTACTAAAAGCAGTGGGAACAATGACACCCATGGTTGAAACCTTCCTAGGGACAATCATAATGTTTATTTGCCATTAACCCATTCATAAGGTCACACTGACATGGATGAAGGGAAAATACAAATATAAGCTTGATCCAAAACTGACGTCGCCTTGAGGAAGTTTTCAATTCTCACTGCTTTCTATGGTATAGTCTACTTGAGCGTTGGATCTGCCTCATTATTTTGGCCATATTCTAAAATGAACTCACAAAATGAACAGACACGTGAGTCATGGTGGGCCATAGAACTTGGTGACATCAACACACCACAGAGTTCGGTGGTGGGTGGCACACCGCGCAATCCACTTCCGCATGAGAGGTCTTCCAATTTCCAAAAGTGTGGCCCATGGTCTAAGACCATCGTGACCTGTGTCTCCTAATAAACCTCAAATACCGTGTGTGATATCTGAACTCTCCTGTGAGATTTGCTGCCCTAGAAACTAAAAAGATAGGCCATTTCATACCTCAGGTTGGCCACATCAAATTAAAACAAATGAATGGCCGAAAGGAATATTGTTTAACGGTCATTTTAGTCTCTACATTGGGATCCACATAAAGACTGAAATTGTCTGAATTTTAAGGCACGAGATCTAAGAGATTTTCATGTCTGGTCACAAGCGAACGTGAGTTGCCCCTGCCCACAGCTAACCGAAACTTCCTGTTGGCGGAAGCTATGTGGGGCCCACCAATATGTCCTTTAGAAATCCACTCCGTCAATCAGTTTCTCCGGTTCATTTTTTGTCATGATCACAAAAGTGAGGCAGTTCCAAACCTAAAATTGGCCACGCAATAGGAAACAGTGGGGATGGAAGCACCCACCGTTGAATTATTTATGAGGCCCATGGCGATGTTTATATGCCATCCAAACCGTTCATAAGGTTTCTTACTCTGGGGTTAACTGAAAACGTAAATATTAGCCTAATACGAAACTTCTGTAGCCTCATGAATGCTTCAATAGTGGGATATCAATTCCCCCTTTCCTCTTTGGTGTGGCTCATTTGAGTGTTGAATCTACCTCATTTTTGGATTCGTATCCTAATCTTGTCTTTAAAAACTTATGAACGGATTGGATTCCTTAAGGACATCACGGTGGACCCACAAAGCTTCCGCCAACAGCAACTTCCGGTGGGCCGGGGGCACAGGCAGTTCGCATCCGACAGAAGCCAACCCTCCACGGCCTTAACGTTGCCTCTGAGGCGCCGCGTTGGATCCCAGCATGTCGCACTATTGGGGCCAACATTATGAGATAGTCAAATGATCGGAACCGTCCATTTTCTGGAAGCTGCACAATGCAGGAAGCCCAAAGAAACTTAAATTTTTCAATGGCCCCATTTCAACTCCAAAAATCAAAGGTCAGGATCATCATTGAACTCTGATTATTGGACCATAGCTTAGTTATAGTGTTATTCAGAACATGGACAGTACAAATGATAGGACCATATCAGTATGTGGGCCACACACGGTATCCATCCTTGAGTGCTGACACAGTCTAGAAGGAACTCATTTCACATACCCTTCAATGCCAGCCGGATTTCTGAGATGTCCGCTTGGAGTGCCACATAAAGTTCTCTCCCATGTGAATTACATAAATAGGTGGGGTTGAATTTCAAGGGAAGTAGCTGAAATCCTCACCGCCCAATCGCCCAAATCAATCCAACGTCCCATACCATGTAAAATCGTTATGATACATACTTACATCACCTACCCTACAAGAAACCTCATAAGCTACACATGAGGGATTTACATACAGTACACCACATCAGTCTCTTTATAGCATAATGGTCTTCAGTTCTGCCAATCTGGGCCCACCTTTCAGTAATCTAAACCGTCAGTCCATCTCATCCCACCGTGGATGGGCTACTCCCCAAAATCTTCTTCAATTGGACGTTGATAGATAGATGTTTGAGAATATTAATACAGTGACGGTCCACATTCAACTAAAAACGAAAAGTAACAAGATCGGAAGGTCATGACCGTCCATCCATGGTTGGATGTTTTCAGAATCGAAAATAGGTGTACACTGGTGGGCCACATAAAATATAATTCCACGTACACACCACTGGTGAGTCTCGACGTTGAATCATGCAAGAAAGCTAACCACCCAAGTGCTCCACACTTACATACAATCAATCATCCAACGCATTTTTCCGGCCATTTAATTCGTTTAGGGTACCGAAAAATAAAATCTCAGCCTACCAAGATTAAATACATGGCCATCCAAACAGGCCCTTCTCTAACTCATTCACCTGCAACCTTAAATTTTCTAAAGCCTGTGCAACGCACACGGGCACTTTGTTCTTCTCACCACGTTGTCCTGTGGCCTGGTGAAATCTGAACCGTACGATGTAAGTAAAACTTCAGTGGATTGTGTTTACACCACTCGATCAAACGATGGACGTACGGCTTGCATGCAGGCATTCGTGTACCCATGGAATGTTCTCTCTCCATCATTAAGTTACAACCTTATGATCAATGGATCATGTTATGATGCTGATCATGAGGTGGGGCCCACTTCCTCTTGGCTAAAAACGTTCTCGGCGGACCTATTGCTCCGATCACCGTCCAATTGTGATACGATTATGATGGTCATTTCTTGGATGTATTTGATCTGATTGGTGTATATGCTGTCCACTTGATGGTACAGATAAAAAATATGAGTTTGTCTTGTGAAGAATAGAAACCGGAGTGGACCGTTAGGATGAATCCACGTTGTTGATCCATTTTTAAGCGAACATTATGCCTTGAGGGGGGAGTACATTTATGCTATTTTGAATATTTTTCTGAAATTAAAATACTTGTGTGGATTAATATGGAAATCATTTCTTTACTAATACGGATCCTCATCAGTTCCTCTAATGTGTTCCCCACCTTAACATATTATCACATGTCATGGTACAATAAATAAATAAATCTCATTTAAAAATGGATGCATGTGTCGGTCGCCTCATGGTTTTTCCAAATTTGCGAAGAATACCGTCGATAATGTGCGTCCCCCGCCTTAACACATTATCACATGTCATGATAAAAATTAAAATTAAAATTGCCTTAACACATTATTCATGTCATGATAAAAATAAAAATTCACATTTTAAAATGCATGTATCGGCGTCATTGGTTTTTTCAAAGTTGTGAAGATCGCCGTTGATAATGCCCGCCCCCGCCTTAACACATTATCACATGTTATAATAATAAATAAATAAAAATCTCATTTACAAATGCATGCGGCGAGCCTTAACAATTTTTCTAAGTTCGTGATGATTATGACCGATAATGTGTGGTCACCTATAACACATCATCATGTATTATTTTCTTCCTATTGATCGCATTTCTTCACCGGTTTACCCGAAACGGCATGAACATGATCTATACAAAATTGGACCGCACATAAAGTTCCTAAATCTTTGACGTCCCGAGGGTCCCAGTAGAGCCACTTTCAAGGCTCATATCGGTAGCTGCGCATTTGTTCGTGTGCGTGTGCGTGTGCGCGTGCGCGGGCATTCAAGGGGCATGCATCGGTAGCTACGCATCTGTGCTTGGGCTGAGCCAGGCCCACCAGCCCTATGCTCAGGTCAGGCCACCAGGTTCAGGAAATTAGTTACAAGGCCTCTTATCTCATGCCCAGTTCTGAACCACTAGCCTTACGGCTCAGCCAGCAAGGGACGGCTCGAGCGGCCAAGTGCGGCCATGACTTCAACAATGGTAGTTAATCAACTTAGTGCTGCCGACGGGCAGGTATGGCCCGACTGAGGTCTGTCCAAGACCCGGCCTGCAAAGTAAAACCTACGCCCGAGCCCAGCCACTCATGACATTCAACAAAAATGCCCTAAATGGGCCAAGATGGAGCAGGCCAACGGTCTCATAAACGAAGCAACCGACGAGCCTGGCTCGTTGACAGATTGACCATTGTCTTTTGGGGGTGCAATTGATGTTAGATGAAGATGCCATTGTCAGGACGGGTGAGATTTAGATGAACCAGCTATACCATTGAAGTATACTTCCTTGAGCATGAACATCTGGTTGAAGCAATAAATATCAGAGTCCTAGGGTAGTTATTTTATACTCTGTCAAAGTACGAAGGTTCGTACGCAGGAGCTCAAGAATTTATGAATAAACTGACCCGATCATGGACCCACTATAGATAGATCTTAACACCCAAACCGCATCTATTAATGGTCTTAAACTCTGATTAATGGACATTTGTTTACTTAAACCTAACCATTAGATATTTTGTCAAGCTACAACTAGGGTTGTCAATGGGCTGGGTCAGGTCTGGCTAGATCCAATTTTCAAATAGGGCCCAGCTCAAACAGCTCAAAATCCAGGCCCAAGCCAGCCCAGGCCCTGGACCGTTGACGGCCCTGGCTACACCATCGAATGTATTCCTATGAACCGGCCATTGAAAAATTCAATTTTTTGCTTTGTGGGGTCCACAATCCAAAAGGTTTGATTTGAGTCACATGTATGCCACACGTAAAATATGAGCCATTGATGATAGTGCCTGCACATGTAGGGCCAATTCGGCTACTTAAACCGTTGGTGGGTTTTGTACGGTGGACCATGAAAGCCCAGAACAAGTTCTGGGTCTCATGGGCTGAGCTGGTCAATTATCTGGGTCCTTTTTTCATGGATGTGGGCTCGAGGTGTTCTGGCCCACCTGTGATTTGGTTTCTAATTCAACGGTCTAAAACTGCAGATGATATAAGTAGTTGTGAAAGCTGGCCTGATTGCGAAAACACAATCCAACTAAGCAGATCCAAGGGCACACCTTAAACGTGTCATGACTCCCTCACACGGTCGCACCTTAAACACCCAAAACTCTAATTATTGGAACTTCATGTGCACAAATTAAATAGGGATTTTTACCACAAAATGCCTCCAAGATTCGGATTTTACCAAATGGTACCTCCAGGAACTGGTTTTCTCTTTCGAAAGGAAATTACACTATTACCCTTTTTTTTCTTTTCAAAATAGAAAATCCATAATTGTGGGGCCCACATGTTTGATACCCAACCCCCTCCAACAGATACACACCAACAAGATTATTAGGTGAACCAAAAATATAAGAGATCCTTAAAAAAATAATATACACCACTCCAAACATCCAAATTCAAGTGCAGCCCATTTACTGATCTGATCGGCCCGATTTTTTCTTCCTGCAATCATCATCATGGGTTGCGTATGTTGGATGGCTTGGATGTTGTACGCATACCACATGGACCCCACAAGTCTCAACTCTCCCTAATTTTTAAAGAAAAACTTAGATGAGGATATTTTTGTAATTTCCTTCCTTAAAAAGCCCCAGGCATTATTTGGTAAAACATTAATTCCTGAGGAGTTTTTGGTAAAACTCCCAATAAAATATTGTAATTACTGACTGGAATTGAAAACTAAAAGAAATAAAGACAATGCAATTCTAATAAAATTCAATTACTGAGGATGGTTTGGATGCCACCTATTTATTCATTTCTCATTAAATCTGCAAGTGACACCTGGATGTTGATAAAACTGCTCTGACCCACTCTTTCTTTTTCCACAAGTTAGGTTAGCTGGCGTTGGTTGTCCACATCTTACGCACATTTCAAAATATAAGATATGTTTAAAAATCCAAACCACTCGTTTGACTCCCATCAGAGAAACCACGTAGGGTGAAATTCCAGGCCTGTTGGATACTTTGAGTGGGCCACAATCTCATATTTAATTCTAGCCGATGGCACCGCCTATAGAGAGAAAAATGAATAAATGCATCAAAACAGAAGGAAATCTTATGAATGGTTTCATTGACAGACATGATATAACCGTCGCCATCATCAGCATTTAAGGGCCTAGCTATTTGATTGACGCCTAAAAGTGCATTTCTCAATTTTACTTGGAGCCCTGTTTGGCAGCCACTTTTCTTATTAATCATTTTTTCTTCAAGTTATAGTGGGTGGGGTGAGACCCTGACTGTATGACCCACCTCCATGTATTCATTGTATATCCATATTGTTCATCTGTTTTTCCAGCTTATTGTAGGCCATGGTCCCAAAAATAAAGCAGATCAAAATTTCAGGTGGACTACACTATAGGAAGCAGGGATTAATGAGCATGGAAAACGTTTTGTAGGACACAAAAGTTTTAGGTCAAGCTCATGTTTGTTTTTTTTCCTTTCAACTAGGTCCGTGTAACCTTATGAACAGGTTGGATGTTCAATAAATATTTCTATGGATGCTGGGAAGCTTTTAATAGTGGGCGTCCAATAACAGCGGTTTGGTCTAGCTGAAAGTTTTATGACTTCGGTTTTTGGACTATATCATAAAAGACAGATGGACAGCATGGATTCAGGATGAATATATTGAGGTGGCCCTTACAGTCAGGGTCTCACCCACGGACGCGGATTCCGTCCGTCCCTGGACGGTGTCAACCGAGATCTGTACGAGGGCCCACTGCCATGTATCTGTTTATCCACGCCGTCCATTCATTTTTTTAGATCATGTTAAGGAATGGGCCTAAAATTGAAGCAGATCCAACAGAGTTATGGATCACACCAAAGATGACTCTTGCATTTAATGCAACTTGCATTATTGCTATGTGGTTTTAATGCGCATTTACTGCAGCCCTAGCTTACTATTTGGTGTGGTCGACCATATTGTTGGATCTGACTCATTGTTGGGCTCATACATAAACATGATCTTATAAGAGGGATGGACGGCTTAGATAAGCCGATACATTACAGTGGATCCCCATGCAGATCTGGTCGGACGTAATCCGCGTCCCTCACCCACATCGTTGGTTTCCGTGTCTCACCCAAGTTTCCGTCATAATCCTTTAAAAGTTAGTTGGGAATTCTTTTCATTGGGAAGCTTCCCTTGGACTCTTCGCCAGTATTAGGAGGCGGCGGTCTAACCTAACACTTTGTAAGTTCAGTATGATGCGTTTACCATCAATGTTGTCAAAATCGTTTTTATATCACAAATTGTGGTTGGAGTTGAATTGTACCCAATAGCATCCTGTCATAAATAATAAGATCCTTTTATGATTCCTTTAAAAAATATTTAAAACATATGGAAAATAATGCAAGTTCGAAAAGATTAAAAACTAATCAATCATTCATTTCCCATCAACATGTACCTGGAAAGTGATACATATTATGATATTATGATGTTATTAATTAAGAAAATATATATAGATAGCATCATAATAGTAATGATTCTTCTATTTTTGCTTTGTATTTTTTTTTATTGGCTTTCAAGAAACTCATCTCAAAAGAACATATAAAGCTTTTCTTGAATATAGAATCATGTTAGAAAAAATGGCATTACATTCCATTCCATTATGAATAAAAATATATTTTGGAGTTTTGAATATCAAAGTCTCCATATCTCCTTCTCTCTCTCTCTCTCTCTCTCTCTCTCTCTCCCTCTCCCCAAAGAAAAAAAAATTAATAAAGGATTACATTTTTCATATTCTATAAACAAAAAGGTATAAATAAAGAAAAAACTTGAGAAAAATTTTACCACTCCATGTATTAGTTTTGCTAGCTCTTGTTAGGGCATGAGTTTAAAAATGACGCAGATCAACAACTCAAATGGAATTCACTATAAGAAATAATAAGAATTGAACACCCACCATGGAAATCTTCTTTGGGCTCATCTAACGTTTTGGATCAGTTTGATATTTTTGTTTTCCCTTCATCCAAGTGGGATTTGGCTTCTGAATGGGTTAGATGGCATATTATAATCACAATGGCCCCAAGAAGGTTTCAATAGTTGGCGTTCAATTCCCACATATTCTTATGGTGGGGCCAGGCTTGAGTTGTGCATTTGCATAATTTCAATTCCTATACTAACATAAGCAGGCTCAACTGATGAACGAAATGGATGTCACACATACAATACTGGGGCTTGATGCAAGAAATTTGTGTCCATCAAGCAAACCTATGAATGTCCTAACAACACAATTTATTAGGGTTGTGCACGATTCGGTCAGTTCGGTTTTAAGGGGTGATACCCAACCAAACCGACTCAGTCAGTTTTGAATATTTAACAATCGAACCGAACCAATGAAGCCTCATTAACCGAACTAAACTGAATAAATTCTGGTCAGTTTGGTTTTGTCGGTTTTTTCGGTTTTGTCAGTTTCATGACAATATGTAAAAAATTAAGAAGATCCAAATCTCTGGTGGACCACACCAATGTAAAAACTCGTGAATGGCCATTAAAACTTTTTATAATTATAGGCTACAAAAGTTTTGGATCAAGCTGAAAGTAAAATTTGACTTTTTCCCTTCATCCAGGTCTGTTTAACTTTATCAACGGGTTGGATGGTAAATACACATTGCATAGCTTCTTCAAGTCAGCCCTAGGACATTTTGAATGGCAAGCGCTTAATCAACACTGTTTCCTGTGGTGTGTCCACCTAAGATTTGGATCTAATTATTTTTTTGGAACACATCCTAAAATGGGCTAAGAAAACAAATGGATGGCATGGATATATAAGATGTTATCAAGGTGGGTCATATGGTAGGGGTAACTTATACATAATAAATATGATTCAAATATATATATATATATATATATATATATATATATATATATATATATATATATATATATATATATATATATATAGTCGGTTCGGTTCGATTGAAAACGATTTATAATTTTCACAAACCGACATTTTCAGTTTTTAATATAAAAAATCGACCCGACCCGAAATAAAATAGAAAACCAACCAAAATCAACCAATTCGGTTGGTTTTATCAGATTTTTGAACAACCCTACAATTTATATGTGTGGGGAGCATGGTTTTGTAGTTGATGAGCCTACCATGTACTCCACCCGTGTTTGGTTCGGTCGAGCTTTCGAACCGAGCCTAACCAAGTTTTTTCGAGTCGAGCCTAACCAAGCTTACCTTCAAGTTTGGTTTGGTTCGGAGGCTCAGTTCGAGTAAACTTTTTTGTTTGGTACGAGTTTGATCCCGTCATGACCGAGCTGAGTCGAGCTTCGAACTAAACTAAGTCGAGCCAAACTGAGTCGAGCATCCAATATTCGTGTAATAAAGGACACCACACCACACTAGGTGAACTCGAAACCTATACTAAGGTAAAACCCTAGTACAGGACATTACTATACATTTTGTTTACCTGTCGTAACCTATTATGTATGTGTACTACTGTACTTATTATGTATTATGTATATGTACTACTGTACCTATTATGTATTCTGTATATGTACTTACGTGTGCCAAAGGAACATGAACATTTTAATACGAACACATGTAAACAAACCTTTTATGAGAAAGTACAAATAAAACTTCAACGTGAGGAAACCTCCTCTCCTCGAACCAGATTTTTCTAGCGAAAACCAAACTTGGGCTGCATGGGTCGGCCCGAAACCCAAACCAAACCGATCCACAAACTGCGCTGGTACAAAAACAAGTCAAACCAAACTAGGGCTAACTCGGCTCGGACTGGATCGTTGCCCACCTCTACTACCATGTACAAGGAATGCCTATGTTTGTTTTACAGGTATGAAGATACAAAGGAGTTATTTGGGAGCATGGAAATGGCGGTAATCGTTGGTAAAAGCAAAAAGGAGGGGTTTTGGGGATGGTGTACTGCGGTGGCATTCCATAAACCACTAGGGCTATCAATGGGTTAGGCTAGCCCAATGGGTTTTTGGGTCAGGCGCTACTAGAATATCAAGCCCGTTTCAAATCAAGCCAGGCTTAGACTTATTGTCCAAAAGGCCCGTCAGCCCGGCCCGGCACGCTAGGATTTTCAAAGGATAATTCTATAATTTTCTTTATACAATTAAAATCCCCAAATCCCATCTCTCTCTCTCTCTCTCTCTCTCTCTCTCTCTCTCCAACCCACCATTCCCCTCTCTATCTGTATCTATGTGCACACGAGCGACTAGACACCCCGACTCTTATTCCACATGCCAATCATTTGGAGGGTAGGCACAAGGATCGGCTTCCATATGCTGTCATAGCAATGTTCTACTCCATGGAACAAACCACCCCAAGTTCGTACCTTGGGTAAGCCTCTCTCTCTCTCTCTCTCTCTCTCTCTCTCTCTCTCTAACCCACCATTCCCCTCTCTATCTGTATCTATGTGCATACGAGTGACTAAACACCCTAACTCCCATTCAACATGCCAATCATCTGGAGGGTAGGCACAAGGATCGGCTTCCATATGTTGTCATAGCAATGTTCTACTCCATGGAACAAACCACCCCAAGTTCGTACCTTGGGTAAGCCCCCCCCTCTCTCTAACCCACCATTCCCCTCTCTATCTATATCTATGTGCATACGAGTGACTAAACACCCTGACTCCCATTCCACATGCCAATCATCTGGAGGGTAGGCACAAGGATCAGCTTCCATATGTTGTCATAACAATGTTCTACTCCATGGAACAAACCACCCCAAGTTCATACCTTGGGTAAGCCTCTCTCTCTCTCTCTCTCTCTCTCACACACACACACACACACCTACCCACCCATCTCTCCAATATCTCTTTAGTAGGATGTTGTTGTAAATTGTTTTATGGTGGCTTGGCACAAGGCTCGGGCTGGACCCTATATTAAAATATGGGTCAAGCTCGGTCTAGGCCCTATATTAAGACTACGGGCCGAGCTCATGCTAGACTATTTTGGCCCATCACAAGCCAGGCTAGGTTTGGGCCAATGTTCGAAAATGTGGGTCAAGTTTGGATAGAGCTTGGCCTGGCCCTAACCTAGCTCGTTGACACCCCTATTTACCACCAATCCACGCATTTTAAAATCCTTGAGGACTTTATTGGAAGCCCAATTACTAACGACGACATTAACATGAAAACTCTCTCTCTCTCTCTCTCTCTCTCTCTCTCTCTCTCTAACCCCACCTGTAACATCCCAGATTTTTGCCTACTCAGGACTAAAAAATCCTCGAAAAAATTTCGCTAAGAATTTTTTAATTTTATCACTTAGTGATCTCTAATACTTGATCCTAGCAAACACGTGGGTATTACCGGTAAAGAACCACAAAAATTCGATTAATTAATCGAATGAAGCAAAAGAATATGCCCGATGATCAAAAGCTTGAGCCTTATTTATGCGAATTAGAATCTAAGGCTAAGATCCAGTAGTCCCCACCATCAATAAATCTACATAACTGAAGCCTAATGAAGATCTACATAAGACCAACATAACTAACGGTTTGGATTACGTTCATATCCTGAATTAACCAAATCACCATATAACTTAGAAATCAATGGTTGATGATAAATTAAGCTAAACAATCATTTTCACTAACTTTCTAACAACCAAACCTTAAACATAAGTCGATCCAACCCTACACATAATACACACAAAATCACCTTCTACTTCATTCCAAAAATAGTCAAAATCACCAAACAAGCTTTGGATCACTCATTAGCGAGTCATATTAACCTCGAAACTAAGGAAAATCATTCATATTGGCGGGCTTGACTTCCCTTGCGGAACGTTGAGTTGAGACTGTGTCGAAATGCTCAACTTAGAGTTTAGAGGGTAGAACATGTAATGTTTAATTTTGCCCATAAATTTCCTAGAACTTAAGTGAATTATGCCCACTCGAACTTACGTAAAGTTATTACTTTCGAGCCATTAGATTTTGTTGGAACTTAGGATGTCAGTCTCAAACATTTCTTCACAATTATCCCTAAAATCGCCGCTTCAATCAATGATCGGTGACCGTTAAACAAACATTGTGTCATAATTATTGATCGTCGCATCCTACTAGTGGGGCGATCGTGGCCTTAGGTGTATCTTCACTTGTAGCAACTATCCCATGGATTAGATTGATCCGAATGGATCCAAGTGGGCCTCAAATGCTAGAATCAATTTCCCATAGGGTTTGATAACTAACAACCAAGCTTTTAGGGCCATTTGCACCACATCTAGTACTATAAATAGAGTTCATTTAGGCATTTCTCCCCCAAATTCAAATTTTAGGGATTTGGGAGAGAAAAGAGAAATAAAGAAGAAGAGAAGGAAAAAGAGAGGGTGAGAGAGTTTGGTGCTTGCATTGGTGTTTAACACCTTGTGGGTGAAAGACCTTCTAGCGTGTTACCGATTCATTTGTCCTCTTCATCTCCCCTTACGATCAAAGGTAAGAAACACCTTTAACCCTTCGATCTTAGCTTTTATAGTAGTAAAATCCTATGACTCTCACTTGAGATCTTTCGATTGATGTAAGGATCACCGATTTTCTCAAAAACTCTAACCGTGGGTGCTTGAAAATCAAGAAACCATTCTATATAGGTGCGGACTATCCTTATAGGTTTCCTTTTATCAACCCTTGAGGGTTTTAGATAATGATTTCTAGTTATTTAATATGTTGTTGGTGTTTAACTTGCTCTATTGTTGCAACTCTTATGATGATTATGATTTGTAGTCAACGTGTTTAATGAAATGCTTGAATGATGTGGAATTCCTAAAGTTAGAACTTTTTATACCCCTTGCTAGTGTGTTATGATGCATTTGATTCCATCAATATAAATTGAGTTGTACGGGTACATATGTATGTTCCTATTGATATACCCCAAGCGGTATTATTTTGTGTATTGATATACATTCGATTACACTGATTTGCACAAGTGTTTTGTTGATATACCCTGGTGGGGTATTTATTTATTTATTTGCTTCAAGATTTTGATTATGTATTTAATAATATAAATTTTAGTTGTAGTGGATCGAGCCTCGCAAATTGAGTAAATACATGGTGACCAAACTTGGGTTTGGAAACCCCAGGCTTATCCGATCGACCAAGGTTGAACATGAATGACCAATAGTAATGGAAACTACACGGGAAGCTTTACTCCCAATGGTGGTTTCGTCGAGGTTCCCCTTGTCAATTAGATCAGTCTAATGCCTGGTTTGATTTATTGATATTCGTTGTTTTGTCACACTTTACGAAAACTGAAATATCACCGTTGCTAGTGGAAAAGAGTCACTTATAACCGTTAGTGCTATACGATCCTGCCAAAGTCTCATGGCTGGGCATGGTAGTATGGGACACTGCGTTCAAGTTGTTGACCTACGTTGGGGTGACGAGCCTCCTCGTAGTGTCCTTTGAACATCCATAAGGGTGACAAGCCATGGTTGTGTTAAATTGAATTGGTTGATGAGCCCTTGTCTATAAACTTTATTTGAATAAAATGTACGGATGTGGAAATCAAAATAGGAATTTTGGAATTACTGGCGATGATTGGCGACACACATCAAAGAGCAAGTGGTCCAGTTAAGACTCATGATATAATGGCGATATCCCAGCTTCGTCAATACTATTGTATGTGAAATGATTAATAAAGGTCGAACTAATCATGCATACATGACATGGGCGTTCCAAGTAACTGTCTAATTGTTAAAGGCCAAAATACTGAAGAATTACCCTCATACTTACATTCATAGGATGGTTGATTGACTGTTAAAGATCAGCGCATCATTTACTTTTATGTTGTTCTTTGCCCGAAACATGTATTATGTTTATCTAAGATGACATTCATGCATATGAACAACTAGTTAGGCAATTGTTTATTTTGTATGCTATCATTACCTATGCCTGATTGATTGATAACATGGGTAACTTAGAATAATAGTATCACTGAGTTAGCTACTCACTCGTATCTGGGACGGTGTTTTAAAACACCAACCAGCTCTCTTGATGTAGGTTTTACAGAGCCATGATGATTAATGATCTTCATGGTGCTTTATTGGATCCTTTATTCATTATGTGCTTGTATATGAAGCTCTTAGTTTTGTTGGTGACTATTGTGGTTGGTACAATCCTGTGGACCCTCGCCGTTTTCGCGCTCCCACATGACGTTCGTCCCTTTCCTTTCGAAAAAAGAAGAAGAGGTGCGTGCGTGCGAATCGTCGTTTGTGCCACTGGCTTGCCTCGTTCTCGAGGGCTTTGTTTGGTTGTCGTGTTAAGCTGGATGTGTTAGATGAGTTTATATAAGACCAGAGTCGCCACTAGCCAGTTACTTCGAATCTACAGTCGGCTAGACCCCGTAGAAACGTTAAAGAAGGGAATCCGAAGATTTCTTCCTCTAAAATGACTCATTTTGATCTGCGGCCAGAGATTCAAGGTAAGGGATCACGGTTACAGGGTGGGAAGAGGTTAAGCACCCCACACACTACCCGTACCGAAGTACAGTCTCTACTTCACAGAATCGAACTAACACTTGAAAGTCTGTTTTAATCCTCGTACATTCTCATAGATGACATGATGCATGAATGCAGGTCTGAACAGCAAGAGTTTCTGATGGGCAGGTTTTCATTAACAGGCAAGCCCAGAGCATACGCTCGAACTGACAGGTGCTTTATGTAGAATGCATGCTGTGTGTTTGAACGATCAAAGTGCTTGTAGTGAAGCAGGGGGGTTGGAAGAAAAGTAAATGTTGCACTTATGCTAGATGCGAATGAGATGATGCTGGTAAAAGAGTAGCTAGATGGACGGAGGTGTCGCAAGGTTTGCTTCGAGTGGCTGGATTAAGACTTGGATGGCTTGGGAGACTTGGACCAGTGGTCAGGCTAGGCTGGACCAGGGCTAGGCTCTCCTCACTCGGGCTCTCCTTGGTGGAAAAATGGGCTAAAAAAGGTGGAGGAGGACTCGGACGGACAGGATCTCTTTGGGTTTGGTCGTCTATTGAAATGAGAAGGGGAGAGGTGAATTTATAGCAGAGGGCAATGGCAGTTCTCGTAAATAGGTTTGGGCGGCCCCTACGGATGCTCCTCGGGTTCCCCGCACATGGTACGGACATGTCTCGGGGCTGCTGTTTTGACTCAGTGGATTAACTCTGTGAGTTGACTCAGCGGGTCGACTCGGCGGGTTGACTCGGTGTTTTGACTCGACGGGTTGACTCAGCGGGTTGACTCGGTGTTTTGACTCAGCGAGTTTGACTTTTTTAGGATTTTTTGACTGGTTTTTCTTATGGGGGGTTTTTCAAGCTGATGTTTAGGGGCGGGTTGACTGGGTTCAGGCTTGAGTTGAGCTATGGATTGGGGCTTACAAGGGTGAGTTTGGCTGAGTTTGGACTTTGGATTTGGGGGTATGGTCCTCCATTCATCCAGCTATTTCTACCAACGGTGTAGCCGAAGGTGGGGTGTCTACAAATCCCCATTTGGGCAGACACTACCTTTTTTAATTATACATTGCATATATTTGCCGTATATATCTGGGTTTAATTATTTCTATTTAGTTGTTGATACCATTGATTTAAACTATTCTAATTATTTAGCCATGATTGGGAGTTTATCAGTAGAGCTGAACACAAACCAAGCTAGCTCGAAAAGCTTGCTCAGCTTGTCTCGGTTTGGTTCAACTTGAACAACGACTCAAGGCAAGGTAAGCCAAGCTTGTGATGGCTTAGCTCGTTTGAAAATGAGTCGAGGTCAAGCATGGGGGAGTTTGGCTCAGCTAGGCTCGAAGCTCAAGTAAAATCTCAACTAGCTCAAAATTGTGTGTGTGTGTGTGTGTGTAAAGAAAAAACTAAACCTAAAGACCCAACCCGTCCCTTTCTCATTTCCTCTACCCATCCCGCCGATCCCGAGCAGCTCTCCCCCTTCCTTCCTCCCCGCCGGTCACCGCACTCGACCGAACCGCTGCAACACTACCCGACTCAACCACATGGCCTGCACCCACCCGAGTCCGACACACACTCTCTCTATCAGCTCAACACAGGTACAACTCGATCCTCTTGGATTTTTTTATTTATGAAATTGTGTGAAGATGATTGGGTCGGGTTTGGGGCTGATTTGGTCAAGTTGGAGGCTTGAGGATGGATTAGGTTGGGTTAGGAGCTTGGATTGGATTGGGTCAGGTCGGGGTGTTTGAGTGGGGGTCGGGTTGATGTTGGGTTGGATTGGGGTGGTCATGTGGGGTCGGGTTGGGTGGGTTAGGTCAAAATGGGAAAAAAAATAGACAAAGCTCGACTCAACATAGCTCACTCGGATCGGCTCAAATAGTCAAGCCAAGCTGAGCTAGCATTTTGAGCTCGAAGTTCTAGCCAAGCCAAGCTCGAGTTGAAGTGGTCATGAGTCAAGCCAAGCTCAAGCAGGGCAGAGCTCGGCTTTAACTCAGCTCGATATAAAGCTCTATTTATCGGTCTATGTGGGCACGTGGGAACTCGTCCACATGTAATTTTCTTAAGTTAACACCCGGTAAATCGAAGGTACCCGACTCCCGATTTTTAGAGCGTTACATCACCCTTCCCCTCTTTATCTGTATCTTTGTGCACACAGGCGACTAGACACCCTAACTCTCATTCCACATGCTAACTATCTGGAGGGTAGGCGTAAGGATCGGCTTCCCTGTGTTGCCATAGCAATGTTCTACTCCATGGAACAAACCACCCCAAGTTTTTACCTTGGGTAGCCTCTCTCTCTCTCTCTCTCTCTCTCTCTCTCTCTCTCTCACACACACACACACACACACACAACCCTACCTACCCACCCATATCTCTAATATCTACTTAGTGGGATGTTATTGTGGATTGTTTTATGGTGGCATGACGCTGGGCTTAGGTCAGACCCTATATTAAGAATATGGGCCGAGCTCGGGCTGGACTATTTTGGCCCATCACAGGTCGGGCCCAGTTTGGGCCAATGTTCGAAAATATGGGTTGAGCTTGGATAGAGCTTGGCCTAGCCCTAACCTAGCTCGTTAACACCCTTATTTACAACCAATTCACGCATTTTACAATCCGAGTTTGAAACCCGTGTTCTAAAAACCTGAGAGTTAACCTATGAAGATAGCCCATTTTTCACAAGTATATGTATATTTTTTTAAACATCGCAACGAAAGCAAATCAATACAGGAATAAATGGCTATTCAATATATGTCCAAATTATTCAAGTGGCGCCCATAGGGCTTATACAAACCAAATGTCCCAAAATTTTAAACTAATTGAAAGAAATATAACAGAAACAAATCTACAACTAACTCCAAGATAGAGGGTCCATTCAGCTCCTCATCTTTGCAACCCGCAACATCTGATATGATTTGACAGTGTGAAAACACTATCATAGTGAAGGTAACCCTCCAAGATTACCGGACATGATAACAGTTAAGTAGAGATCTGTTGGAGTTTTCTCCTCACATGTGCAGAGGAGAGAGTGTAACGACCCGAGATTTTCGATTCTCATGTATAACACGACGGCCGAATTCCCAGGTAAATCATGGACTAATTGATTTGTTAAATAATGAAATATAGCATTCAAGCACAATGGCGGAAACAATTATCATCTTATTCTATCAAATTTACTACGTCATCATCAATGTTTAAATAAGGGAACTAACCAATATCCATATTGATTAATCAAAATACAAAACCATGTCTTCTCTTAAAGACTTATTACAATTCTATAAATGTATCAACTACTCAAAAGAAATATTTAGTAAATGAAAACATCAACTAAGTTTCTCCAACATCGCCATCCGCCGTGTGATCATACGAACCATCGAACTCTTCTCTTTAAAAATCGGTTCAATACATGGATCTTCACCTGCATCATCTAAATTTTGTTTGGGATAGCGTTAAACGCTATCATAGTGGAAAATATTTCCTCCAAGACAATCAAGAATAATAATAATAATGGTACAGAGTAAACGCAAGTATGATATTATCATTTAATAAAATCAAAACAATAAAGTAAAAAAAATCTTTGTTAATGCGATGCATGGAATGTATGCTCTGGCTAAGGCACCCTGGCTAAAATCACAATACATGAAGTGGGAGACTCCCTGTTACGACTCCATGCTAGCCACTAGTCACCAGAGGTACCTGGGAAGCACAAACCCATAGTTTTGCCCGACTACGTGAGAAATGGGATGCTCATAGCCCAAATCTACACGTGACAGTATACGGGAGAAGTAGGACGCTCTAGCCTATTCTCAATTCCGTACACCCACATGGAGCCAAGTGAATGCATGACTTTGTTTTCCCTTTATTTAAGTGTTTTCGCATACAACGGATTTAAATAAAACTCAGTGGTCACTATGGGGAGTCGCAAGCAACCCAGCATAGGCCGACAGCACGGGATTAGTGTCCATAGCACCAACCCCGACTCATGAGAATTTGTATACCATTACTGTCCACTCATTGTCCCGTTTTATGATTTCATCATGTCCCAAAAAGCCAATGTTGTACATCATGACCAAATTCATTAAAATACTCATGTAATGTAAATGGACTCAATCAAGCATCATGTACATGTAAGGATCCATTAACAAACAATCACTTCTTTCTCTCAGTTAAGTCAAGAGATATTCCTCCATCATGGACACCTCTCAAGGATTTCATCTCTCTACATCAAATAATTTTACCAACTTAGGTACAAAGAGTATACAATAATGAGATGTCTATATGATGATCTTATACACATATTTCATATATATCACAATATGAAAACCAATGTTACTTATAACACATAGACTAAGAAAATAAAGGCATAGATTTCACAAAGATAAATAACACAAATACACATGCTTCTTAGTCAAAAATCTAAACAAGGAATCACATCATTATATAATGACATTCATTACAAATCATACATTAAACTTCATGTTATATGGATCAGCAATTCAAGACAAAATAACTTCATATTCCATAGAAAAAACTTATGATAATCGTGATATTATTAATGAAAGGCTTGAAGGAAAATCCTCACCTTAAAGATCGATTGATTTGGAAGTCGTAAATGCTAAGCACGTCGCTGGAACAACCAAACAAACTCTCTCTCTCTCTCTCTCTCTCTCTCTCTCTCTCTCCCCCTCTCTCTTTCTTCTCTCTCTCTCTAAATTCGTGCATTAGGGCTCCCTTGCTGAGAGAAGGCTTCATTTAGGTTAAGAGGGTCGGATTTTAGGGTTAGAAGAGGGTAGCACGGCTATATGTGCGCGATTGCGATAGAAAGTGGTTTAAAGCAAGATTTCAAGCCGGATTTGAAAAGTGTATACATAACGAATGGAAATGAAGTTTTATACATAAGCTAGATGGGTATGGGACACAAAATGGACCTGGTAGATTTTAAAATGGGGTCCACACGCGATCGATCGGTCGGCGTGAAGTTTTAAGGAAAGAGATGGGATGAAAACAGAAAATCACAAACGGGCGGTTTATCTGACAATCTAACACCTAGGATGGGTTTAGATTAATCCATTTAGGTAGGTGGGGTCCACAAATCGAAGCCTACAGCCGTTTGATATGTCTTTTACATATGAGAAGATTCCAGAGAAAAATCTTCAAAAACTTAGAAATCTCAGTTTTGGAGGGGATTCTCTACGTTGGTTAGCTTGGAGGGATCTTCAGGATCCTCTAGAAGCATCCCTAGCTTCCCTTGCGAAGGGGATTCCCAGATTGGAAGTTCTAAGATTCCAACGGCAGATTTGGAAGAAGAGAACAGGTCAGATACGAGATGAAATGGAGAAATTTTTTGTAGGAGGGGGTTTTTATGGGCTACAAAGAGAAGAAGAGAACAGGCCAGATGCGAGATGAAATGGAGAGATTTTTTGTAGGAGGGGGTTTTTATGGGCTACAAAGAGGATGGACGGTTTGGATTATTGAAACGGGGCCTACATGGTGAGGAGTGGAGAGGGCAGCAGTGGCAGCGGGAGGAAGAGAAACGGAAACTTCCGTGTGGTCGTGCACTAAACGTGCATGCGATGCATGTGGGCCCCACCATGATGTATATATTAAAGCCACTCCATCCAGCAGGTGAGCCATGTAATTTTAGGCGTTGACACAAAAATTGGGAGAAATTCGAGATTGGGTGGCCCACTTATGATCAATTTTCTGATTAGGGCATTTGTAGGATGATTGGAGGGCCCACTTATGATCCATTTTCTGATTAGGGCATTTGTAGGATGATTGGAGGGCTGAAATTCGACGTGTACGGTTAAAATGTGTCCAAATGCTAAAGTCCGGGGTTTTGCGTCTTAATAATTTTTTCAAACTATAATACTTAAAAACTGACACTTTAACTTAAGTTGTCCAATGGTATTTTCATAATTATCGTAAATCTTCGAGTTTAGCGAAATCTAAACCTTCTACGTTTTTAATGGGGTTATTCTAAGCAACTTTAATAAAGGGTACCCTATCGGATCTCCTACGGATTGTCCGTTATTCTTGAAACAAGGGTAAATATATAATAATTAATTAAAAAAAATAAAAATAAATTTTCAAATAAATCTCGAAAATCTGGGGCGTTACAGAGAGGGACAGGTTTGTTGTCCGACCAGTCGATGCCCCCTGGCCGGCCGACCAGACAAAGTGCCTAAACAGGTCAAAAACTCTGGACAGTTTTTGTGAAGGCCGACCGGTCGGCAGACAAGTCGGGCTGTGATGTTTACACAACAATCTCTCTGGACTGTTTTTTGTGCATCCAACCGGCTGGAGGCTTTTGGCCGATCGGCCGAAGGTGCGCGCGGACTGCTACTGCAGTTTCCTAATGAGACTCTAATACATGTAAACGACTATATATAGAGCTCTAATCCGGGATTTAATAATCCTACAAGGTATTCTACACGTCCAAGGTGAGAGAGAGAGAGAGAGAGAGAGAGAAAGAGAAAGAGAGGAAGAGAAAGAGGGAGAGGAAGCTTGTTGGTAGAGGAGGCTTTACTCGCGAAGGTGATTCACGGTGCAACGACGTCTCGGTTCTTCAACGTCCTCGTTCTTGGGTGAGATTTCTCAGTTTCTAGTCCTTTTATTGTTATCTATCCCTGCGTGGGTGAAGAAGGTTTGATCCAAGCGGTGTGTGCTTGTGATTGAGGTTGTAACGATTCTACTTGATAGTGAATTGTTGATCTGGACAAGGTCCCGTGGTTTTTACTTTTTTGACGGTTTTCCATGTAAAAATCTCTTGCGTCGTATGATTGTTGATTTGATTTAGTTTCATGCTTTATCATAACCCATAATTCTAGTAGTTTGGGGGGTGAAATCCTAAGTTTTGTAAAACGCACCCAACAAAAATGGTATCAGAGAGTTCAGGTTAATTGAACAGGAAGTGGGATCAGTTCTGAATTATGGAAGGTGGCTCATCAAGGATGATTAGTCTCAATGGATCCAACTGGACCATATAAAAGACTAAGATGGAGGACTTGCTTTATTGCAAGGAATTGTATGCTCTAATTCTAGGCGTATCAGCGAAGACGAAGTATATGTCAGATGATGATTGGAAGAAATTGGATCGGAAGGTGGTAGGTTTATTAGATAATGGTTGGACGATTCTGTATTCCACCATGTATCTATGGAGACCTCAGCCGCTAGCCTATGGTAGAAATTACAAGAGTTGTATGAGAGGAAGACAGTCGACAACAAGATATTCCTGATTAGAAGACTTGTAAATCTCAAGTTCAAGGATAATGGTTCTATGGCTGAGCACATGAATGAAGTCAGTAATATTGTGAACTAGCTCTCCGCTATGAAGATGGTCCTGGACGATGAACTACAGACTTTATTATTACTTAGCTTGCCTAATAGTTGGGAGACATTGGTAGTGTCTCTAAGTAACTCCGCACCAAGCGAAAAGATGTCCATAGAAAAAGTAACGGGTTGTCTCTTTAATGAGGAGACAAGGAGGAAGCCTCAATGGTCTACTCAGCAAGAGGCCCTTGTGACACAGGATCGAGGGAGAGGAAAGAACAGAAAGGGCGGAAGGCCCGAGATAAATCCAGAGGCAAGTCTAATGTCAGGAGAGATGTTGAATGTTGGAATTGTCGCAAGAAGTACCATTACAAAAGTGAATGTCATAAGAAAAATGATTAGAAAGGAAAAGGGAAGGAAAAAGATGATAAATCAGATTCTACTTCGATCGTCTCAGATGGCGACGTTGTGGTCATTCTCTCAGCGGATCATGATGTTTATCTCACGGCTGCAAATCAGGACATTGATTTGGTGGTCAATTCGAGATTGTCGTTTCATACAACTCCACGAAGGGATTTCTTCACAAGCTACAAGCAAGGTAGCTATGGTACAGTGAAGATGGAGAAATCTGGAGTGTCCCAGATTGTGGGAGTTGGTTATATTTGTGTGAGGATCGATATGGGCTGTACATTGGTTCTAAAAGATGTGAGACATATTCCAAACATTCGCCTCAACTTGATGTCGACAAGAAGGTTGGATGTAGCCGGCTATGAGAGTCGGTTTGTTGGTAGGCACTGAAAGCTCATTAAGGGTTCGATGATCACATCAAGAGGGAAGATGTGTTGCACCCTACACAAGACATGTGTCAGTGTATGCAAGGGTGAGTTGAACACAACAGAAGATTCAGTGACAGACATGTGGCACGGACGGCTCGGCCACATGAGCAAGAAAAGGCTTCATCTACTAGTAAAGAAGCACCTCCTTCCAGAGTTGACAGGTACACCTCTTAAAACCTGTATTGATTATTTATCAGGAAAACAGAATAGGGTTTCATTTGTAAAAACTGCTTCTCATGTTTAGAAAGTGCATCCATTAGATTTGGTTTATTCTGATGTTTGTGGTCCTATGAGTTTAAAAACCTTGGGTGGGACATTGTATTTTTTCACTTTTATAGATGACGCATCTAGGAGGGTTTGGGTTTATGCTTTGAAATCCAAGGACGGGGTCTTTGGTATATTTAAAATATTTCATACCATGGTCGAGAGGTAGATAGGTAGATCATTGAAGTGCATCCGCACTGACAATGGAAGTGAATACATTGGTGACTTTCATGAGTATTGCAAGTCCCTAGGTATACGACATGAACAGACGGTACCCAAGACCCCCCCGCATAATGGTGTATCTGAGAGTATGAATCGCACCATTGTAAAGAGAATCAGATGCATGTTATCCCATGCGAAGTTGCCCAAGATGTTCTGGAGAGAAGCAATGCATACGGCAGTGTATTTGATAAATAGGTCTTCATTAGTCCCTTTGAATGGATAAGTACTTGAGAAGGTGTGGACTGGATGTAATCCTTCGTACAGTCATCTCAGGGTGTTTGGATGCAGGGCATCCATTCACGTACCAAAGGATGAGAGTCGAAGCTCGATACGAAGATCAGGCAGTGTGTGTTCTTTGGGTACGATGATGAGAAATTTGGCTTCATATTATGGGATCCGACCGAGAAGAAGCTCGTCAGGAGCAGAGATGTGGTTTTCATTGAAGATCAGTGTATAGAAGACATTGAAAAGCCAAAGAAGACCCAGCCCAGTTCAGGTGAGCTGGAAGATTTGGATCCTATTACTCCTCCTGTAGCATCTGATGATGGGGGACTACAGTAAGGTGCTGAGGACGAAGGAGTTCCTATAAAAGATGGACCGGGGGAGCAACCCCCACTTGATCTACCTGTTGAGCCACAAGTGAGGAGGACATCTAAGGACAAGCATCAGTCCAAGAAGTACTCACTGCATGAGTACATTATGCTTACTGATGGGGGAGAGCCAGAAGGTTATTCTGAGGCCCTAGCTGACGAGCATAAGGGGGAGTGGTTGAAAGCTATGCAAGAGAATATGGAATCCTTGCATAAGAACCACACCTATGACATGGTGAAATTTTCTAAGGGAAAGAAAGCTCTAAACAACAAGTGGGTGTTCAGAAAGAAGATTGAGCAGAAGAATTCACTGATAAGGTTCAAGGCCAGACTCGTGGTAAAAGGTTTTGGTCAGAGGAAATGTATAGACTTCGATGAGATATTCTCACCGGTGGTGAAGATGACATCCATACGAATGTTACTTGGGTTGGCGGCTAGCATAGATCTGGAGATAGAGCAGTTAGATGTTAAAACTGCTTTCCTTCATGGTAACCTAGAAGAAGAGATCTATATGCGTCAACCAGAGGGGTTCGAAGTCAAGGGCAAAGAGCATATGGTGTGTAGGCTTAGGAAGAGCTTGTATGGGCTGAAACAAGCTTCTAGGCAATGGTACAAGAAGTTTGACTCGTTCATGTTGACACATGGGTATGATAGAACGGAGTCGGACCACTATATGTTCACTCGCAGGTTCTCAGATGGTGATTTCTTAGTTCTACTTTTGTATGTTGATGACATGCTCATCATGGGAAAAGACATCAAGAAGATTGACAAGCTGAAACAAGAGTTGGGCAAGTCATTTGCGATGAAAGACTTGGGCCAGCTAGACAGATCCTAGGAATGGAGATAACCCGTGACAGAAGCAACAGAAGGCTTTGGTTGTCACAGGAGAGGTATATTGAGAAAGTCCTAGAGCGGTTAAATATGAATGTAGCGAAGCCAGTCAGTACTCCACTGGATGGTCGCTTCAAATTGAGTGACAAGCAGTGTCCCAAGACGAAGGCAAAGGTGGAAGAGATGCAGAAGATACCCTACGCCTCGGCTGTAGGAAGTTTGATATGTGCTATGGTGTGTACCCGCCCAGACATAGCATATGCGGTTGGTGTTGTCAGCCGGTATCTTGCTAATCCTGGCAAAGAACATTGGGTAGTGATAAAGTGGATACTACGGTATCTAAGAGGCTCATCCAGGTTGAGCCTATGCCATGGTGACGGGAAACCTGTGTTAGAGAGTTACACATATGCAAATATGGCAGGTGACATAGGCTCCAGGAATTCCACATCGGGGTTCATATTCACGTTTGCTGGGAGAGCGGTCTCTTGGCAGAGCAAACTACAGAAGTTCGTAGCATTGTCGACAACAGAGGTCGAATATATTGCAGTCACAGAAGCATGCAAGGAGATGCTTTGGATGAAGAGGTTCCTACAGGAACTTAACCTAAAGCAGGAGAAGCACGTGGTCTATTGTGATAGCCAGAATGTGATATACTTGAGCAAGAATCCAAGTCAGCATTCCAAGTCGAAGCACATAGAGATTCGGTATCACTGGATCAGGGATACTTTGGAACAAAAGGTGTTACAGCTTGAGAAGGTCCACACGGACGATAACGGGTCAGACATGATGACCAAGGCTTTGCTCAAGGGCAAATTTGAGGCTTGTAGAAGTTGGGTTGGCTTGAAGACGGTGAACTCCTCCTGAGTCGGAAAGGGGGAGATTTGTTGGAGTTTTCCTCCTCACATGTACAAAAGAGAGAGGGACAGGTTTGCTGTCCGATCGGCCGGTGCCCCCTAGCCAGTCGGCCGAACAAAGTGCCCAGAAACGTTAAAAACTCTTAACAGTTTTTGTGTAAGCCGACCGGTCGGCAGACAGGTTGGGCTGTGTATGTCTACACAGCAATCTCTCTGGACTGTTTTTTGTGCATCTGACTGGCCAGAGGCTTTTATCCGGCCGACCGGAGGTGCGCACGGACTGCTACTGCAGTTTCCTAATGGGACTCTAATACATGCAAACGGCTATATATAAAGCTCCAATTCAGGATTTGGTAATCCTACAAGGTATTCTACACGTCCAAGGTGAGAGAGAGAGAGAGAGAGAGAGAGAGAGAGAGAGAGGAAGAAAAAGAGAGGAAGAGAAAGAGGGAGAGGAAGCTTGTTGGTAGAGGAGGCTCGAAGGTGATTCACGGTGCAATGACTTCTCGGCTCTTCAACGTCTTCGTGCTCGGGTGAGATTTCTTAGTTTCTAGTCCTTTTATTGTTATCCCTCTCTGCGTGGGTGAAGAAGGTTTGATCCAAGTGATGTGTGCTTGTGATTGAGGTTGTAACGGTTCTACTTGATAGTGAATTATTGATTTGGACGAGGTCCCGTGGTTTTTACTTCTTTGAGGGTTTTCTATGTAAAAATCTCTTACGTCGTGTGATTGTTGATTTGATTTAGTTTCGTGCTTTATCATAACCCATAATTTTAGTAGTTTGGGGGGCGAGATCCTTAGGTTTTGTGAAACGCACCCAACAAGATCAACTAATGATAACAAATTACACATTAAACAAGTTATAGAATTTCAGAAAAGATGATATTTAACACAATCACATATAATGCTTCGCTCAATTCTAAGAGATAGAAGATCCAACATAATCATAAGTAGATAACTCAAAAATAGATATCACAAGACAAAGCATTTTCATTTCAACTCAACTTTCAATCATTTTCATAGACATTCATCCTCCATAAATATACAATATCATTTCAACTCAACTTCCAATCATTTTCATAAACATTCATCATATCAAATCAATTTCAAAACTAATACCATTGAATACAATTGAAGTTAACTAGTATATACATCTAAATATCAATAGATGATAAGAATGCTCAACGTGAATTTTATTGTAAGCAAGTACTGAAATTAGGAAAACACAAATAAAACAATGAAAAGCTTGAAGGGTGAAAACCTCACCTCTCAAAAGATTCACCTCAATTTATACAACTCGATTCCAATTTGATCCTGATTCGAACTCAACAAGGTGGATCTAATTGGAAAGTTTGGGGAAAATTAAGTTTTCGATATTACAATATGAAATTTAAAATCAATAATCTTAATAATGCTAAATTTAGAATTTAATAGAGGGCTTGAGAGGATGACTCACCTAAACAATTCGATATAACTAGGTTTCCAAATCGAATCCGCTCAAGAATTCCAATTCCAAGATCTTAATTGGGATTAATTAATTATTCTTAATTAAACTTAAGTTTTTACTCTCTTTTTCTTTGTAGATTCGAAGATAGATCTCGTGGATTCTAGATATCTCATCGTGGATTCGAGGAAGATCGGTTAAGAAGTCCTGATAAATTCATGAATTCAGATTAGTTATCCCGTGAGAGAGACGGTGCTCGATCTCACCCCATCCCGGTTGCATCAATAAACCACCCCAAGTTTGTATCTTGGGTAGGCCCCCCCTAGGCCCTATATTAAGACTATGGGTCAAACTCGGGCCAGACTATTTCGGCCCACCATAGGCCGGGGCCCAGTTTGGGCCAATGTTCGAGAATGTGGGTTGAGCTTGGATAGAGCTTGGCCTGGCCCTAACCTAGCTCGCTCCTATTTACTACCAATTCAGGCATTTTAAAATCCCTAAGGGCTTGATTTGAAGCCCAATTACCACGAATTACCAACGATGACGTCAACATGAAAATCAAGTGAATTTGACTATAAGAATTGGTTGCCCCCACCATGATGTTTAAGTGAATTCCACCTACATCACCAAGTGCATCACCTTATTTTAGCTATAAAACCTAAAAATCAGCCCAATCTGTGATTCAATAGGCTGTATGAACTTAAACAACTTGGGAGACAGATGCCCACCCTTGATTAATTTTTAAGGCCCACCAAGATAATTACATGAAATTCACTCCAACCATTAGATGAAAAGCTAAAATTTAAGCCTGGGACAAAAAACCAGGCCCATCCTTCATTCAGGTGGGCTACACAAAAGGAAACAGTCTAAAGGGTGAGTATTACTGGTTCTCTTTTAATGGCCCACCTAAATCACAAACCAAGCTGATTTTTTGGCGCTATAGCTAAAATAGGGTGAGGCACCTGGTGATCCAGGTGGATTTTACATAAACAGCACGAATGGTTCATGTGTGAAATTTTTTTAACTTGCAAGTGTTCACGTCAGGCACTTCTACATGAAAATTGCCCAAATTTTGACTACAAAAATTAGTGGGTGCCACCATAATGTTTTACTTAAACCCTCCCCGATTACCAAGTGTCATCCCATTTTACCATAGGGCCCAAAAATCAGATACATTCATGATCCAGGCGAGCCATACAAAGGGAAATAATTGGGAGAAGGATGCTCCATATATTATTTTTCATCATATGGTCCACCACATGGACCCAAACCGAGATCAGGCTATATGGATTTTGGATCCCATGGTTATATGGATTTTGGATTGGAAATGGATCTAACAATTTATAAATGGATCGCATATGGATATCGCCTTTTGGATCCGAGTTGGATCCGAATCCAGCTACAGATTTACGGACTTGGAGCCGAATCCAACTGGATCCGATCCAGATTCAACCCATTGAGAGCTCTGCAGGCCTTGAGTGGTGTCGGCGCTAAGGCTGTCAATGGTCCAGGCATGGGCCAGCCCAAGTTCTAAGCCTGAACTGGAAAGTAAAACGTAGGCCCCAGCCTAGCCAAAGCCTGAGATGATTATGCACGGCCGAGCCTGAGTCCCACCCACTGTTGTGCATATGCCTGACAATGGGTCAGACCTCACCTAGATTTTGAACTGGTTCGGCCAAGCCTTCAGACCAGCCGTATTCACAATTTGAATGTGGCTAGGCCAGACGTGGCCCGTTGCCAGCCTTAGCTGTGCAGAATCTGGGCTATTGGCTAAGTTTGCCCCATCAAAATATGACCAAAAACAAAGCTGAGCCAGCCCAGTTACTAAACCGGCTTAGATTTTAAGCCCAGAACTAGCATTTGAGTCTAGTATTCTGTCACAAGCGCAGCCTGAGCATGCCAGGCCCAAAAGGCCAATGGTCCAGCCCGGACCAGCCCATTAACAAAAATGCAAAATTCTGGTATGGAACCGTCCAGGCAACAATGATAGAACCAAAATAAAACATGCTACACTAGGATGTCAATGGTGGGGCCAGCCCATTGGGCCATCGCCAAATCCGCCATAAGCTAGACTCGGCGCTTAATTTCAGGCCTGTGGGTTGTGCTCGGCCCTGATTTAACGGTCCAGAAAATAAACGGACCGGGCTTCCAGTTTATAATTCCAGGCCATCTGCATCTTTCATGAGCCTTCCTTGGGCTCAATGCGGGTCCGTGGGCCATATATGAACCCATCTTCAGGCCCATTGCAGCAAGTAGAGGTAGGAAAGCGGCATCTTGAGTCCTGCCCCCGCCCGGACGGATTACTGTCCGGGCAGACCTGTGGAGGGGCCCACCGTGATGTATTCGTTTATCTACTCCGTCCATCCATTTTATAAGATCATGCTAGGAATTGGATCCAAAAACAAGGCAGATCCAGCCCTCAAGTGGGCCACACCAAACAGTGAGTGGTTCTGCTCGCTGTTTGCTGAGGCTCACTTGAGCGTTGGATTTCTCTCCTTTTTAGATTCGTACTTTAAAATGATCTTATAAAATGGATGGACGAAGTGGATGAACGGATACATCGCGGTGGGCCCCTCCACAGGCCTGCCCGGATGCCGGGCAGGACGCAATCCGCGTCTAATAAATACTGTGGATAAGCATTCAGTTGATTTCTGCAAGATCTATGCTATTCATCATGTGCAGGTTGGGACCCAACATTCATTGGGGAAAAGATCAGGCCCAATCCATTCATTAGGTGGGCCCCACACATAGCTATATACATGGCTATCGAAAACGATGACTAACGGTCCATAATGAATGTACACGATGCGATGTTAGCATATATGCTGCGAATAGCCTCTTCAATCTCTGCAAGAGAGGGTCCCCCAATCTGTTCTTTATCGGTTACTATTGTTAATCATGGTGGTTGATAGAAGGTGGGCCCCGCGTGACAGCTCCCCCTGGTTCCCACCATTGGATGCCACACGTTTCAGAGATCCATGCCGTTGGTCAGGAAGGATAGTCCGTGATCATGCGGTTCTCTGACCAAATGATCAGCTGGAGGAAAAAATAATAATCCAACGGTTCAGATTCAGCGTAAATTTGAGACTCGATGAGTGTACTGCCGGTTTCTGACCATGGAACCATTTTACATTATGCGGGCCCACCTTTGGATCGCCATTACATGATTGGGATCGGCCATCAGATGGGGCCCACCATTGATTGCTCATCCCTCTTAAATGTGACATTGTTCGAGTGATTCGACTACAGAAAAAGATAAATCCATATCGAATACATTAATGAAATTCTAATCATTTTTGCAACTTGCGAATTTGATTGCTCATCTATAAATGAACTGCTTACCATATGAGTTGTCCTGCTGTTGATATGGACCGTCCATGTCAACAAATCGGATTGTGTACTGAGTTACTTTGTAGGCTATTTTCGTACTGATAAACTCTTTTGGGCCCACCTTGAATGTGTGTGGTTTATCCATGCCGTCCATCGGTTTTTTCCGCTCATTTTAGGGGTTGAACCCATATCCAAAGCTCAAGTGGACCACACCACAGGAAACAGTGGGAGTAACGGACGGATTGGGTACTACCCCGACCAGGACCTAGCTAGAGACGGACGCTCCTGGCAGGGGTTCTGTGGGGCCCACCATCATATATTTGTTTTATCCATGCCGTCTGTCCATTTTGAAATACCATTTTAGGGCATAATCCAAAAAAGAAGGGAGATTTAAGGCTCAAGTAGACTACATCAAAGGAAGCAGTGGGGATTGAATTCCAACCATTGAAAAGTTCTTTGGGGCACAGAAGTTTTGGATCAGGCTCATATTTATGTTTTATATTCATACATGTCTATATGACCTTATGAATAGGTCGGATGAAGAAATAAACATCACGGTGGGCCTAGGCAGTTTTCAATGGTAGGAATTCAATCCACACTGCTTCCTATGGTGTGGTCCACTTGAGCCTTCAATCGATCTCCTTTTGCAAATCATCATATAAAATGATCTTTCAAAATGGATGGACCGTGTGGATAAAGCATGTACACGACGATAGGCTTTACACAAGACCCTCCGTCTCTGGCTAGGCCCCGGTCGGAGTAGTACAGAATCCGTGCCTTGGGAGTAATGACTTCCACCGTTGAAACCTTGTTAGGGCCCACAGTGATGTTTATTTGTCATCTAATCTGAACATAAGATCACACAGACATAAATAAAAGGAAAATAAAAATATCAGCTTGATCCAAAAGTGGGCAGTCCCCTAAAAAAATTTCAACATCCAATTCACACTGGTTCCTGTGGTGTGGTCCACTTGAGCTTTGGATATGCTTCATTTTTTACTAAAGCCTGAAATTTTCTGATAAAACGGATGGACAGAGTGGATAAAATACATAAATCACAGTGGACCCCACAGAATTTACTCAGTACGCAGTCAGTACACAATCCGCTTCCCCATGTGAAGGGGGCCACCTTTAGTTCCCATCTTTTATTTTATTCCTATCTCTCTTAAAAAAAAATCACGTTGGCATGATGATCCTAACCATCCGATCAATTGATAGGAAAATCGATGGTCCAAGTTTATTATGTTATACAGTATTATATCCATGATCTACACCCTCGATCCAGTGCAGCCCACCTTTCATTGTTAGCTCTTCCTAAAAAATCACTTTATCAGATGATCCTGATCGCTGATCAACGGTTATGACATGGTTATCCGTATTCATTATACCAGAATAGGGTGTGATGATAATCCACTATGGGAGGTCTGCCTTTGTTGTCCATCACCCTCGAATATGATGCTAACCATCGAAGCAATGGCTTGGAAACATGATGGTTTATCACTGATTTTTTGGCTTTAAACATGTGGGTCCACCTTTGATTACTCATCTCTCTTAAGCATCACTTTGACCATATGATCGTGGCCATTAGATGGTGGGCCCATGAAAAATGGGTATTTCGTGGAGGGCGGATAACTAATCTCAAGCTTAAATCAGGGAATTAGCCCCTGATTTCAAACTTCATGAACTACAAATTGTAACTTGTTTTAAATTGCCAAGTTTAAGATTTAGGATTTTTATCGCAAATTTTCTCAGGAATTATCATTTTATCAAATAATGCTTGAAAGATTAGATATTATTTGGAGGTGCTTTCTGAGGGATGGAATTACATTAATGCCCTCGTCTAAGTTTTAATTTAAAAATTAGTGAAAGTTGAGACTTATGGGGCCACATGGTATGTGTATAACATCTTAGCCATTCAACATATATAGCCCACCATGGCGATTGCACGAACCAAAAATCAGGCCGATTTGATGGAATGCACATCAATTTAGATGCTTTTAGTGGTGTATATTATTTTTTTTATGGATCAACCCACCTTATGACCCGAAACTCCATTTTTTTTATTACCTAATGATTATGTTGGTGTGCATGTGGTGGATAGGTTAGATCTCATACACATACCAAGTGGGTCCCATAATTTTGGGTTCTCCTTTAAGGGGAAAAAAGAGACGGTAGCATTATTATTTGCACTCTCTAGATTATGAGCTCCTAGAGGCACTATTTGGTAAATTTCAAATCCTGGAGGCATTTTTTGAAAAAAAGTCCCTACAACTTATGCCCATTTTATTTGTTGAGCACTTGTTGAGATTAACAATTAAGTTATTAAGCTAAGTCAAACACATTAATTACATAACTCATGAATTTGTCAATTAATTTTTTTATAAATTAATGAATTTAGTGCTTGTCTAAACACCACCATTCAAATATGCATTGTCTAATTATTCGGGATGAATTGTAAACCAAGATAGTATTTAGATTATGGTTCTTTAACCTTACGACGTAGATTAGTTTATTCAATCAAAGTTGAGCAGAAACTCACTTGAGTTGGGCTATGTTGGGCTTTTATATCTTTCTCTTTTGAGCTATTGCATACACTGAATTTGACCGAACTAGACCCAGATGGAATTGACTTAAATGAGCCAGCGGTCCATGATTTAGGTGGAAGTGAACAAAAGCCATATACAAAACAGTAACTTGAAACCCTTAAGAAATGGAAACCCATAGATTTTTTATTTTTTTTTTTCCCCTTTCGTTGATTGTTTTGTATTCTAATTTTGCATGTATTACAAATACAGTCATACTATGTGGTCACCTCGCATCTTCTCTCCTTGGAAGAATTCAATTTAATGTTTTTTATATGGAGGAATGAATGTCACATTTTTTTAAGAAAAATTAAAAAATTAAAGTAGGCTTCTTTTTCTAAATATATGAAAAGTGGGTTTTTGAAAATCAATTGCATCCATGGTTGTGCTTGTGAATGTGAAAATTATATGGCTTCTGTTGGTGGGACATACATGATTGATTGGTTTGAATCTGATCGTTGGATTATTTAGACTAAGCATATCGGTAGACCTTATAGTAATTACGATCCGTCTAACTATGCAAAGGGTGATTTACTTAGACTATGCTATAAGTGAATAAATAAATATGTGTGTGTGTGTGTGTGTGTGTGTGTGTAAGGGATCAGTTCAGTCATCATTCCTTATAATATATAAGTCTTGGTCTCCTTGCAAATAAGAAAAAATAAAAATAAAAACTATCATCCCATTATAAGCTTCTAAAGGGATGAAAGGTATGAAAAATCAAGAATATGATTCAGATTGACCTTCGTTGTTATCGAACCTTATCTAAAAAACCTATCAGCATCAAGGTATATGAATAGTTCCCTAGAACTCCATATTGGTTACATATGATTATCCATTATTCCATAAATTTGGCTAACAATTAATATCAAAGGGCCCATGCATCAATCATGGTGGATTTGTCTATCAGATCTCATGTTAAAAAAAATAATAATAATAAACTTTATTTTTTTTTGTTTTTGATGCTCTTATGTGACCTTTTTATCCATTGATTGACTAAATTGTAGTGCTCATAAGAATTTACGTTCCAAAGTGTTGACACAAATGGATAAATGGTTTAATAAATTCAAGAATTCAAATTTTATTGTGCCACCAACGGTAAAATTGGAGGTGTAGTCGTTTAAGGATATAGTGGCCGATCCAATCAATTCCAATTCACTGAAATTGTGATGAGGTCCCATTCAAATCTTAATTGAATTTCATTCTCGGATTCCAAGCTTTTAATTTGCAATTGAATTTTTGCATTTAATTGTTTCCTTTAAATGGTCAGTTACTTTTATATACTTAAGGTGGTTTTATTAGAGTATTTATTGTAATGCTTATATAATGAATTGTACTGCAAGCCATAGAGGGCATGGAAATAACAATTCTCCTTTTCTCTTACGTAATCTCTTTCTTCTTCTTATTCTCTTCACCTTCATTCTCTCCTAATCTTCCCTGCTTATCCCCCAAATCTTATCTCTTTCCCTTCTCAATTCTACTTCCTCCTCACATTCAATTAAGGAACACATCAATTGGTATCAGAGAGAATCTATCCTGTATGACGAAAATACAAGATTCTGTTAACCAGTTTGAATTTCAAATGGCGGCTATGGCAGAGCAAATCAAAAAACTGTCAAAACAGACCTCCCAAAACATGGCTGATATTAAGGAACAACACGTAACGTTCATGGGGTTTTAAGAGAAGAGTGACCATAATTCTGCAGAGCTGAAGGACAACTTGCGTACACTTCTGCAACTAAGCACCAGCAAGATAAACGATTCACCACAAATGCACCCTTCACCCCCACCGCTACCCACACCTCCAATGGCCTTTAATCCAAACCCGCCCCAAACACACCCTCCATCCCCATCTCTACCCACACCCCCATTGCTACCCACAACACTAACAACCTATAATCCCATGACAGCCGGCTCTTCTTCTACGTTGCAAACAAAATATACAAGGGTGGATTTTCCCTGCTTCAATGGGGCGGATCCTCTTAGTTGAATCTACCAAGCTCAGCTTTTTTTTAACTATAACCAAACCCCTGCACATGAGAAGATTGCATTAGCATCTTTTCACCTTAAAGGCAAAGCCATTCAATGGTATCATTGAATGGAAGATATCATATCAACATGGACATGGGAGGAATTCAAATCTGCTATCTGTGTTCGCTTTGGAGCCACAGAATATACGCAGTCGTGTGAGATGTTGTCACGGCTGCAACAACATGGAACGATGCAAGACTATGAAGATGAATTTGAACGTCTCGCGAACCTCACGACTAAACTACCCGAATCCTTTATGATCGATTGTTTTATTGGAGGATTGCGAGACGATATTCGAAGTGAGGTGAAACTTTTTTACCCATCGTCTTTGATCAAAGCAATTAGACTAGCATGTTCGGTGGAAGAAAAGATCTCCCTATCCCACAAATCCAACCGATCCCGCATGTGGCGTTTCCCTCCTTCATCGCCGCTCCTCAATTTACACTAAAGCCATCCACGACTCCCGCTACCATTCCCATCAAACGCCTTACTCCCTTATAAATGGAGGAACGACGTAATTAAGGTTTATGTTTTAATTGTGATGAGCAATTCCATCGAGGCCACTGCTGTAAAACAAAACTTTTTCTCATGGAAGGAGATTGGCCGGAAGAGGATCCCATGGCCGATGATGGCGTTGTCGAAGAAGAACCCGATTAGGATGATAGGCCCGAAATATCTCTGCACACTCTTGGTGGTTCAAATGCTCCTCAGACTATTCGTGCACGTGGTATGTTGAAACAACATCTAGTATCTATCTTAATCGATACTGGAAGTACCCACAATTTTCTTATCCCAAGGATCATACAACAGGTAGGAGGATTGTTAACTCATGATACAACGCTCAATGTGATGGTAGCTGACGGTGGAGAACGCCCATGCAATGAAAAATGTCCAAATGTTCTCATTAACATTGGCAGTATTAAGATATGGGTGGATTTGTTCCTTCTACCACTTGGCAGTTGTGAAGTCATTTTAGGTGCTCAATGGTTGCGTACCTTGGGACCAATTACTTTCAACTTCACAGATTTATGGTTGCAATTTCACTACGAAGGAGAACTTCATGAGGTGCGAGGCATCAAATCTAAACCACCAACTGTGGCCTCAATGCATTGCATTGAAAATGCATTACGTAGAGGAGATCAAGGGGTGGTGGTCCAAGTTCAGGCAACTCAGGTTTCTCCAAATTCGAAGCCACAACCACAACTCCTTAAGCAACTTCTTTCTGAATATGCTGATATTTTTCAAGAGCCCACTAGCCTTCCTCCCACTCGTCGAGAAGATCATCGCATTTCTTTGCTTCCTGGATCCAAACCACCCAACATCTGACCTCATCAATACCCACACTTTCAGAAAGCCAAGATAAAGAAAATGATTTGTGAGCTATCTCAAGTCGGCTTTATTCATCTTAGCACCGGTCCATTTTCTTCACCGGTCCTTTTAGTGCGTAAATCTAATGGCACATGGCGCATGTGTGTTGACTATCGGGCTCTCAATGAAATCACGATAAAAGATAAGTTTCCGATCCCTATCATCGATGAGCTACTTGATGAGTTGCATGGTTCTTCCATTTTTACAAAACTTGATCTAAGATCCGGATATCATTAAGTTAGAGTGCATGAATTGGATGTTCATAAGACTGTCTTTCGAAGTCATGAGGGTCACTATAAGTTTTTGGTCATGCTGTTTGGGCTCACAAATGCCCCTTCAACGTTCCAAAGCCTCGTGAACTTGATTTTCTGACCTTTCTTGCATAAGTTTGTTTTAGTATTTTTTTATGATATATTGATTTACAGTCGATGTCTAAAACAACATTTACAACATCTCGAGCAGGTTTTTAGTACTTTACGGGCTCATCAACTCTTCGTGAAGCTATCTAAATGTACATTTGCCACTCCAACAGTCCATTACTTGGGCCATATCATATCTGAAGATAGTGTGGCTGCGGACCCGGAAAAAATCTCGGCCATGCTTGATTGGCCAACTCCATCACTCGCCAAAAGGACTTCGCGGTTTTTTGGGGTTAACAGGTTACTACCATAAGTTCATTAAGGACTATGGTCGTATTGCTGCCCCATTAACCAAGCTCCTCAAAAAGGACACCTTTGATTGGTCGGATGAAGCAGATGGATGCTTTCGCTTCATTAAAGACGTCCATGACTGCTGCTCCAGTGTTGTCTCTACCTAATTTCTCACAACCTTTCTTCATTGAATGTGATGCAAGTGGGACAGGTATTGGGGCAATTCTCATGCAATGCGGTTGTCCAATCGCATTCTCAAGTAAGACTTTGGCAAATCGGCATAGAGGACTATCCACGTACGAAAAAGAGATGCTCGTCATCCTCCATGCAGTGGAAAAATGGCGATACTACTTGCTTGGGCGCCGCTTTACAATCTTAACAGATCACATTGCATCAAGTACATACTCGACCAACGATTGCAGACTATGATACAACAAAAATGGTTGTCAAAGTTGTTAGAATACGACTTTACCATCACATATCAGAAGGGGAGCGATCATAAGGTGGCCGACGCATTGTCACGAAAGTATGAAGACAGTACAATTGCAAGCTATATCCCTTCCTTTTTCTACATGGTTGGATCGCATTAAAGATAGCTACCAGAAGGACGCCACTATCCAACGATTATTCTCCACCCTTCATTCTAACTCTTCTGCCTATCTTAAGTATTCAATGTCAGATGGCTTAATCCGTTATAAGGGTCGCCTTGTGCTACCGCCTGCATTTCCTTTATGTGATGAAGTGTTGCATCACCTTCACTCATCTCCAATTGCTGGACATTCAGGATCCCACAAGACATACAAGCGGCTCTCCAATTCTTTTTATTGGAAATAGATGAAACGCGTAGTGAAATATTTTGTGGCAGAATGTGAAGTTTGTCAACGGAATAAGGCAGAGTCAGTCGCACCATCGGGCCTCTTACAACCCTTACCAATACCATATGGTATTTGGATGGACGTCTCAATGGACTTCATAGATGGGCTTCCCCTTTCCAATAGTAAAAGTTCTATACTTGTTGTTGTAGATCGTCTTTCCAAATCAACCCATTTTGTCGCCTTGGCACATCCTTACACCGCAACCCAGGTTGCCCATGCTTACATTGAAAATATCTTTAAGCTTCATGGGATGCCAAGATCCATTGTGAGCGACCGTGATCCCATCTTCACAAGCAATTTTTTGAATGAATTCTTTAAGATGCAAGGAGTAGAGCAACACATGAGCTCGGCCTACCACCCCCAATTGGACGGCCAAACTGAAGTTGTCAATCGATGCCTTGAAACATACTTGCGCTGCTTCTCTGGTTTTCAACCATGTCAATGGGTTCATTGGCTTCCCTGGGCAAAATGGTGGTATAATACCTCATTCCACACGTCCACTCATATGGCGCCTTATGAGGCAGTATTCGGTCAACCTCCTCCAACGATCACAATATACATACCTGGTTTAACCAGTGTACACTACGTCGATCAGGCCCTTCGAGATAGGGATTTTATTCTGCGACTTCTTAAGGAAAATATGTTATTGACCCAAAATTGCATGAAACAAGTTGCAGACAAACAGCGCACTGAAAGGAAATTTGATGTGGGCGATATGGCTTTTCTTGCGGTTACAACCGTATCGACAGGCTTCGATTCAGATGCGCAGAAATTTAAAGCTTTCACCTCAGGTTCTATGGCCCCTATCGAGTTATCTAACGTATTGGTCCAGTTGCATATAAGTGGGATTTATCTCCTTCATCTAAGATCCATCTTGTGTTCCATGTTTCACTTTTGAAGAAGAAATTACGCCATTTTGCTATTCATGAACCCGAATCTACCACCAATCACAGATGAGGGTGTTATACACGCAGAGCTGTTCGCTATTCTTGACCGCCGGATGGTCAAGCATCACAACACTGCGGTCTCGAAAGTCTTGGTTCATTGGGCTGGCACATCCCCGGAAGATGCTATACGGGGGACTTGGGCGAGTCTCTCTTCTTGGTTTCCTGATTTTAAACCTTGAGGTTAAGGTTCTTTTTATGGAAAGTGGGATGATGAGGTCCCATTCAAATCTTAATTGAATTCCATTCTCGGATTCCAAGCTTTTAATTTGCACTTGAATTTTAGCATTTAATTGTTTCCTTTAAGGGTCAGTTACTTTTATATACTTAGGGTGGTTTTATTGGAGTATTTATTGTAATGCTTATATAAATATTGTAATGCAAGCCATAGAGGGCATAGAAATAACAATTCTCTTTTTCTCTTACGTAATCTCTTCCTTCTTCCTACTCTTTTCACCTTCATTCTCTCATAATCTTCCCTGCTTATCCCCCAATTCTCATCTCTTTCCCTTCTCAATTCTACTTCCTCCTCACATTCAATTAAGGAACACATCAAATTGATTAATGATTGTTTATGTGATGAATGGTATTATTTGATAGTATTTACGACTTGTTTCAAATGTTTATATGATTTTAACGATGGCAGCAGCTTTAGATTGTTCTCAAGTTGTACGTGTGAAATTTTTTATGCAATCTTTGTGGATGTTGGATCGTTGACGGATTATGCTCACGGGTATATTTCTCAAGGGTTTTCACTGATGTTTGAAGCGTATGAGTATTATATTTGATTTGAATCACCACTAGCCAGTTACTTAGCTTCTATAGTCGGCTAGGCCTTATAGAAACATTGGGAGAGGGTTAAAAGTTCCATGTCCCAAGATGACTCCTTGATCTGGGACCAAAAATTCAAGGTAAGGCACCTGCGATTATAGAGAGAGAAGATATTGGATCCTTACTCATGCCTCAGTGGCAAACTTATAGGAGTTTCACCACAAGGTCATAGCTTCGAGCACCCATTATAGTGTGAGTGCGTGATGGTTTGGATCTGACTATTAAATTATTTACATTGAGTATATCGGTAGAGCTGTGATAGTTGTGAATGGTTAATATACACAAGGGGTAATGCACTTAACCTATACTATTTATGCACAATATTTTCAGAAAGACATTGATTTTTTAAATGCAGAGACCTCCAAAAAAAAGAGTGATTGTGATAGTTTAAACTAATTTAACCATCGTCCCTTGTAAATATGTAAGTCTCGATCCTCTCACTTACATGTAATGAAAAGTCTATCATACCATTGCAGGGTTCTAAAATGGTGGAAGGTGCAAAGGTTAAAAAATTGTGGAAATTTAGTTTAATCTTCATCATCGTCGACCCTCGTTAAAAAAAAAAATACTACCATTAAGGTATGTAAAAAGTTTTTAAAATTTTCATATTTGTTATACGGGGTTATCTATTATTTCGTATTTTTGGCTAACAAAAATCACTAGAAATTGATTTCATTTTCACAAATACGATGTTTATTAGAGAATTTAAAGGAAGAAATAAACAAAATAGAAAATGAAAGCAAAACATTGTCCAGTGTCTTTTTACATTTTTCACTATAAACATTTAGTCCCAAGTTGAATAGGAAAAAAATTTATAAAGACTTTTTTTCAATAACCTTTTGAAAAAGTATTACACTATGATTTGGCTATATGTGCTTGCAAAGCCGACCTTCAGGAAAAATTAGCCCAAAAACCAATCAAGTGAGTGTATATGAACAATACTTACACGTAGGGAGGGTGGTGGAATTCGACTCCTGTAGGCTTGAGGGGATCCCTTTCTTTCATTAGACATATCTCCACATGCGTGAATCATCCCTCCGTACTTATGAAATATATGCATTTTGTAGTGGTGTCATAGTAGGATTAAGCATTTCTCTATCCATCTATCTTTAAATAAGGTTTTTGTCTCTTATTGTTTTACAACTTTAAAAACTCATAAAATTTTATTCTCCCTGGACATATAAAGAAAGTATGGTAATGTTTTTAATGTTAAGCTTCAAGTGGCTTGTGTACATTATTAAAACCATATAATGGGCAATTATATCCTAGGGATAGAGTGTTATTAACCTTGTACGGCAAGAAAAATTTATTAAGGGATATAAACTATTTGAAAGACAGCAATTGAATTTGTGCCTTGTCCAACAAGAAAATGGCTTCTTTATCAACTAGGATTACTTCTCTCATAGTCATTTAAACATGTATGCTTGTATTTAATTGATTTATTATTTTTAAAATATTTTTCATACCATTATTTTAAAAAAAATTGAGATATTGCCCTTATAGCTTTGAAAAAAATTATCAAACTAGAATAAATCAGTTTGCCTCGAGAATTTCGATGGCTATTACTTAAAGAAATGGAAGCAAAAGATACACTTATACCCTACAACTCTTCCAATAGTCGACAGTCTTTAATCAACTGAAGCAATTAATATTCAAGAACTAATATTGTTGACTATCCATCGGAAGTGTGATGATAATAATTATCTCTGCGAAAACTACATTCTCAGTAAGATATCAGATCAATTATATAATGTTTTCTATGACTTTGCCTCTTCTGTCAAAATTTAAAATTTCTTGAAGAAAAAATACAAAACTAAAAAATGTAGACCTAAAAAAATGTGGTTTAGCAGATATTTAAGTTCCAGATAGAATTTAATTTAATTGCCCATGAAATTGTGTATGAGAGAATCTAGATGGACAAGCTTTTCCAAGTAACAATAGTAATTAAAAATTTCTACCATGTTTAAAAGACTTTAAAAAAATTCTTCGACATAGAACTAAGAAATTGTCGATGAAACTAATTATAAGAATCAACAAAGAGACTAGACTGCATAATTAAAATAAAGATAAGAAGGAAGAAATCACTAAAGTGTGTACAGTGAATAATAAAATTCAAAATCGTCATCGATCATCTGAAAAACATAATAATCTAAAACTAAACCAGAAATCTCAATTAAAAAAAAATCTAAATTCTAATATAGGAATTCAAAATCTGACAATCAAGACAAATTTTCTAGTTAGCTTTGTTTGTAAAAAAAATTGATCACTTATGAAAGAGTAGTATCATCGCAAGAAAAATACCCCACACCTTAAGCAAACCTGACCAAATAACATAAAATTTTATAAGCGTTAACACACACATGTGATATAAGCATCATTGGTTTAAGAGCTACAAAGATTTTGTCAATGTTGAGATAATGTTCACCTTTGGAAAGGCCATCACGCTTGTCAATGTTCTTCAAATTTTATTAATGTGAAAAAGTCTAGTTTCGGACTATCTTTTGAACCACGCAGGTTCAGGATAAGTTGTTGAATCTGGCCATATTGCATTAACTAAAATTACTTCTTTTGTTGCAAAAAATTATGCTACTTATGTTGAGATTTGGTTTACAAAATAAATAAATAAAATATTTGAAAAAATATTTAAAATTTTTGTTTTTTCCCATAATGATTTGAAAAAATCAAAAGGGTGTTGTTTTGTTTAGTCTCACATCGGATAAAATTGGGAGATTTTTTTTTATATAAAATAGTGTATGGAGAGTATTTTTACTTGGAGGAAATGAAGAGAGATGCTCATGTTGCGTGCATTGGAACATTCGCACGCACACACGCTCGTGCACAAGCGAGGGTGAGTGTGTGTGGCTGTAGAAGCGCTAGTGGCTCACTTGGCACTTCGCGTAGTGTGGGTGGTGGGTTGATCTTATAGGCTACTGACAATGGTCAGATCAATGAATTTAAAATTGTAGACCGTTTTTTAAAACGGCTAGTAGCTTTGAATACTCAACGGTCCGAAAATTGACAGCCTTTGATGACGCACAGTTAGAAAACAAACAACACCTAGTGGTCCAATGATCTAAAACGTATGGAATCAAGTACTAACTGTCAGAAACATTTTACAAATGTTATGAACTATTGATGACGACCTTGTAATGGTCCACACCCAAACGACTATAAAAAGGGACCCTCCTGGTTCAAAAAGATTCAAGTCCAACAAATCTATTACAAGCTCTCTAAATAGAGAAAGAAAAAAAACACCTTTTCTCATTTTCTTTTTTTAAAGTTACTTAATCTAGCCAAAGCCTGCCAAAGAAGTAAACTATGTTAACAAAGTCCCTGTGGTAGTCCATTCGTGATTGTTGCATGCAGGACCATATAGAAGGCTTATCATATCTTGGAAGCAATTTACCTGTAACCCATTAGCGATCTCAATTTAACAGAGAGAGGGAGTGAATTAAGCTTTAAGAAAAATGTATCGTATATATATGGTTTAGTTCGGTGTTAATCTTTCTATGTTTTTCGATTTTTAAATATTATTTCATGTGAAATGATTCGCAACAAACTTAAAGCTTAATTCTCATTGATACCTGAAAGCGTCACCTCGACTGGACTAATTAACTGGGACCTGATAAGGCTAGACTTATTCGACGGTATAAACTTTACCAGGTGGTAAGACAAGTTGAAATTTCTTTTCAACACCTTGAAGATATTTTACATTTTTTAATCTAAATCTACAGCCACTACCTGAAGCGACCGATAACAACGCTTTAAAACAGATTGTTGTCAAAGTCAAACGATAAGAAGATGAACTGTTGTGTCACGGCCATATCCTGAACACCTTGTCTGATCGGCTGTACAACTTATACACAGAAGTAATTTCTTTGAAAGAAATCTAAAATGCAATGGAATATGAGTACAAAGCTAAAGAAGAAAGAATTTAGAAATTTATAATTATTATGTACTTTAATTTCACGATAGTAGACAATAAGCCTCTACTGGGCCAGATTCATAAACTTCAGATGATTGTAAACAATATAAAGACCTAAAAAATATACCTGCCTAAGTCTTTCCAAGTTGAGGCTATAATATTTAAGTTGCCTTCAAGTTTGAATGATTACAGGAAGAAACTATTACACGAGACTGAAGAATTCACCTCATAACATATACAAAAATATATTCGAATCGAGAAAGCATCTCACAGTCGAGACAAGAAAGTTAACACCGATGGTGCATCCTCATATAAGGTGAGTGCAGTAGAAAAATTATTCCAGAATAATAACACTGAAAATAACGAATCTTTGAAGCCCAATAAAGGTCAAGGAAAATTTAAAAATTCATAAAAATAAAATGAAAAACCCTAAAGGATCCTGCTATATCTACGGAAGACCGGGCACTTCGCTCGAGTCTGTAGAGACTGCAAAAGGCCCAAGAAAGAGATTAATGTAATAGAAAACTGATATTGTCACAATGATCGCTGAAGTGAATATGGTCCAAGGAAAAATTCCTAATTAGTAGTATGATACAGCTGCCACAGTCCATGTATGCTCTGACAAATCTGATTTCAAAATCTATGAAGACGAAACCAATGGTCAAGATGTCCAAATGGGGAATAAAGGTCGATCGAAGGTTATCGGTAAAGGAACCAGTGAAACTTGTGTTTTACCTCTAGAAAGATGATAATCTTAACCAATGTGTTGTACGCCCCAGGTATGAGAATAAACTTAGTTTCAGGAGAGCTTCTAGGAAAACTTGGGATTATGGTTGCATACGAGTTTGACAAGTTAATCTTGTATAGGAATGAAAACTTTTTGAAAAAAGAGTATACATGTAATGGGATGATTAAGTTCTCTCTGAATGAAAATAATTCTTCTGCTTATATAGTTGAGTCTGTAATTTTATTCTTATGACATGGTAGATTAGTACATGTAGGTCACAGTACCATGAGACTTATTGCTAAGAATGGCTTAATCTCATACAATAAAAGTAAGAATAATAAATGTGAAGTGTGAATAAGGTCTAAGATGAATAATAAATCATTTTCAAGTGTTTAAAGGTCAACTTAAATTTTTGACCTAGTGCACATTGACATATGCGAGTTAAATGACATTTTTATCCAATGAGACAAAATATACTTTATAATATTCATATATGATTGTTCAAGATATGTGTATGTGTACAGTGTACCTGCTAAGATCTAAAGATGAGACATTTAATGCATTTAAGATCCATAAAAATGAAGTAGAAAATTAATTGATAAGATTAAGATTATCCATAATGACTAAGGAGGAAAATACTTCTCCAATGAATTTTGTAGCTATTGTGAAAAACATGGTATACTACACCAGTGCAAAATACCTTACACACCATGACAGAATGGTGTGGTGTAAAAAATAAGACTTTAGTTGAAATGGTCAACTCAATGCTATTACAAGTAAAGTTTAAACCTATGAGGAGAAGTGCTACTACCAACATGCTATATCCTAAATAGAATCTCATCTAAGAAAAATAAAACTTGTCCATATAAGATATGGAATGGAAGAAAATTGAACCTCATTTGTGCCATCTGTATATGTTTAATTTGCACCCGTCAACTAGGATGCCAAGTGAGTAAAACCCATAATAGTTCGTATGCATCACAATTAAAATATGAACATCAAACCATTCATATCAATGTAAAATGTATGCAACATGTTATGTATGCATGATGCATGGATAAAGTGAAGAGTCCTACACTTGCTTGAGTTGGAATCCATCAACCCACATTAACCTACGTAGGGTCGGTATCTACCCAACCAAGTGGGTAGGCTTCTACTATTGTGTGGGCATCTAAGATGAGTCCATGGGACACCGGGTACTTACGTACCTACCAGTCATTAGGAGAGATCCTCTCTGTATACACAATGATGCATGAAGGATGCTGCATGCAATGCCCATGTACCATTCACATCTCGTATCTTTATATTAAAAATAATCCACAACTCATATCCTATCTCAATATATGAGAGGTAACACATATTTCAGTCATTTTAACTTTCCATACAATATAATAGTTCACCAATGCAATATATTCCAAATCATGTATAGTTATAATAGATTCCAATCATATACAACCATTTTAATTTCAATACACATGAATTGTGGTATGGTTACTCAACTCTTAATGTGAATTCTTCAAGATTTCCAAAATCAAAGTAAATACCAAGTTTCTAACACATAATTCATCTTTCAGTAATTTCATTTATGTAATCTACTTAATATGAACTTAGAGTTATCAAGGATTAGATATGGACCGTCCATTACACGTTAAATTTCTGAATGGTCCACGGTCATACCTTAATCCCACATCTTACTTGATTAATTTAAATTAGAACTAATCTTGATAGCCCACTAGATGATCTGATTCATTCCATCACTTTTTAAAGGTCCAGATCAGTGTATTGGATCAGATGCACACGTTCGTCCACACAGAGATTACTACACAATCTAAAATCGGATTGATGTGGCCCACCCGTGGATAAAATCAATCTAAGATTTTGGCCTAAGCATAGTTTGGCCTTAGGATCAATAAGATCCGTTCAGATCAAATATGGCCCACCCAGATGGCCCCCATCAATCACATCCCTTCATAATGATGATCTAGTTCTGAGATTGGCCCACAGATTCATACAATGGACGGATGTTCGATCGAGTCCGTTCATGTGCTAGATCAGGAAAAACTATGCTAAAATAAATGTAAAAAAGAGAACTAAAAAGTTGCTGAATTGAAACCCACAACAAAGATTCTCTCCCTCTCTCTCATTCTCTCTCTTTTCTCTCTGTCATTTATAAATGGGTTTGTTGTTAGGGTTCTCTCATTCACGACTCCCTTCCTAAGAAGGAGAACCCATTGAAAAAAGTGATAAGATAGGGAGAGTTACGTATTCTTTTTCTCTCAATTTAAGTAATTCAAATTTAAAATAAATCTAAATTCGATATTATTATTATTATTTTGTACGATATGTACATATTGGGTTGTGGAAGACAGTTATAGTTTTTAAATCAGTTTGAATTGTTATCATAACTCATAGTATGATCTATGGTTTGATATTGCATGATGATGAGCTGGTTTAGAGGCCCGTCTAGTGAAGGTCTCGGGTCTTAGATCAAAGCCACCACAATGATATACGGCGACAATCCCATTGGAAAAGATATCCTCGCTTTTACTAATGAATTTCTAAATATAAAAGATCTTAGTGTTGATCATATTAGGTGGTCCAGATGGATTCTATGGAGCCTTGGGAGATAAGAAATTAAAGGTCCGGATACTTTTGATTGGTGGATTCATGGTTTGAAGAAGTTTGGTTGTTACACTATTTGTACTAAGGATAGAAGATTTAGTTACCATAGATTTCGGTAATGAGAAGAGGAAGGAGGAAATTTCGGATGATGTCAGTGTCATGGGCTGAAACTAGCATACGTTGCAGGTGTGCAGTGAAAGTTAGGTGAGTCCACTGTGATGTCAGGATGAAATCCAAACCGTTCATGTGATTCACTGAGTCGGGTTAGGACATAAGGTAAAAATAAAGTAGATATGAAAATCGAGTGTCCTACGTTACAAGGAACAGTGGAGGTTTGAATGCTGGCTGTTAATGACGTAGGGATTAAACTTTGAATTGCTTATGTTTATACGGTTTTGATTGAAGTATCGATAAACAACTGAACTTGTGAATGGACGACTAGACTCAGAGTGGTGAAGTAGAGGAGAAATCAAACTCGGTTAAGCTGGGAGACCCAAAGATGTGTGCTAGACGTTTCTTGTTCCATTCGACTTCATGCATGCATGTGCACATTGCATGTTGAGATTGAATGACTTGTTTCATGATGGGTGGGGTCCACCAAGAGAAATCCACTCCTACCATTAATCTTACATGATTATGGTTGGCAATAGACCTCAATATGGATCAGATCAAATCTCAGCTGGGTCACATAATGCTGGACTGTGATTTTGGCTTTTGTTTACTGTTGGGTGATCATAACATAAGATAGCTGGAGTAGGATGGCTATGATCAGAATATGGTGGCCATCAGTTGGGTGGTTTAGAGCCGCCAAGGGTGATCATTTTCAGATGTGCTAAACTCGTAGGTAACTAAGTTTTTAAAACTGGATAATAGAGGAGAAGTCAGATGATTGAATGTAGTTCACACGTGGCTTAGGTACATACGTGATTTGACGCAGATCAAGTGTTGGATCTAGTAGGGATCACCATGATGTTTATTATGAAATCCACTCTGTCCATTTGGTGCAGCTTAGTTGTGTTAGTCATGAGCTAAAAATTGAAGTACATGCGATGATCAAGTGGGCCGCACCATGTACAAAATGAGTGAGTGCAACTCACTATTAAAACCTTACTGGAACGTTAAACATTAGAGAGACTAGTTTATATATATTAGTTAATTCCAACTTTGTCATTTCATGTAGTCCAGACTTTCGCCATTCGTATTAGCTAATTGCACCGTACAAATGGAATGAAACTTTCACCACTAGTCATTATTTTCAATGCTCTATTAACATACTAAATTTGAGGCTTAATCTCCTAACGATGACCAAGATGCCCTTTTAATGAATTACATTATTCCGCGATTTAAAACAACACTTGTACCCCTTTAATGAAAAAGTTAGCTAGTAATCTTTACACATATTTTATGATCTTTTTAATAAATGGCTTGTATGATCTTTTTAATAAATGACTTATATTAATTTTTTGGTGGCCCATTTGGTTTATATAACTATGATGAACGGTTAGATGGTGTCCTAAAAATAAAATAAGTGGATGGTTATGATATTAATCATGTATATGGGTTGTTGTACGGTCTGGTTCAGAAATTGATATGTACAAAGTGATTTTTAGATGTGGTCTATGTTAAGAAGGTACACCTGTTAGACTCAAATTGCTAGTTTAAGTATGTATGTTACTTAAATCGTAGATTTAATGGTTAGTTAAGTATATTTATAGGTGAAGAACTAGATGAACGAATCAGAATTTTAATTCGATATATATATGAGCGAATATGGAGATCAAGTTGTTAGTTTATTATGATCGGGTGGTCCAAATTCAAAATAGACGGTCGGATGTCTTCATATAGTGGTAATAGAATATTTATACGGTTGGTTTGATAATTGAGTGCGAATATTAAGGTATTCGGTGGTTTACCCTAAGAATCAATGGTCAGATGACTTAATTTATGGGTGAAAATTACTCCATATGGTTTAAATTCAGACTAGGCTATAAATTAATGGTTTAAATTAACGATTCTATAACTGTACGGTTGAACAAGTGTAACCCTACCTTTGTACGTACAGATAAACTTGCACACAAAATTTTTGGTTGTTGCAGTAAAGACAACGTCTAGAGGGATGTGGTTGAAACTCTTTAACCAAAGTTCCACCAATGATGGAAACCAAACTTAAAATTAAAAAATCTTTATATCCGGGTTCAATGGGTAAAACCAAGTCACTAACACGTAGAAAGTTTCAACACTGAAACAATAAAATAACATTATCTATGATGTCTAGTGCTGCCTATTATAGATAGAGAATTGAGTTCCGAAACTCTTAATAAAGTTTAATTTAAAAGAACATGTGTTTTATGTAGTAATAAAAACACTGGAATGACTTCACCTATATGATAATAAAGGTGGTGCCGCCTTTCATGAGAGTCAGAGTTTCTCTCAGGATCGTTCATGAAATGGGATAAACACATGACCATTAAACATGCCAAGCAAGAAATATAAGGAACTTATAGAACACATGAGTGATCATGTGTGTGGTATCTCTGGTTATGTTACTGATAAATAATTAGTTCAAAGCTACAACCAACATATATTTTAAATAAAACTTTGAGATACTTACACTAAGTAAATATTTAAATCATGAGATATCTTTCTTTATGCATAATAACTAATTCTTATCTATGGTAAATGTCTTGTACTATTTATTTTAAAATCAAGTGAGGAGCTGTTGAGATTTTAGTTTACAAAATAAATAAATAAAATAATTGAAAAAATATTTTAAATTTTTATTTTTCTACCAAAACAATTTTAAAAAGATGAAAACAATGTTGTTTTGTTTAGTCTCGCATCGAATAGAGTGGGAGAATTTATTTGATTTTTAAGAGTGTATCGAGAGCATTCTTAATTGGAGGAAATGGAGAGAGAAATGCTCGTACACATTGAAATACATGCACGCACGCGCACTCATGCTCAACCTCGTGCAATGAGGTTGTATTGTTATAGAGGCGCTAGTGGTACACTTTGCACATGTCGTGGATTAGTCACTTCGTTAAGAGACAGTTCAATCAAGATGTGAGAAATATGTGAACTGTGAGTGGTAGGTTGACCCTATAGGCTAATGACAATTATTAGATTAATGGATCTAAAATCATAAGCTATTTATAAGAATGACTAGTAGCTTTTATGGCTTAATGGTTAAAAAACTGACGGTTTTTTATGACGAACGATAAAAAAATGGACGACCTCTAGTGATTTAAAGGTCATAAACATTCTACAAACGTTATGGACCATTAATAACCACCCCGCAACGATCCACACCAAAACAACAATAAAAATGGACCATCTTGGTCCAAAAGATCTAAGTCCAACATATCCATTCTAAACTCTCTAAATAGATTAAAAAAACAAATATCTTGCCTCATTTTCTCTTTTTAAGGTTACTCGATCTAGCTAAAGCCTGCTAGAGAAGTGAACTATCATAACGGAGTCCCTGTGGTGGTCCATTCATGGTTGTTGCACGCAGGACCATAAAAGGCTTGTCGTATCCTGAAAACGATTTTCCTATACCACATCAGCTACCTAAATTTAATATAGAGGGGGTGAATTAAGCTTTAAGGAAAATGTATCATATATGTGCTTTGGCCTTTATGTTAAATTTTTTTTCAAATATTATTCCCCATGAAATAATTTTGCAACAATCTTAATTATATAATGTTTAGCTCAATGTGGAGTCAAATAAAGTTTATTCTCCTGCTTACATGGTATGCACTATTTCATTATGGCGTAGTAAATTAATATAATATCCCTAATTTTTTGAAACATTTTCAAGCCTGCCCGACTTTGTGTGTGCGAATGTACCTCTCGAGCAAGCGCTCTGGCTTCCCATGTATATGTGATTGCACTTCCCATCCATGCACCTTACTTTTCTCTGTATACACTTTACTTATCGTCCACGTGCTGTTATATTGAGTGTGTACCCCTATCCTCTTCGTAGACTTTCTCAAGCGAGTATACATGTCTCATTGTTCCTTAAAAACCTCTAAGCGGGAGTATATGAGTATCTATACCCTGTACATGTGTGTTCCGACCTTGTATATGTGTGATACCCCTGAGAGTGGCAGTGCGGCCACCCAATTGCATAGGTCATAGCCCCTACTTTAGTACGCACTCGAATGCGAACCTGTAAACCCATGTGTGAGAAGAAACCCCCTAAGAGAGGGATGTATGGTTTACCTTGTGTGGGCTTGGGCCTAACCTAAAACCCATTAGCTGAAAGCACATCCCATGTATAAGAGAACCTAACCCAAGTAAGGCCCACCTTGAAATCTTAATTCGGTAAATTAACTAAAGATTTAAACATAGAACATACTATGTGTCATCTTAGATATAAAATACGACCATAATAAAGTAAGGTAGCAATGGACCCACAATTCTTAAAGATATCGCAAAGCCTCACTGTCTACACTTGAATTTAGTGATGGATCTTGGTATTTAATGATGATTGTTTTATCTGAAACATAAATGAACCTATATTTGGCCATGATCATCATGATTCTTAGGTTGATCTTAGATCCAGACTATATAAACTAGAGAAAGGGTTAAAAGAAATTATTTGAACGGTTAAAATTGCAATATGACGCAATCTAACCATTAATCAAGGGATTTGTAATACATTCAGGGTGTTTAACTTATGGAAAATAATATCCACCCTGATCTAAGATAAATCGTGACTTTAGATTTGAATTTGAGTTGTATAAAGAAATTTAACGATCGAATCGGATGGAAATTTGCATCTAACCAGTTTAAAAGCAAGATCTTAGCCTGAAAGGGAATTTTATCTTAGGATGAATGATCATGATCTTGTGAAATATCACATATTATCATAAAATGGGCCATCTATTGAATGAATCTAAGTTTTAGAGACCGGATTAACCGATCAATGGTTAGATCGCGGATTATTTTGCTTATGATTTAAGTGTATAGACTGGATTAGTTGATCAACAACTAGATTATAGATTAATCTTTATTTTATTATAATCTAAGTATGTAATCCCCAAGTTAGAGAAAGATATTGACTTCATTATTTAAATTATATTCATGACTCAAGAAAGATACTATTCAAGGGGAAAAAAATAGAATCTAGCCATTAAATCATCAATGAAATGATCAAGAAGTCCAAACGAGCCAATGACAAGTGGACACTTTAAGTAAGAGTTCACTTATAATAGATGAATTTTCCTGCATGCATTGTACAACATCCATATATATATAATTGTTTTCATTATGTGACATGTTGATATCTAATGAATATGTAACTGTTTGGAATCATAAAAGATGTAATAAATATGAGAATGTTAGACAACTCGAGAATTGAGTCGTTCTTTAAATTCTTAAACAGGGTTTCCAATGCAATCTGAGTTGGTACCAATAGTATCTCATTCCTATACGACAATCAAGGTTGGAGAAGAAGTTTGGTCAACTTTAAAGTGGGTCACTTATTGCCAAACTACTTAGTTTCACACTATACAAGAAGAAATCCTAAGTCAACCCATGTGTATGATGCAAGTATATTCCTATATGCGACGAACTCATATAGGTCTCAGACTGATGAGTGTTGGCACTTAAGTGATGTGTACAACCATGGGCTTAGTAATTCATTTTATAACTTCATATGATAGGTGATATACGAAATTGTTTAATTATACATCTATGTATCATGTTATGTTATAGATCATACGTATAATCACTTGTTGGCTTTTTAGTTCATTTTTGTTAAATAAAAAATCATTTGAGCCATGGAAAGAAATCAGAGTCTCCATAGGTGAAATGATAATTTCGAGAGGCACGTTCATAGAGACGAGTCATAAGAATAAAGAATTTATATTTTATTTTATTATTAAATAATTGATATGTCATGTAGATGAAGATTACCAAAATGAATGTTGACATTAGTTATTTGCTATTAATAATGAATGATTCGTGATTTATGATTATTATAATAGTTGTGTGTTTATGTTTATTCCCTTCCCATTGAGCAATACCCTTGACTTAGTGATTGAGTCGAGTAAACTCGAATTTTTTGAGCCAGCGCATGACAATATTAAATTCAAAATTTAACCTAACTCCGACCTAAGCTTATGGATCTCATTTACTTCATTGTCTATTCTAATGTTATTTTCTGCATAGACTGATTTATTGACTTTAGTTGGTCTCTATTTATGCAGTATATCCTATATTGAATTACACACATGAATGAAAGTAATGTAATCGACCCATTAGGAGTATATTAACACACTAGCTATATTATATTAAAAAAATAAATCAAATTACGATTTTTACAATTCTCTACAAGCTATTGTTTAAACTAAATGTATATATTATTTTATAATCTGATTTCTTATAAAAAAAAAAAGCAGACATCCTTTTAAGCCTCCATTTTCTTTAACTAGTTTTCGAGTTAAATTTAACCGCTAACTGTAAACTTAAATCTTACATTCCAGTATTTTTTTTTCTCATATTGTCATTGTCTAGAGGTTACAATATGTGCATTATGTACCATTCATGGCTATTGAGCCTCTCTTCCCTTTAAACGCAGTGAGCAATTAACTCGTTCAATGTTAACTTCTTCTTTTGAGTGTTGTAATTAATTTGAAATGAATTGAATTTAGAAGGGAGCAAATTCAATATCGGAAAGACTAAGAGTTCATCTTTTACGTTTATGCCTAATACCCAAAATTTTGAAACTATACTAAACGAGTTTAAGATATATTCTCGAATATTTTCGTCACCAGTATAAGATGCACTTGTTAATTTGTGAAAAAAAAAAGACTTGTTTCATTTTGATCTGACTTTTGGAATCGATTTTATGTTTTGGTATGAAATTTTTGTGGCCTTTCCAGTGTTAAGTATAATATCATTCATGGTCTTAGAAATTAATGTTTTATAATTTTGAAACAGCTCGTTGAACTTAAGCCAGGCCTTATAATATGCGCTCTTAACTCTTGGTGTTAGATAGCTTGGGAGGTTTACCCTCTGTTAAGGCAAGCTAAATATCGATGTAATTTAAGATAATCTTAATGGACTCTTTATATTGGGGATAACCGGTTCTAATTTAAAATGATGTAGAATTATATTGAGTTGAAATATTAAAAAAATTCATAGTTATATATGCAAATTAATAAACACATCACATCTAAGCATGCATGAACGTGATCTAAATATCAGGTACTACACCATCATTTAATTGACTAAGGCTTTCAATTAAATTACACGTAACAATGATGGTCGTGCTTCATGGACTTTGGTAAGAGCCTAGTATCATCATGACTCCTCAACTGGGTGATAAACATAACGCACAAGTGACTTTAATGGACAACGCAACTTGATGCAATCTTATGATGAACCACTAAATTCTATGCACACAAGTATATAAACAAAGACTTTCATCAATCGAAGTCCATTGGTGGCTAGCAAAACCAGTTTAAATCTCTACATTTAGAGTTAATGATCGTTTCATGGTTCTGCCCTCAATGGACCATCCTTAAGAGTTATGATTTGATCCAAGATATGCTCGATGTTGATGTATCTTTCTTAAAATTTATAGGTGGATGATTTCTTAACGGTTAACCGTGAATTATAGGTAATGACTCAATTCAAGGTTATATTGAATTCAATTATATTATAGCATATGCATGCTACAATATCAGGGTTGTTTGTCAAGTGAAACTCACAAACTGTCCAAGTTTAGATAGGTTCACTTGTACTAAAATTGATGGCTTGAGTATAATCGATTTTAATTATTAAGCTTATCTCATGTGGACTGGATTGATCAAAACTATATAATAAGGCCATCCTTTGGTCAATTTGAGCAATTAATTGTGTTTAGAATGTGCCAATTGTGTTGGAGAATAAGTTTTAATCGAATCTGATATGAAATTAATTAGATTTGTCCAAAACACCTTATAAATGGTCACGATCGGTCCAACTAAATCTGGATAAGATTTAAACAATCTAATTGGTCCACCATGAATTTGTATTAGTTTGATCACTTATCCTAATACGACTATTTGATCATGCAATAAAGCCTACTCAATGAGTGATTGATCTTGTTTGCCCAATATCTCCATGATCTTGAACCTGATCGGGGCAAATGACCACTTGTTTCGAAGTTCTTAGTGAAGAGATCAAAACCACTTGATCAAATCTTCAGCGGGGGGGGGGGTGTAATCTGAGACCTTGTTAAAGCCCATTCAAAACGTCATTTTAGGGGCACACACTCCACTCATTCAAGGGGTTACTAGTCTTAATTCTAGTTAAAACAAAGGTCAGCCCTATGTCCTAGAGTGGTTAGATGACCTGATGGGTGTATAAATTAAGAATTTTAGATAGACGAGCCTCGTAACAAAATTTAAGCCTAGAGAACTTGACTCGATTCCATTAAACATATAAGCTCAAATCATACATTAAATATGCCTGAAGTTGGATATGATGTAGTATAACATGAGCTCGGGACTAAGCTTGATTTAAATGATAATCAAGCTCGAAACTGGGCTCTTTACTTGTCACGAGACAGGCTCAATGCATAACCGTTTTGTCTCATTAAATAGGCTCAAATATGGGCCTGGACCGACAAACGATAGGCCCATTTTTAGATTTCTCTTCTATTTTCATAGATGTAACTTAACATTAGCCAACACCTATCTCCCCCATCACCTCAAATTTTAGCGACTGCACTTGCGAGATCGATGGCTACAGTGGTTGATTCTGGTGGCTACTACCGTATGCTCGGGATCAACGACTTTAGGTAAATATTACATGACCGGATACATATCGGTATATAAGTGGTTATTATACTAATTATTAAATTGAAATTGTAGAATTGATGATCGCTTATGCATTAATTATGCAAAATAACATAAAATCAAATTTAATTATATACTTGAATGAAAAAATATTCATCAGCATGATATCAACATTGGTATGGTGCTTGAATATATATATTTTTTATTATACCTTGATTTTCCACATGTTAATACATTTCTAAAAATCTGTAAGTGAGATTTAGGTTTTCTGTATGCATAGGTAAATAGACCTAGACTTGTATTCACGGAAATAGGGTCTCGAGTTATGACAATTCCTCCCTTAAAAGTCTCCACATAGCAAAATAATTATGTACATTTGTATGATTGTATTTATGTAGCACAGTGTACCATCTCGAACCTATTTGTATCGACCATAACTACTCTGGGGCTCACCAATATGTTCAATCTAGCAATCCAATAGCCATATAAAAATGATTATTATGTAGGGCTCACCTAAGAGAAGTCGTACGGTTTAATCCTATACCTTTATACAAAGCAACTACGAGATTGCTAAAACCATCTGCTTTATATTTATTCTAAACTATTTATCATTCATTTAAGGAGAAGTGAGATAGACATTGTCAAATGATAAATTAATCATATATATGTTCGGTTAAGAGATGCATATCCAGATTTTCTAAGGGTGCGTTTGGTAAAACTTAATTCCACAACTTATCACTGAAAAATGATATTTTCAGTGATTTTAGTAATTCAAACCGTTTGGTAACTAAAAAAATTTAAGTGCTTAATTGGAAAAATCACTTAAATTAAGTGAATTATTTTAAGTCATGCCAACTTGACTTAAAGCTTATAGCTGAATGCGGTAAGTGGTTTCTCTTTAAATTTTTAGATAAAAATTGACAAAAGTATCCCTATTAACATTTAAAAATGGCAAGATTACCCATCTTTGTTTACTTTCCCATCCATGAAACCACCCCACGTAAATACTTGAAGTCACCAAATTCTATAAGCCCCAACATAATGTATGTATTATATCTAGATAGTTTATCCATTTGGAGAGATGATTTTAAGGCATGAGCCCAAAAATGAGACAAGTCCAAACCTCAGGTGGACCACACCACTGAAAGCAATGGGGACAATGATGCCCACCATTGAAACCTTACTAGGGCCCACCATGATGTTTATTTACCATCAACCCTGTTCATCATAACACAAAGACCTGGATTAAGGGAAAACACAAATATTAGCTTGATCCGAAACTTTTTGTGACCGTGATAAGTTTTCAATGGCAGTTTTCAGATAAATTATCAAACAGATTTTTCAGTTCTTATAAGTACTTAAATTCAGCACTTTAAGTTTTTAGTACTTAAATTAATTTTCAGACTTAATTTTTTAGTTTACCAAACGGCACCTAACTCTCTCACCTCTACCTTAGGGCTCTCAATGGAGCGGGTCAGATCCGAGATCCGATTCACTCCGAATCCATATAATGTGGATTTAGATCTTAAAATAGGTCTGATTAGTTAAATGAGCCAAATTTGGATATTAAAATAAGTCCGATTACTTAAATGGACCGGATTTGGATTCACAAGAACATATCTGAGTTTGATCCGAATCCGATTAAGATCCGACTCATTGTCACCTTACTATATATGTTATATTCATGTTGGTCATCCGCTTTGCAGATTATTTTAGGTTATGTCTTAAAATTGAGACATGTCACTCTTAGGTCGACCATACTACAGTAAATAATAGTGGGATTTGCACCATTTTTCTACTAAATTAAATATATTATATTATACATTTTTTTAAAGATTTGTAATAGGGGTGGATTCGGACGTAGATTCGACCCGTATCCGATGGTTATATGGATCTTGGATCGGAAATGGATCTAACAATTTATAAATGGATCGAATATGGATATCAGCTTTTGGATCCGAGTTAGATTTGAATTCGATCCGAATCCGTTTACAGATATACGGACTTGGAATCGAATCCAACTGGATCCGACCCATTGAGAGCTCTACTCTGCCTTACATGACAATATGACTCTTAAATGCTTCACAATTCTCATAAAGACAAGTGCTCGATTGCTTCAGAGCATTATTGAGTTACAATACCATCAGCGACATCGAGACACTAGGCACATTTGGATACCATCCAATATATTTTTTATTAAAACTTATGTAAGTTAGCAAGTTACTTTTCAACTTAATTTGGCAAGCACTATGGTAGAAGTAACTTATGCGATGAAGGTTATAGGCACCCCCCCCCCCCCCCCCCCCCCCCCCCCCCCCCGCCCGTGATGTATGGTCTGTGTCAAAGGAGGCCCCATATGATGGGTAATCAACATTATGGGTGAGGCACACACGAATACACAATGGATAGTTTACATCAAATGTGGGCCTCACATCAAGCCTATGTAATGGATTGTCCACATCAAAGATGGGCCCCCCATGATGAATAACCCACATCTAAAGCAGCCCCACATGATTGATGACCCACATTGAAGGTGGGGCCCACATGATGAATGATCCATGTTAAAGACGGGCTCCACATGTAGGGAAGGGGCCCCCACATGATGGACAACAACATTGAAGGCTGTCCCCACATGATGGATGGCCCACATAATGGATGATTTACATCAAAAGTTAGCTCCTAATGATGAATAGCCCACATCCAAGGCGAGCCTGCATGATAGACGATCTACATCCAAGGCAGGGCCACAAGATGGACGGTTCACATCAAAGGCGGGCTCCACATGATAGGTGGTGGACATTGAAGGTGGGTCCCACATGATGGACAATGATATCAATGGTGGGCCTCATATAATAGATGACCGATATCATGGTGGGCCGCACATGAGGACAATTCATGTCGAATGTTGACCTCTGATGATGAATGACCCATATCCAAGGTGGGCTACGTGAGGACAATATTAGTTGATCCAAAACTTAGTGGGCCTATAACTGTTTCAACGGTAGACATGCAACTTCTTTGAAATCCAGTACCTAATATTTGGGGTCATTATAAATTGCTCATGATTAAAAAAACGTAACTTTTGTTAGGCTAATCCTAACCTATCCCATCCAAGGCTAAGAAAAAGGATGACTACGAAAATAAGGACAGATCAGAGACGCAATGAATCATCTGATCAGTGACATTTTTGCATCTAAGCCTATTAATGGGTTTTTGACTTAAATAGACGGATCAGACAGATTGATTGGACAGTCCAAGGGACAGATGCGGACAGATGCAACTAGGATGGACGCGGATTGGCTAGTGACCCAAGCACCAGCCCCGGTGCTGGTGTCAAAGCTGCGTGGCCCCACCATGATGTATATGTTTTATCTCCATCAAATTTTCCACCTCATTTTCGGACATGGGCCCAAAAATGAGGCAGATCCAAATCTCAGGTGGACCACACCATAGGAAAACAGTGTTGGTTGAACGTCCACCCTTAAAAACTTCCCAGGGCCCACCGTAATGTTTATTTGCCATCCAACCTGTTGATAAGGTCACGCAGACCTAGATGAAGTGAAAACACAAATATCAGCTTGATCCTAAAACTTCTGTGGCCTCCAAGAAGTTTTCAATGGTGAGAATTCAATTCCGACTGTTTCCTTTGGTGTGGTCCACCTGAGATTTGGATCTGCCTCATTTTTGGGCCCATGCCCTAAAATGAGGTGGAAAAATGGATGGACAGCGTGGATAAAACACGCACATCGGGGTGGGGCCCACGAAGCTTTGACACCAGCCCCGGGGCTGGTGTTGGGGTCACTAGCCAATCGACGTCCAACTAGGATCATTAAAACTTAAAAAGAGTGCTTAAGAAGCACGGGTGTATTCCTCCCCTGTTAAGTAAGATCCATGGTTGGGAGCGAATTAGGTGTTACCCGGGGAACATCTGAGTGGGTGTTACCCTAACCGTGTGGGGCCCATTTTGATGTATATGTTATTCATCTACGCTGTTCAACTGTTTTTTCATCTCATTTTAGGACGTTACACCAAACCCTAAGAAGATCCAAATCTAAGGTGGACCATACTACTAGAAAGAGTGATGAATGACCATTAAAAGATTTTTGTGGGCCACTCTAGTTTTTGATTATGCTGATATTTATAATTCCCTTAATCCATATACTATTGACATTATCAACAGGTTGGATTGCAAATAAAAATTACTTAAACCTTATAATGGGCTCTTTGCAAATTTTAATGGTGAGGCACTAATCAACACTGTTTTCAATGGTATGGTCCACATTAAATTCGGATTTGCATAATTTTTGTAATACACCTAAAAATTATCTGTAGAAACGGATGGACGGAGTGGATATACAAAATATTACCCATATGGGCCACAAGGCAGGGGTAATACCCACTACGCTGTTCCCGGGGTAACACCTAATTCGCTCCCTGGGTTTTTTTTTTTTTTATAGTCAGGCAACACACACCCACCCAGTTAATCGCGGTACACACCCACCCGGTCAGTCATACGTCGCACCCACCCACTTAATCGCGGTACACACCCACCCGGTCAGTCATACGTCGCACCCACTAGTGCGGTTAGCAGTGGGAGAATGTTTCGAAACCTTGACCTCTTGTTGAAACTCGGTAGAGTCTTCGGTAAAGGCTTCGAACTCAATTCGCTCCCTGGTTGGTTTTGGAGAAATCATCACACATATACGACCCAGGAATGTGAACTTGACACATAGTCCCTCTACACATACCACCCCGTCGCGTATAAGGATATCTGAGAAGTGAAAAAAGGTGGGTCCCATCATAATGATCACCGTTCCAAATCAGGCCACTCAACTCATCGCCTGTATTTCCCAGCAGAAGGATGGTTCTATCCAAAACCATGGGCCTCGGTAGCAGCAGATCAACAGCTGGCATGCAATCATGTAGTATGATAGTACCAAATCAACGGCTTAGATCACAGAAAATTGGAACAGACATGCACAGAATTCTAAAATCCGGCCCCTATCATTCCTCTGTCCCGGTGTACCGAGTTGCATCCGTAAATTCCTCCATCCCCCGGCCCATCAATCCATACAGCAGCGGAATCGGATTGCGTGCGGAGTAACTGGAAGTAACTCCGCACGCTCTTATCGTGCGGAGTAAACTCTGTTGGGCCCACCTAGAATGTATGTGATTTATCTATTACGTTTATATGTTTTTTCATCTCATTGTAGGGGTTGAGACCAAAATTTAAGCATATTCAAATCTCAAGTGGACCATGTCACAGGAAACAGTGGGAATAATGATTTCCACCGTTGAAACCTTTCCAGGCCCCAAAGTGATGTTTATTTGTCATCCAATCTGTTCATAAGATCACATGGACATGGATGAAGGGAAAACACAAATATCAGCTTGATCCAAAACTTCAGTGTCCCCTGAGAAATTTTCAATGGTAGACATTCAGTTCACACTGTTCCTATGGTGTGGTCCACTTTAGATTTTTATATGCTTCATTTTTGGGTACCGTACATAAAATTATCTGTTAAGATGGATGGACGGAGTGGATAAAATATCTAAATCACAGTGGGCCCCACAGAGTTTACTCACTTAGCAATCCGCTTCCTACAGCAGCATGCTGATTCCACTGGCTCGAGTGTAAGACAGCACTCGCCCGTGCGTTCAGAAGGGGCACGTGAGCGATCAGAACCGCTCAGTCCATCCCGGCAATGCAGATACGTTATATCCGAGTGACGGCTGCACGAAATAAATGAACGGCCAAGAGAAATTGACCAGTGGTTCGCATGCCGTGTAAGTGTGCGGCCCACCCTAAGATCATAGTTTCCTCACCTTAGATCCATGGAGCATATACACACGAGTGGGATCGAATGACGAACGGTTCAGATCTTACATACGTAGAAGCCATTGCACGTGCAAGACGACTGTACACGAGCGCATTTCTCCGCCTGGTATATCTTCTTGCCGTCAATCTAGCGAGCTTCTCTCTACGGAACCTCCCGTCTCTCTCTCTCTCTCTCTCTCTCCAAATCGGCGCAGATCTGAACCGTTCCCACTAGATCTGAGATCCGAACACTACCCTCCACCATCCGCCATCGATGGAGGAGGCGCTGGAGATGGCACGGGCCAAAGACACGAAGGAGAGGATGGCCGGGGTGGAGCGCCTCCACCAGCTTCTAGAAGCTTCCAGGAAGAGCCTCTCCTCTGCTGACGTCACCTCCCTGGTCGACTGCTGCATGGATCTTCTCAAGGACAACAGCAACTTTAGAGTCTCTCAGGGCGCTCTCCAAGCCCTAGCTTCTGCTGCCGTGCTCTCGGGCGATCATTTCAAGCTCCACTTCAATGCCCTCGTCCCTTCCATCGTCGAGCGGCTCGGAGACGGCAAGCAGCCCGTCCGTGACGCTGCCCGTCGCCTCCTCCTCACGCTAATGGAGGTACGATCGTTTCTTGGAGATTCCGAAGGTTTCTCTGATTCGTAGCAATTGCAGCACTGGAATCTTTCGATCTCCTGTCTTTGTGTTTTGATTTTTGGTTTAATTCTCACGATATGGACGGGCGTGGCCAGGCCTCGATTGGCTACTCGATTGAAATTGAATGGATTCAATTATCCTGCCATTCTGATTGGTGGGCCTTTTTCCCTTTCCAATGCTGATGCATTGTTGTCCATATCACTTTTCTTCCGTTCTTGTGTGCACTGCCGGTAAGATTGTTAGCGTCATATGATTGGGGGAATTCTTTTATTGTAGCCCGTTAATGAAGAAGCTTCCTCCAGATGAATGGTTCTTTTCTGTCCGTAGTTTGCTCATTGGGTTCTATCATGCATGTTGCTCCTTTTATTTCAATTCTTTTTACTGGTTTTGCTGATCTTGATTTCAATCTTTTCTTTTTCTTTTTCTTTTTTAAACTCATTGCCTTGGTCTGGTATTTTTAATTCAATGGTTTGGGTTCTGATTTTCTCATCCCTATCTCTTGTTCCAATTGTAATGTTTATTGGTTGATTTGGCAGTTTAGGAAAGAAAATGTCTGTTTTGGTTTTATATTTGGAAATGTACATTGCCCAACCATCCTTCCTTACAAATCCGTATGAATATATGCTGAATGTGGCAATGTCAAAATGCAAGCTTATGGTTTAGGGTTGTTTGGACTCACTATCAAAGTGAGTCATAATTTACTTATCCAACGAAGTGGAAATAGCTGAATTGTAATTTCCTCATGCAGCATTAACTTTGAGGATATGGCTTCAAATTGCGATCATGTTAGTTTCAAGATGGATGACTACAATTTGAAGGCTCTTCCTTATTCTGAATACTATGAGATGTGATTACAATTTATTTATTTCATCTTGTTTAGACTGACTGTTCACTGTTCAATTCAGACGCATATCCAAAGATGACCTTGGAATGGTTCTACCTTTAAAAAAGGGTTCTAGAATGCTGAATATGCAACTTATTTGGGTCTTGAATTGTTCACAATTTCGTCATTTTTAGTCAGGCCATAGTTATCCCGGCATTGTCTCTGGTCTGAGTTTCCTTGCTGGAGAACATTTGGGTTGTTCTATGTATCATATCTATTAAAAGAACAAAAAACACGGGAAGGGAATTTAACAGTTCCATGATAACTAGGTTTCTTCACCAACGATAATTGTTGAAAGAGCGGGAAGTTACGCATGGACGCACAAGAGTTGGAGGGTGCGTGAGGAGTTTGCACGTACTGTCACGTCTGCAATTGGTCTTTTTGCATCTACTGAGCTTACTCTTCAGCGGGTTCTACTTCCTCCTGTATGTTGAGTTTCCACACATTTTGTGACCTTCTTTTCAATAAGGGAATGCCTTTATTTGATTTATTATTATTTTTATTACTTATATATATTTGCATTCTCAGGTTTTGCAGTTGTTAAACGACTCTAATCAAGGCGTTAGGGAAGCAGCTACTTTGTGCATTGAGGTTAGTGATGCCACTCATGATACATGTGCTTAAAAAGCTGCATTTGTTTATTTCAATCACTCATCACTCATCTCCTCAGTTAGTGCATTGGGGATAATTTCAAAATTTTCTCAAGTGTTGAGTTTTTTTTTCCCTCTAGTATTGTAATAAGAAGTTTGATATCAATAAAGTTATTTTTCCTTCCCTACTTAGATATTCTCATGGGTATACTTTTGTCCATTTATTTGTGATTTGGGTGTTGAGATCTCATTAACTCGATAATCGGGTTGCACCATTTTGGTATTAGAGCGGGTCATCTTTGGGGATTTTCGATTCTATATAATCTCCTAATAGCTCCGAAGGGGGTGGCATAGGAAGAATTTGCACAAGTAACCCAATTGATTTGTGCACTCACAGAGTGAGCAAATCAACTCATGCATATGGTAGGTAATCTCACTAATCAAGTGGGAGAGCTTCGACGTAAAGGGAATCTGGAGGCGTGGAGGGAATCTAGAGACCGAAGTGGAAGCATGTGGACACGTAACGGGAGGTCTCCACCAAAGCCCTAACCAACAACGGGCGGCCCCAATTTATGAAGACATCAATTTTCAAATCCTTCAATTGTTGGAATGTGACAGAGAGGCTCAAAATTGAGGTAGAAATTTTAGAATTCCATGCTCGATTGCATGTTGACACCTTCATCGATTGGCTAAGTAAGGAGGAAAACGCGGACAATCAAAAGGTCAAGTTAGTAGCTATGAAGTTTTTCGGACTCATTATAGGTGGGCTGATCTTCAAATCGAACGAATTTGTTAAGGTAAGGAGAAGTAAATTCATGGGAGAAGATGAAAAAAAAAGGTTAAAAAGGAAGTTCCTATCTGCAACTTATGCCCGTGACTTCTATCAAAGATGTTATAATCTACGTCAAGGGAACAACTCGATAAATGAATACACTGAGGAGTTTTATACATTGATACCACAGGCAAGGTTTTGTGAGTATGAAGATCAAACGATTTCAAGATATCCGATGCATACACACTTGTATTAAAAGCCGAAGAGATAATTAATTGCAGATGTGGGAGATGATTTGGTGACCCACGAGGACCGTCATCAACGATGGGACAACATGCTACCTTTCTATATAAGGCAACCACAAGACCTTCTATAGGTTGAAGGATGATGAGCCTACGTCCAGCAATGAAACTAAACCCTAACATGGGGGGAGGTGGTTATAGACGGGGGGCTAATACACCCAATATGAGGGAAAACAACAACAACACTCCTTTCACTTGCTTTAAGTGTGGGCAAGTATGACATTGTTCTTTTATTATCCTGAACATCAATTCACAATTAAAGTAAATTTGGCCAAGGAAGGATAATATGTTGAAGACACTCTTGACACATGCAAATGAAAGAAGAAGATGACACAATATGAAGAATATGCATACAAGGATAGGGTGCATGTTGGGGAAGATGTAACATATGTGTATGGGGATATGGGCAAATTGTTGGTTATCCGGTGGACTATGCTATTGACGCCTTGGGTGATTGATGAGGGGTGATGGTTGCGACACAATATCTTCTACACTACTTGCACTTCTGGCGGGATGATATGCACGATTTTGATAGATGGGTGGAGCAGTGAGAACATCATCCTACAAGAAATGGTGGAGAAACTAAAACTCAAAGAAGAGATCAAACCTTTTCTTACTACCTCCATCCATGTCCTTTTGGTCCTTCCCCTTTTAGATCCTGCAACTTGAACTCAATCTCTCCTTCTAACCGGTGCAGTTCTCAGTCTCCATTGCACATAGTGAAGCCATCTAAGTGTACTTATTATTACCTATTGGTGGTACTCCTAAGTTCCTTTGAATGTGATGCAGGGGTATGCGATGATCTAACCCTAGATGCATGTATATCAAGTTGGAAGATATTCAAATAATAAAATTACGAAACTAACTACTTTCAATCAGACGAAACTAACAAATCTCAACACGAAGATGAAATCCGTCCGTCCGGATCATGCCCCTTTGCATAAAACTATGTAAAATCGTAAAATAGGGAGGATCTAGGGATATGAGGATATCCCAGATCTAGCATAGATCAGTCTACAGTCAAGTTTGGATCCGGTTATCGTGGCTAGGCATCCCTCTTTTCGATCGTACCAAAAAAGGGGGGGGGGGGGGGGGGGGTTTCCAGAAAAGGACGAGGGATGTCGAAAAACAATGGATTATCATGAAGTACGAATTAGGAATCAAAAGAAGCTTACCTTTCCTCGCACCTTGAAGAAAGAGAGAAGGGAAAACGGAAACTCCGGGGTGGAATCCTCAACACCCGAGGGCCAATCCTGAAACCCTAATCTCTCAACAAAGAGGAAGAAACTCACGAATTTTCTATTCATTCAATAATTTCGAAATAGGGTTCTCACAGTATATATAAGCTACGAAAATAAAAAAAGTGCACTAAAGTGCCTGAAAACCAAAAAAATAACATAAAAACGTCTAAAGTAAATAACGACACTAAAGCGCCTAGAAACAAGGAAATAAATAGAAAAGCGCCTAAATGTAAATCCGCTCCATGGTCCAGCGGTCATGATGCTCCTGCGCGATCCTGCATCTCGCATACTCGTAACGCGTCAGAAAATGGGCCCAGTGGGCCCGGCGTCCATCCACATCAACTCGTTTACTCCAACACTCGATCTGCGACGTCGCCTCCTCTGGTACACTCTAAAGGGTGCACCACTGATGTCCGCATCAGAATGTGTTCATTTCTAATTCTATCCTTCCTAATCTTGCCATCCATCCATCTCAAAATCCTCATTTCAGCTACGTCCATCATATAAAGATTTTGTTCCTTACTGCCCAAATTTTTTCCCTTATAAAGCATGCCTGGTCTTGTAGCTATCCCTGGTCTTGCAGCCCCGCTGTTGAAACCTGCTATTCCGATATAGCTGAGAGCATAATGAATAACGACCTGGAGGTCTCCGAAGAAACTGATATGGAGACCCGCAGTAATTTAGGAATTTCAGATGAACAAAAAGATGCTGACCCCGTTAATTAAGGAAAGAGTTACAGGGATAGATTTAGTCAAATAAAGAAATTCTAGAGCGAAGTGGGCTGTGGTAATATCCATTTGTAAAGCTGAATTCCCTCTTCTTTCTTTCTCTCTTATCCTGAAAAAAAAACCTGTTATGAACCGTTCGTTACGTGATCCATTTTATACTGCAAACTCGTGAGCTCCTAATGCAATGATAGGTGGCGTGGTTGGCAGCTATCTTATAAAATCTCCCTTCAATTTGATTGTTATGCGGCGATAGTTAGGGAAACAAATGGATGATTTTTTTTTATTATCTTTTTATTTAAGTGCCATCTCAATCAGGGCCTAAGATATGCATGGTTTAGTTTGATTTCATTATATGCATGCATCTGATCTTTTAGTGCCCGTGTATCAATCAGCATGCGCTGCTAGAGTATCAACGTTTCTTCATTTTGAAAAGCAAGGGAGTGTCTCCCAATAGACATATGGCTTTACATAATCACATAAATGCCCTTACTTTTAGCTTAAAACATTTCCCATGTCCTTCAATAACACAAAATTTTGGCCATCTGGGAACTAAGTGCTTGGAAAATTTTGCCAATGGCTACACACGTTATATATATTAGAGATAATCATCATGTTTTCCGAATCTGCATCATGTCAGTGATGTCTATCACTGGTAATTGATACGTATTGCCTTTAGTTTAAAACATTTCCCATGTCCTTCAATAACACAAAATTTTGGCCATCTGGGAACTAAGTGCTTGGAAAATTTTGCCAATGGCTACACACGTTATATATATTAGAGATAATCATCATGTTTTCCGAATCTACATCATGTCAGTGATGTCTATCACTGGTAATTGATACGTATTGCTTTCAGAAGGAATGATCTGTGCTGGAGTCTGAATCATTCCATGCATTTGTGTTGTATAATTCTCTGTCTGCAGCCCAATATGTATTTGCTCAAAGCCTCAAACAGATGGGTGATGTGGTCAAACCTGCATATTGTATGACATGTACATCATAGCATCAGATATAAACTCATTGAAATTTATATTTCATGACACGGATATTTGGAGGTGGGTGATATGCTCCACTATTGAGATTTTAGTCCATCAGAGTTCAATATTTGACCTATATGCCAAACTACAGTTTCTTATTAAATGATGGTTCATCTGTTTGTAGAAATTTGAGAACGATCAGATAGTTAAATTGGGCAAACTTTGGAGTCAAAAGAAATTGGTCTGCAGTTAACTTTTTAAGTCTTTCCAAGCACTCTAAAATGTGTCGTTGCTTATCAGAGCATGCCTTTTGTCCTGGTTTAGTTGTTGTATTGATATGTTCATTCATTGGAGGATACCTCCTTGACTTGGTTAATACAACTGCTTGTTTCTTTTCTTTCTTTCTTTCCTTCTTTCTTCAGGAAATGTATACACAGGTTGGACCACAATTCCGTGATGAATTGCAACGCCATCATCTTCCTACCTCTCTGGTAATTGTCAGACAGCTGAATGTTTTCCCCTCAGTCCGCCTTCTGATTGGACCACAAGGGTTGACATTACCTGTATGAATATGTATATAGTGGTGAAGACTTTGGGTCTTCACATCTGAAAAAGTTATCTATATTCAACAACAGTGTTGTCCAAGAAAAGCAAAAGATTACCTTCTTGTTTTATTACCCATTTTCCATAAATTGCATCACCACTTGATACTGCAGGTGAAAGAAATAAATGCAAGGCTAGAGAATATTGAACCAAAGATCCGCTCTTCAGATGGACTAACAGGTCATTTTGTCCCAACGGAAATGAAGTCCACTACTCTCCCTGCACATAATCAGAAAAGAAACAGCCCAAAGACCAAGAATACTGCACGCGAATCATCTCTCTTGGGAGGTCAGTGGTACTATTTCTACCTCAAACAGTGGATAATTCTGATGTTTTCTATCCTTTCACAGCATGGTTTAAATACTTGAAAATGACTTGAAGGTTAGGTGTCGTTTGGTAAACTGAAAAATTAAGTCTGAAAATTAATTTAAGCACTGAAAGCTTAAAGTGCTGAATTTTGGTACTTAAAAGTACTGAAAAATCTGTTTGGTAATTTACCTGAAAAAGGTCCTGATATCTGAAATTAAGCACTCTTTTTACAAAAACTTATTTGGTAAACACAAACCATAAATGGGCTAAAAATTGACAATTTATCACATTTGCCCCTATTATCAATTTCTATCTTCCGTTGTGTATAAGACAACATATTATTGTCATGCCACAAATTGGGCATAATCACACCTATGCCCAATTCATACACGCATATCTCAAACATTATCTTTGATTGATAAACCATGTACTTTATGTTTCTTAATAGAATAATCATAACTCTTCGATTTGTATTCTTAAATTGGACAACCAAATATCTCATATTTAACTAATAAATGCCTTTTTGAAGGTCATTATCTAATATTTATTATTATAATTTTCAAATGATTTTTCCATAGTGGGCCCCACAGTATTGTTGATCATGAAACCAATATTCTGACATGTATGAATAAAACCCAAGATATAAACCATACACACTTGATTTTTGACATGTATGAATATTCTAACATAAACCCAAGACATAGCCTACTTAATTTTTGAGTCCGCCCAAGACATGTATGAATATTCTAACATGTATGACCATACACAGAGCATCATGACCCACTTGATTTTTGAGTCCGCCTAATTTTTTTTATTTTTTATCTTATGTCCTAGAAGAAGCTAAAAATTTAAACAAATGGACGGAGTGTATTTCTCTCAAACATCACAGTACCCACTCCCCTACCTAGCTTTCCAAACACAGGAAGTTTTTAATGGTCAATCACCATTGTTTCCTGTACTATGGTTGATCTGGGATTTGGAACTGCTTCATTTTTTGGATCATGACTTAAAATGAATTTTCAATACAGATGGACGGTGTGGATGTATTCAAATACATCACCCTGACCCCATAGTCAGGGGTCCACCCACCTCGATGGATCCAGGGTCTCACCTAATCCGCTCCCCCTACGAATCGGACGTGGATTTCCTGCGAAAGCGTAGGAAGTTCTTGTGCTAGGAACTAAGGAGGGGCCACAGTGATTTTTTTGATAAATCCACCTTGTCCATCCGTTTTGGGAGCTCATTTTAGGACACGAGAACAAAAATGAACTGGATACAAGACTCAAGTGGGCCAAAAACGTGAGGATTGAATGTCCACAGTTGAAATATTTGTGGAGCCACAAGAGTTTCAAATCAGGATAATATTTGTGTTTTCCGGTTCATCCCAGTAGTAGTGACGTTATGAACGCTATGGATGTCATACAAACATCACTGTGGACCCCAGGGAGGTTTCAACGGTATTAAATTCCCTACCCAACTTTTCCTTTAGCGAGGCCCACTTGAGTCTTGGATCGGGTTCGTTTTTGTTCTCATGTCCCAAAATGATCTCCCAAAACGGATGGACGGGGTGGATTTATCAAAAACCATCACTGTGGGCCCCACCTTGGTTCCCAGCCCAGGAACTTCCTGCACAAGGCTTTCGCAGGAAATCCACACCCGCCAACTTCCCACCCGCATAAAACGGACGATGTAGGTGTTATATCTATGGGACCCACTATGATGTATGTGTTAGATCCACGCCGTCCATCCATTTTTTCATATCATTTTAGATGATCAGCTAAGAAATGAGGTAGAACCAAAGCTCAAATGGACCACACCACATAAAATAGTGGGGGTTGAATGCTTGACATTGAAAACTTTTTGTCCCCTATGCTTTCATTGGTGTGGTCCACCTGGACTTTGGATCTGCCTCATTTTTTGGGCTCGTGCCCTAAAATGATCTTACTAAATGGATGGATGGTGTGGATATAATACATATATTATGGTGGGGCCCATAGAACTTGGTGACTTCAAGTTCTTAAGAGAGAAGATGCTACGTACGAGGAGATAACGAAGAAGGATAATCTTGTAATTTTAAAATGCTAGCAAGGATACTTTTGTCCATAATCATCCAAAAATTTAAAGAGAATCACTTACCGCATTCAGTTATAAGCGTTAAGTGAAGTTGGCGTGGCTGAAAAAATCCCACCAAATTTCAGTGATATTTCCAATTAAGTACTTAATTTATTTTAGTTACCAAACGGTCTAAATTACCAAAATCACTGAAATTAACAATTTTAAGTGATAAGTCATGGAATTAAGTTTTACCAAACGCACCCTTAGTGGAGTAAAGGATTGACCAATTTTCAATTAAGTCTTGAATTTGATATGATCTTGTTCCAAGCTTGATATCAAGACTCATTTATATTTTAAAAAATGATATGATGTTCAATATTGGACAGATGAGTCTAGTTGACGGACTCTTGGCAGAGCTGGAGTTGTCAAATCTTGACCGAGTCTTTGACTGCATATAGTTTTTTCTTTTCATGTTGTGAAGTCAGGGGAGTTGACTTGGCTGACTTAGATGAGTTTTCTAATATTCCAAATTGACTCTTGTATTGTGGCTCCTTGCTCAACAAGAGCATCGGTGGAGTCATTTGCATCTCTGCCGAAGGGAGAAAGTGACTTGGATATCTTGACTTAGGTCCCAAACCTCATCAAGCATGTCAGACACATTCCATGGGCATTTTCCTATAGTAGCTGATTGCATTTTTGGAGTCACCCTCCGCAATTGCCAGGATGATTATTTTTGGCCAACAGCTTCACTATCTGCAAGAGTGTGGCTGCCTCCATGTAATTTGAATCTTGAACACCGAAGTGCCTAGAGAATTCTAAGAGGGGAGCGCCATGATGATCACGCATGCACCATTTCATTCTGGTGTACCCTGGCTTCCAGAAGGAGCAGCCATAGAAAAGCTGGCCTTGAAAGAATCAGCTGGGGAAGGGGTCCAATGAATCTTTGGGCCTTCACATTTGGGGTTCTAACGGAGGACCTCTTTTCAATCTGCAGAAGATAGAAACGGAGGGATGTGCCGTAAGATTGCATTGTACCCTGGTCACATCATGTGTGCTGAGAAAGCTTACAAAGGCTTGATAGAGAGTACACTTGTAGGAATACGTTTGAGCTGTGTGGGATGTGATATGTGATAGAGAGTACACTTGATAGAGAGTACATTGGGAGGGTATGCATGACATAGAAACTTCCAGATGAAATGTGGCGCTCACTATAGTTTCTATATGCCATCTCTTGCCTAAAGACACCTTAAAGTGTGGCCCATTTGATGTACGTCTCAGATATCTCTCATGTATGCCAATGAAGGCTGACAATGGCTTGAGTGAGAGGACGCTAATGGGACTCGGGGAATTTCACACTAGAGAGCACAATACTTTCTGTGTGGTATAGATAAATAAATAAATAAAATCATGTGAGGTTTTGTAATCCGATGCATGTGGACCCCTACATTTCCACAAGCAGGGGCATATTCTTATATGGAACATGAATGCACGACCGACCTTTCCATCTGGGGGACTCAATAATTATATCTTTTACCTCATAAACCAGGCTGTTTAATGTGCCAAACAAACAGACGGTCAAAACCAACATTTTTTTTAGCCATCTGTTTGTTTTTCTAGACTGGCACACCAGACGAGTGCAATAGCCTGAGTTTTAGGCTAGGAGATCTAAATAGTGTGGCATCGCAATAGCTAACAATCAAGTGTGGCATCCCACCAACTTGAAGACATTATCAACAAACAAATAAGCAACAATGGTTGGAGTACGAGGATGAGATAATGGGGAGGCAAGCCTATCAATGACTGCTGCTATTTCACTCTTATCCCATGAAAGCAACAACCCTTTCTATAAAATCTACAAAATTATCAGACCTTCCCTGAGTAGGAACTAGTAGTGGTTGTAGCAGATTGGAGCTTGGGTCTTGGGATAGTCTTGCCTTATTTCTCTGGCAAATATTGCAATCTTCTACAAATTGCTTGATGTCCTTCTTCATATCGTGCCAACGGGGCCTCCTTAGAGTGGCATCGGATCATTGTCCCGTAGTTCTCAAGGTTGTTGAAGAAAACCGGGGTCCTAAGCCTTTGGATTTGAGTTGGCATGGCTGGAAGTTGAAGTGTTCAATCAGCTAGTGGTGGAATGGTGGGCTTCTTTTTTTGTGGAAGGCTATGCGGGATTCAAGTTCAGCAGAAAGTTAAAAATGCTGAAAGAAAAGATCAAATTTTGGAAGAAGGAGATTCTCGGTAGAAAGGAAGAAGAGTTTGATAAGATAGCAGAACGAATTCATGAGCTCAATTTTATAGAAGAGGCTGGCAGCTTATCTCTAGATAAAAGGGCTGATCTTTCACTTAGATACTTTTCTTGGGCTAAGGACTAGGGAATTAAATGGTGTTAGAGATCAAGGGCAGTGTGGCTTAAAGAAGGGGATAAGAACATGCGATTCTTTCACAACATTTCTAGTTCCCGGGCTCGTGCTAACATGATCTCTTCTCTCATTATCAATGGGGCTCTTCAGACAAAAACAAGATTTGTGACACCATAGTTTCCCTTTATAAGAAGCTTCTGTCTGGCGATTAGTGGGTTAGGCCGAGGTTGGATTACTTAGAGTTTAATAAGTTAACTCTCGAGGAAGCTTCCGAGCTCGAAAAGCCAATCTTGGAAGAAGAGGTGAAAACTACCCTTAGCTCCCGGTGTGGGGATAAGGCTCCAGGCCTAGATGGATTTCCTATTTTATTTTTTTTCTAGAAATATTAGCATATTATGAAGATGGATATTATGGACCTTGCGGAATTTTGGGATTGAAGCTGCCTCTCTAGAGAATTGGGAGTTTCCTTTATTGCCCTCATTTCAAAAGTGGAAGGTGCCGAGCAATTGAATGATTTCAGACCGATTAGCCTTATAGGGAGTCCTTACAAGATTCTAGCGAAGATTCTTGTGACAAGGTTCAGGGCGGTGCTCTTAAGGGTGATCTCGGAAAGTGAGGGTGCTTTCGTAGCGGGAAGACAGATTTTGGATAGCGCCTTAGTGGCTCGCCAGTGTATTGATTCCAGGCATAGAGATAGGATTCCAGGCATAGAGATAGGATTCGCAGCTTAGTGTGCAAGTTGGACATTGAAAAGGCGTATAACCACGTTGATTGGGAGTTCTTGGACTATATGCTTGAGCGGTTAGATCGCGGCCGAAAATGGAGAGGGTGGATTAGCTCCTGCGCTCACTCGTCTTCTTTCTCAATATTGGTTAATGGATAGCCAAAAGGCTTCTTCAAAGCATCTAGGGGCCTTAGACAGGGAGACCCCTTTCGCCATATCTATTTGTGGTTATTGGGGAAGCCCTTAGCGCCATGCTTGAAAAGGGAGTCGAGAATGGGCTTTTCAGCGGGTTTGAAGTGCCTCTTAATGGGAGATAGTTCACACATCTCTAATATGCGGTGATACTCTCCATTTTTGCGATGCGAAAGAAGATTCTGTTGACAATCTCTGGAAAATTTTGTTTTGTTTTGAAGCTGTTTGGGGTTGAATATAAATGTGACCAAGTTTGAAATGCTAGGGGTGCATGTGCTCGGCGGCGACTGGGATTGGTTTGCTTGCATCTTCGGGTGTAAACTTGGCTCCTTCCCTTCTACATATTTAGGTTGCCTCTATGTATAGGGAAGCCAGCTAAGCACCTTTGGGATGTGGTGATTGAAAGAATAAAGAGGAAGTTAGCTTCATGGAAGTGTCGTTATTTGTCTTTGGGAGATCGCCTAGCATTCTCTAATATGCTGGTTTGTTTTATTTCTCTATTCAAATGCCCCAAATCAGTGTTGGATAAGTTAGAGAAGTTGAGAATGGACTTTTTGTGAAATGATGACACTGGCAAAAGGAAGTTGTTTGCAAGCCAATTTGGGGGGTTGGGGTGGGCTTAAGGTGTTATGAACATAGCTCCTTGAGAAATGGATTTGGCGCTTTGGGTTAGAGGAAGGAAGGCTTGGATTTGGCGCGTTGGATTAGAGGAAGGAAGGTTGTGGAGACATTTGATACCTTCCAAGTATGGCACATAAGAGGGAGGCTGATTTTTGAGGAATTCTTCGCTTTACAGAGCTTCGACAGTGTCCTGTATATACTACTGGTTTGACCCATGGTGCGGCGAGCAAGCTCTCCAAGCTCTCTTTTCGAGGATTGTCTGCCTTGCTCCTGATTGCTTCATTTGTGTGGCGGATTGTGTCTTTATCGTGGAGGGATTGGTCGTTTAGATTCCTCATTGCCGAAGGGATCTCTTGGAGGACGAGATCGTGGAGCTAGTTGAGCTTTTGGATCTTTTAAAGAATGTCAAGTCCTTTGAGATGATCTTGGAGTTCCCTTCCTCTCTTTGTCTGCTGCACCCGTTTCAACAATGGTTCTATGGAGCCCCTCCTCGTGTGGCGTTTTTTGTTTGGCTTGTCGGGAGGTGAGTTCTTATAATGTGGGTGGAAAGTGGTGAGATCGAGCACCGTCTCTCTCACGGGATAACTACCCCAAATTCACGGAGCTATCAGGACTCCTTAACCGATCTTCCTCGAATCCACGAGGGGATATCTTGAATCCTCGAGACCTTTTTTTCAAATCCACGAAGAACAAGTTGAATCCACGAGCAAACAGAGTAAAAACTCAATAATTTTATTAATAAAAGATAGCATAATTAAAAATGAGTTTTGAGCAGGCATTTATAATAAAACTAAGCCCTAAAAAACCCTAGAAAAACCCTAATGCGTAATAGAAAGAGTTTGATTCTGAAACGAAAACAAATCAGAAAAATTCGTGCAAATCTGCGCAACTGTTCACGCACGGTCGGGCGCCTGCTAAATTAAAAAACAATCCAGAGAGTTGGACTAAAATCCAGTTGAATTTCGGGCGCCCCACGAGTGAGGGTCGGGTGTCCGATGACGTTGGTCGGGCGCCCGATGACGACTTGGTCGGGCGTCCGAAATTGTCCTGCCGGGCTTCAAAGCTTGTTGGACCTTTTCGGTCGATGGTCGGGCGTCCGACGATGGACGGTCGGGCGCCCGATGGTACCGATTTTGCCGCATCTCGGCTTTGAACCTTGTGGATTCTTTTGTTCCTTCTCTTGGCTCGGCCTTGTCCTCGATCAGGGGATCGCCTCGCTACATTATCTTACGGTTGATGATCTTTAGAAGAGATCCTTAGTACTTCCATTGCTCTTTATGGCAAATGAGGAATCAATTGATCACCTATTTATCTATTGCTCTTTCACCCTAATGGTTTGGGATCATCTCTTTAGTTCGTTGCATGTTGATTGGGTGATGCCAAAATCTGTGGGGGAGCTACTTTGGGTTGGCATGGTGGTGGAGTCAGCAGATCCGGAAAGGTTATTTGGAGATTGGCCATAATGACTCTTTTTTGGGCCTTATGAGGAGCAAGAAATGGGCGGTGCCTTGGGAATGAGTATGTGGGTGTTGAAGATATTATTTGTAAAGTCAATTATTTAGTGTCGGGTTGGCCGGCCTATGTAAAGCACCCCTCGGGTCGCCATCTTTCTTGATTTTTTATCTTGCGGGGCGTATTTTTTGCCTGCTTTTGTGGCTCTCTAATAAAGTTGCTGTTACCTCTCCAAAAAAATATTGTGCCAGCGGAATGGCCTAGTTACATGCTTATGCATTCATAAGAACCTCATTTGACCAAAACAATGAGAGAGGTGGAGGTTATTGAGAACTCGTTGACCTGTTGTGATTTGTTTTGTTCAACTCCTTACCTTAAAAAAAAAAAAAAAAAAAAAAAAAACCTTCCCTATTAGTTCTGATCCTGTTGTGCAATGTTCCTTTTATGCTGGAGTGTTTGGCATGGCCATGTGCTTTGGCTTATGTAGATGAAAAAAAAAATGACGAGGGAGATTATGCTCGCCGCTGCCAATGCAGAAGGATGGCTTTGCTGGAGTGCCACTGATCCTGGGTAATATGCGAGCTTCTTTACTGAAAGTACGTTCTGCCCCTTAGTATTTGAGATCCAGGTTGTCCCACGAATAATGCAGAACAATGTTTGGCTCTTCTCATAACTGGCAGATTAAGGCTTGTAACTTGGTTTCGTTCTTGGCGGGTGTCATTGTGGCTGCCGTACATGGTACACTAGTATGGACATCACTGCAATTTGTGATGCATAGACCGCGATGTTTTATGTGCGCTTGTTGTAGATGATCTTATTGTTGTACTTGAGCAACTTATAGACTCATCATTGTTGCTCCATTGAAGAAATCCGTGGCTCAAATATGAATTTCAAGCTTCTGGGGTCAGTTTTAATTTGGAAATGTTGACTAAGGAGGTATGGCTGCCATTTTGTGACAGCATGGCTCATCAATTCCTGATTACACAGATTTTAAATGGGCTTGAATGCGTCATGCTAGTGGAAGTGAGAGGTTTGCCTTCCTACATCAAAATGCCCTTTGACCCATTTTTCAAAGCATTAGATTTGACAACATAATTGTTGAAGTCGGCAATGTGAGGACAAGTGTCAAGGACATCACCTTCTTTAGGTTGAGAGTGCTGGGCAGTGGTCCCCTGGACAGTCCTTGCAGGCAGTGGCCGTTTAGTCCATGGTCCATTGGATGGTCGGTGCAAGGCCAGGAATTGGAACACATTGATTCCGCTCGTTCCTGTCCTTCGCTTCAGGGCCTGTCCCGCAATGTGAGGACAAGCATCTAAGACATCATCTTTAGGTGGAGAAATGCTTCTTTGGCCTTAGAACTTCATTTGAATACATCCTTGTGTGGTAGTGCCATGAGAGGTGCATTAATCTTTCCTGAACTTGCGAAGTAGCCTCTGAGTAGGGCTGTTCATGAGTTGAGTTAGCTCGAGAAACTCGATCGACTCGGCTCGAAAAAGCTCGCCTCGGCTCGACTCGACTCAGTAGAACAAGTCAAGCCAAGCTTCATTTAGGAGCTCGAGTCAGAAATCAAATCAAGTTCGACCATTGGGTCACTCGACTCGACTCGACTCGAAACTCGACTTGATTCAAGCTCGACTCGGCTCGAGCTTGAGCTCGACTTGTTTCATATAGATATTTGTTTAAAGAAAAAAAAAAATCTAATCTTCTTATTTCTTGGTTCTCTCTCCCCCCTTCCCCACACACACATTGGTGTCCAAGCTTAGGACATATAAAATCCTCACACGTTAGGGGGTTTCTTAATCCTACTATTTTGTTCTGGTAAAAACATTCCTTGTTGAGTATATCTGATGGATTGAGTAATTTTAAGTAGAAAACATGGTGAGCACACAGTGGTTGTGTGTTTTACACGCTACACAAACACAAGTGCTACAGTGAGACCACACACCATACATATCTACAAAACAGGGGCTATGGTTAGACCAAACACCATATGCAGCTATTGATTGCAATTTTACGAGGGAGGTGGTGCATCTGATCCGTAAATCAGTTGGGCCTCATCATGAAGATGGTCCACACAATAATCAAGGCAGTCCATTCACATGGTGAGCTATGCATGTACTATGTTAATTATGGTTCATAAAATATTACTAGTGGTCCGCATTCAATGCATATGTGACTTGGCCAAAGAAAAAACCGATCAGAGCTAGGTCATTTTAATGGTGGGATCCCACCTATAAAAATACTATTCTCCCCTAATATATGTGTGACTTCTCGAACTTAATGTTGTTGACTTTTAATTTGTATTTTGTAGTAAAAAATATAATAAATTGAGGTGGGAGCAAGCTCGACTCGACTCGAGGTAAGCTCGCCTCGACTCGATCCACTAGCTCACCTCGAAAGTTTTAGCAAACAAGGCAAGCTTCAATGGTAAGCTCGAGGGTGAGCTCGAGCTCGAGCTCGAACTCGAGGAGAGCACAGACGAGTCAAGCCAAGCTTGGCCCACCTCAACTCGACTCGGCTTGATGTACAGCCCTACCTCTGAGTTCGACAAACCCTCGTAGTGCAATAAATTCCATAGAAATGTTAGGCCATGCTACCATGATGGATGAGTTCAGCAGTAGTATTTTTGCGTGAGGCTAGCTTAGATGTTGACTCAAGCCGATTTGTGGGAGATGGAGGTGGTTGATTGGCGTCTTGTTCTGATAAGCATTGCTCTTAGTGGAGTTGCTCTTGAGTCTGGGTTGGCTGACATTGTTGCGGTGGTTGTCTATGGTCAGGGTTTCTTAACAAATCAAGTTCCCCTGCCTAGGGAAGGATGCATGTCAAAATATAAATTATGATGCATGATAGGTTGTCAACCAATGCCTAATAGATTGTGTTGTTTCAATTATAGTTGCACTAACAGCAAAGTCAGGCCGCAACAGATTCAGGTGAGGTGAAGTGTCAGTTTTGAAATGTTAGCAATTATAAACACCTATGAATTGGGAGCAGGATCACCATTCAAAGTAGGGGCTGCACTTAGTGAGAATGATTGTGCTACTAAGGTTTCAGTTTGACCTTTCTTCACATCAACTTGCAGAAGGAACATGTTTTGGCTACTAATTTAATTGGTCTTATTGTAGAATAAAAAATGCTTGATGGAATTGATGCTTGTATCATTACTTCCATAAGTGCCTGTGCTGTTTTTTCAACTTCTGAATTCTTTAGTCCACATGATATTTGTCACTTGAGTTTTATTAATACTTTGAAATGGTATTATATTGAGAAAAATTACTGCTAAAAAAGTATATATTGAGAAAATTAATTTCTTGCTTTAAGAAAAGACAAGAAAATTAACTTATGCTTGCTTTTCTTTTAATTATCTGTTAATAATGTGCATGCGATTCCTAATTTGCCTTTTATCTAGAATTACTAGCGGCTCAATATTTTATCTCCATTATATGCAGATATTGAACCTCACCTTTGTGTGTTTTTGTGAGATATAGGAGAAAGTGATGTTACAGAAAAACCCGTCGACCCTGTTAAAGTGTACTCTGAGAAGGAATTGATCAGGGAAATTGAGAAGGTTGCAGCTACTCTTGTCCCGGAAAAGGATTGGTCAATAAGGATAGCTGCTATGCAGAGAGTTGAAGGCCTTGTTTTTGGTGGTTTGTATCAAATCATTGCTATTATTTGTTATTACCAACACTGTCTATACACTCTTTTCCATTCAATTTTTATTTCAAACGGCCAAAACAGAGGAGGTACATTTCCCATGTAAATTACCAGAAAAGATAAGAAATAAGAAACGAAAGTGATGCACTCATTTCTGATTAAATCTAAGTTGTCTGACTTAGGTAAGACATGTATGCGTGGGTGGGTGTGGGGTGTGTGTGTAAAAAAAAAAAAGTATGAATCAGCTAATACTTGTGCGACTTGGCCTGTATACATCAGAATACCCAAATTAACCAGAGTTCTCGTCCTTGGCTGGTTCAATGATTCTTGTGGATACACCAACTCAGTCACTGAAACCATCAAATTAGCTTGGATAAACTTGAACAATCTAACCAACTCAGATGCTTTAACCATCACTGCGTATCCTCTCTTGCTGCTGTTGATAGGCCTATGCATATAGCTTTCGCGAGTATAGGCTGAAGAAAGCTATTCCCTACAATCTACATGCATAGTTCTAGTTGTATAGATAGCAGCATCATTGTTTCTTGAATTGCAGGCTTCTGAACTTTATAGGGGACATATATTTTACCCCAGTAATACATTGCATGATTCATTTAACCACTCACATACTACACTGTACTGTATGTGGATCTCTCTTTTTTTTTTTTTTGAAGATTGAAAATATTATTAAGGGAGCCAAAGCAACCCAAACAAAACAAAAAAAGAAAAAAGAAAAGAACTACACACACACACACACACACACACACACAATCAGACACAAAAAACAAAGAAAAACAAAGAAAACAAAGAAGCTACACAACTCAAAACATAAAACTGAAAGAAGCCGAAACCCAAACCCACAACTGAACCCTGAGAAGGAAGAAAGGCTATCTCAGGAGAGAGGAAATGATGGGGGAATCACGGAGGGAAGAACTCCCAGCCCAATCCTTGAGATCCCTGAGAAAGGAGGAAAACACCTGAGTGGAGGAGGAGACATTCCGAAAGCAGCGGGAGTTTCTCTCTCTCCGAAGAGACCAAAGAGAGGCCATCGCTGCTAGGTGCCAAATGGTAGAATAATCACCACCAGATCTTCTTCCGAACCAGGCAATCAACAGACCATAAATTGAGTTGGGCATCACCCAAATGAGATGAAGATTCAGCAGGACGGCCGACCAAGCTGCATTGGCAAACGAACGGTGCAGGAAAATGTGGTTGATCGACTGGGCACTGCTATTGCAGAGGAGACAAACATTAGGGAGAATCATGCCTCCCCAGTGTATGTGGATCTTGAGCTGTATATATCAAATGAACCGGCCATATATCAAATGCTCAATTCTCTTGAAATTGGTAATGGCAATTGGCATGTTACTGCAATGATTTCTTGTGCTGATATTTAAATGGGGAAATTAAATTCCTTGAAAATATTGCTTCTTTATTCTGATCAGAAGAATTTATTACTTCTATGTGATATTTTTGTCCAAAATTTATTTATTTTCTATCAGGTGCTACTGATTATTCATCCTTTCTCACACTCCTGAAGCAACTTGTTCCCCCCTTAAGCACTCAGCTTTCTGACCGACGGTCTAGCATAGTAAAACAGGTTTGATACCAACTTTTGCACATGTTCTGGTTTTCTTTCTTTCTTTCTTCTTGTTCCTCTTCTTGTTCCATTTTTTTTTTAAAACCAAAACTAGATCAACGATCTTTCAAGCTTCTTTGAGGTGAGTTCAATGTTCTAATTCAAATTGTGAATTAGGGTTGCAATATTCATTTTTAGCTCGATCCAAGACCACTATTTTGTTTTTTCTTCTCACAAACTGTTGTTTTTACATTAGCTGGAACCTTCTGTAAAATGTTGGGGGATCTTATTTTCTTTTTCACTTTTTTGGATCAATTGAAAAGGCAAAATATGATAGAGAAATGGAAAGCGAAACAATAACACCCTCTGGATCCTGATCAATTATGCTGGTCTAGAAAATCCTTTCTAATGGACCACAAGATACTACGGGAAATAATCATCATTACTAACCCTTCTAATGACATTGAGACTTGTCTTCCCAATGATAGGGGCAGAAAAAGAAGCGGTGATAATTTGGCTCCTTGTAAATAGGCTAGCATTTTGGATTTACTCCTGCTTTAGACTGTTGAATGGATGTATAAAACTCTCAACTCCTGCCAAGCCAGGATTATGAAAAATAAAACATTGAAATTGAGCTTGAAAGACCAATCATGCTTCCATCTCTCAGGTTTTTTTTTTTAATTATTATTTAGGTAATCACTATTATAAAAGGATGCTGAGTTCTGTGTTTGTAACGAACTGGGCACTCCCCTGTTGTGCACTGAGTTTATACATGTGGGCACTCGGTTTATCCAATCCATTGATCTGATGACACCCATCATGTGTGGAACATGCCCAAAAGATCTCCTCAATTTGGTCATCTCTAACCTTTCCATTTGTTACTTGCAAGAGATTACATTTTGGAGAATATTGTCGTGTAATTTTTTTTTTTCTGAATGGTATATTGTTGTGTATTTTCCATTGATGAGAATGACAAATATATATAGAAGAAGTGGGAGATCTGTAGAGATCTGCATAGATCTTTACAGATATACATGAATCAATCCAAATAGCCATATAGAGTATGTACAACTCTACATACATATCCTATCTCTTAATACCAGTGTTGGCATGCAAATACATGGCTAAGAAGAAATGTGCCTGCAAGCCACATTCAGAAGAGGAAAGACTGAAGATTCAGTGACTAGGATTTGGGGGACCACGGGTGGCACATGTATAACTCTGTGCAGAACGGGGATGTTCCCTGTTCTTTACAAACGGGGAACTTGCCCTCTTATAATGGCTCGTTTTCTTTTGAAAGAATTATTAAGGATGATCTCTCAATAACTATAACTTTATTAACATTACATCAACTTACCAGAACCGATATCCTTAATCATAAAGTACATCTTCTTACAATTAGAGGTCCTTTATCAGCTGGCTCACCATGCCAATATTTTCTCTCCGTTTCTAGAAGTATTGTTATTCCGTACTTTCAGTATTCCCATCAGATTGCTGCAGACAGCATCCACAAATTTTGTCGTTTAAGTTTAACAAAAAAGGCCAGCTAGATCAGATTGTCAACATATCTTAGATACCATCCAGTTTCATCTATGTCACCTAGAGCAGGTCAATGAAAGAATACTAAATCAATCCAGTGGGCTGAGGAATAAATAATATGTGGTCTCTTCTACAACACAACATGATACTCTCCTGTACTCGAAACAGAAGCCACTGCTGAGAAGGTTGTCAATAAGGATTTTATTCAGGGTAGCTGTCCAACCAAATGCAAGCGCACTTGGTGGCACCCGAATATCCTTAAAAATGTACTTCTAGTGGCAGTAACGTCTCCACCTCCAATCAAAACAGCATAAAGGGTGTGGGCTGAGAACACCTCACCAACTCTCCCATATCCAAACCTACAGTGGAGCCCATCTCAAGGATTATATGTCTTATCTGGCTTACCAGCAATACATTGAAACCAATTCTCTTCGTGACAAAGAGTTGCTGTACATGTTTTCTTCTCATATATCTTTTTGATGATACTTTTCTTCTTCTTCATGTGTAGTTTGTTAAATTTCATCTGTCAGTTCTTTTGTTAGATTTGCACTCTTGTTCACTTAGCTATTGGATGTTGACATTTCTCTTGATGATAGAATCGTTTTAACTGTTGCTCACTGTTTTTTTTTCCCTAGGCTTGCCATCTGCTAATTTTACTATCGAAAGAACTTTTGGGGGATTTTGAAGCATGCGCTGAGATGTTCATTCCGGTAAAATTACCTGTTTCTTTCCGATTACTGTGGTTGCAAGTTTCCTAATAGTTCTTTGGATTTGCATCTCTATGACTTTCAGGTGCTTTTCAAGCTTGTTGTGATAACAGTGCTTGTAATTGCAGAGTCTGCAGACAACTGCATAAAAACGGTATGAATCAGATAATACTTCTTCCCTCTATAGGTGTCTTTGTTGTAAGCTTCTTTCTGCAATATCTTGTTGGAATTTCAGATGTTACGGAACTGCAAAGTTGCCCGCATTCTTCCCCGAATAGCTGATTGTGCAAAGAATGACCGAAATGCAGTGCTACGTGCTAGGTATGTTGATGCCACTCATGCCAAAAGCATACTTACCTAGCTCATCACGAAGAGTTTGTTTTGCCCCTGTCATGACTCTGGATCCTAGCATGTGTTGCCCACCCATTAGCACCCACATGTTGAGATGGTCTGATGATCGGAACTGCCCATGTTCTTGATCCTTTTCTATATGGGCCAAAGCTTACGCTGAATGGATAAATGAAATCATCATGCTACATGGATAGATTTAGAATATGAAAAAAATAAGATTTTCAATGGCCCATATTCAACTTCATAAATCAAAAGTGAAGATCATCATATGAACATGGGGCCATGGATTATGTAAGATGGTATGGGGAAGATGGACAGTTCAACCCTTGGACCATCTCTGCATGTGGGTCCTCATGGGGCGACACATGCTGACGATGCCAAGTTGTGACCTAGGCAAAAGGGACTCTATCACTAGCTCAGTTACTGTTAATCTTTCCTCTTTTTTCATCATCATCAAAGCCCTATGCCAACTAATTGGGGTCGGCTACACAAATCCTATTCCACCATTGCACTCTATCAAGGGCCATACCCTTAGTTAAACCATCGGTCATTAGGTCTTTTCTTACTACCTCCCTTAACGACCTTTTGGGCCTTCCCCTTATACTTTGAGAGCCTTAAACTTGAACCAACTCATTCCTTCTAATCGGCACAGTTCTTAGAACCTTCCTCTTTTTTAATTTTAATTTTTATGCTACTGCAGGTGTTGTGAGTATGCACTTCTGATCCTAGAGTACTGGGCTGATGCGCCTGAAATTCAGCGATCAGCCGATCTTTATGAAGATCTCATAAAATGCTGTGTTGCAGACGCAATGAGCGAGGTATAACCTCGCTGTGTGTTTCTTGCTCAGGATTTGCCAGAAGAAAGAATGTGCATGCCTGAATTCTAGGGGTTGCAATTTTGCATATCTATTTTTGTAATTTCTCACTAATAAACCAAAAGTCATTTCTCTCTCTAAACTGCTCCTGGTAATGGGAGTAGCACAATTTCAGATTTTAATGCTTGGTAATTACTGGACCTGTTCAACTTGCCATATCAGTTGGCTGATGAAAATAATTGTTGCTCAAGTCATGCTGAATCGATACAAGTTGCAAGTTGCAGGTCGCAGGTGATTTCTATTAGTGACAATGCCGTCTATATAGAGACATGTCAGCCAAGCGGGCAAGCTGTTTTTAACCAGCGGAGTCTACAAATTGAATAGGGAAGGGTTGCCCATTTTCTTCACCTAGGCCATGCCCCCATAGGAATACTCATTTTTTTTTAAGCGATAACAACAATTTATTAAAAAGCTCGCGAAACATGAGAAAAGAATACAACCCGAAGAGAAACAACAAAAACAGCAAAAGAGCGGACAGCTGAAGCTGCCTATACATGTCCCGCCCAATCTGAAAGAGGCCTTTGATTTACAAATGACCTCAGGAGGCTCTACTTGAGAGTTCCAGAAACATCTTCCATTTCTCGCAGCCTCAAATAACCCAAAAAGCGGTTGTGATTAGAAGTCTCCATGAAACTTTGCCCATCCCTTTCCGATCCTCCCCCATGCCAGGTCCATAGCAGCATCTCAACTGACTTCGGCATTACCCAAGCCAAGTGGAGGAGGCCGAGGAAATGATCCCACATTGGCCACAAATGGACGATGGATGAATAAATGGTCAATCGTCTCTTCATTTTTCATGCACAACAAGCAAACATTGGGAAGGACAAGGGCTCATCTGTGCAGGTTGTCAACTGTGAGAATCCTCATTTTGCTGATAAGCCAGACAAACACCGCCACGCATGGCGGCGCGCCATAGAACCAATGGTGGAACGGGGATGTTGGGAGATCACAACCTGAGTTGGAGATAATGTTGCAAAGCTATTTGACAGAAAACTCTTTGGGTCGGTGTCTCCCCTAGGAAATGCTATCCTCTAACTAAAACTCCGGCTTGCAAGATTTAAAAGTTACAAGAGTCGAGCCAGCTTGCCTATCTCATCATCCAATAAGTCCCTCTGACAGCAGGGGCCCACACCACCCCTAACACGTCGACTGAGAAGCACTCCACAACCACGCGAAGCTGTCAACGGCTACATGAGCAATTCTCGGGAAAAGATCCTAAAGAGCCCTATCTCTGCACCACCCATCTGCCCAGAAACGGATTCACTTTTCACTCCTAAGCTTGAAGGACAAATCCCTGTGAACGAAGTGTTCCGTGGCTGCTATCACATTCCAGACTCCCAACCCCCCCCCCTGGGTCCCACTTCCATATTTGCTAGCTATGAGCTCCCTCCATGTGCTGCCTTCTTCTTTAGCGAACCTCCAAATCCATTTGCCCAATAAAGTGTTGTTTGTAAGTCGTAACTGAGAGAAGCTGCAGCCCAGCTCCCCCTTCTTTGATTGGCTTACACATCTCTTCTACTTTAGGAGACGCAACTTTTTTCCCTCACTTGCTCCCCTCCATAGGAAGTCTCTTCTCATCTTTTCGAGTCTTTTCTAAAACTGACATAGGACATTTGAGCAAAGACAAAGTATACCGGCGTGTTGGAGAAAGTTGTCTTAAGCATGGTCATTCAACCCCCCAATGACAAGTAGCAGCACTTCCAAGAAGCTAGCTTCTTCTCGATCCTCTTGATGACTCTGTTCCACAAATGTTTTGTCAGGTTTCCCGTTACAAAGATGAATACTCATACCTAGGCATGAAGAGTAAAAAGTTACTAATTTCAGGCCACCATATGTTTATTCTAATGCACGTTCAATTAGGCACTGGTGTGACTGACAGATTAACTTCTATTCCTCTACCTTCAATCCGCTCTTTATTTGTTTCTTTCATTCTAAAAAAGTAAAAAAAACACTCCACCTGTCTCATTGTGAAACATGTGTCATAGACTCATAGTTAAACGTTTTGCTGGTATTCCACTTCGCATTTTTTACTTTCCTGTCATGTATTGTATGCCCAGTACCATCCATGCTACATCATTGTTGCTCTCTCTCTCTCTCTCTCTCTCTCTCTCTCTCTCTCTTCTGGTCACTAAGCTGGATTTTATTTCTACAATTTGGGAGTAAATGACTTAGTTGTGTTTGGATGGGGAGTAAATGAAATGCATTTGAAATCCAAATATTATGTTTGGATGGGAGTAAATGGGAGGAATTGGAATGCATTTGAATTTTTCAATATATTTAACAAGAATATATGTGATATCCCAAATCAGCTTTAATATCCTAAATTAGTGTATATATGTGACATTTAATAGAATGATTGTAATAAGCCCATTGAGATATATACTTCAGCTAAAAATGAGGAAAGTTTAAGCCTTAGGTACGCTACAAATGTAAGGATCATAAACAAGTAACTTGCCAACATTTTTTTAACCGTCCATTTAGATGGTCAACCTTTGGACGGTTTGGATCATTCTATTGGTGTGATTTTAGTGATGTAGGCCGGTAATTGGATTGTTTTGGAGTATCATTAGCATGCCACGGGTATGGTGGACTTGTACGTAGCGGCACCTCTATTTACTAGTGTGATTCTCCAAGGAGCTCGAAAAGGCATTTCACCCCATTTACTTCCAAATCCTCTCTTGTAGAGAGGATTTCATTTACATGCTCATTTACTCCCATTTCACTTCATTTGCATGCATGTATTTTACTCCCATCCAAACACACCTCAAATGCCATTTACCTCTATTTACTCCCAATTCCCCTCATTTACCTCCATTTACTCCTATCCAAACAGCCCCTCAAGTAAATCCATTGGGAGGTTCTGCAAATTATTGTTAGTACACTATGGGGTGGCCAGTGGTAATGCAGAATGCTGTTAGTAGTTTGATTGCTGGCGCTTCTTCTGTGCACCTCAAGCATGGTTCACTGTTAAAGGTCACCAATGGTTTCCTCCAATTCATCACTTGAAGTAGTATAGTGTTGGGTGTCAAAGGCTGAAATTGCTTGATGGTTCCTAGCGCAGAGTGTACTAATTGTGTGTTTGTTTGCACATCTATATTATATGAGTGCTTCTAGCTCTTTGATCCCTTGAGCCGGAGTGTTAGAAATAAAGTCATACCTAATATTTTCATGGTCAACCCAGACATTGATTACTCTGTACCCAGTACTTATATGTGTATGGAGTTTGGCACTGATAAGATATGGGGTCTCCCGGAACTGGAGTGTTGGGAAAAAAATTATACGTCACGTTCTCATGGTCTACTCAGACATTCATTACTCTGTACCCTAGTACGTATATGGAGTCTGGTACTGATAGGGTATGGAGTATCCTGTAAACACCAAATTATCAGGATGCAGGAACTGCAAGGATCTGTTACAACTTATCAACACAAGCAAAAGATAGGCTACCAGTCACAAAATCACAAGTTTAATCATCTTAAAATATTTGCTAACAATATTTACAAGGTGGTTTTCATACCAGCTGTTACAGTTCATTTTAAATTCTGTAAGATTAGTAGGTCAGATATCAAAATCTGGGTAGATCTGGTGTTACAAGTCTTGGGTAGAGGGATCCCTATCCCCATCTGATTATTTGAGTACTTGAGTTGTGTACTCTAGTTTGCTCCAAGACCTGTGTTATAGCTTTGAGGGTACATCTGCATAAAGATTTCGTTGTGACATGTGGTAGCAATGCATATGCAGATACTTGGCTTGCTTTACTGATTGGTGCTTCGTTCTATACACTTTGGAGGTTTTTCGCATTTAGACAGACCCAGATCAGCACTCTTCAATAGTTTTTCTGAGTTGATTCGAGATCACCTTTCATAAAATCGCCAAGTTGAAGTTAGGCTTCTCTAAATTTCATGTTTTTTATCATTGACTTGGCCAGGTTTTCAGAAACATGGTGACTTGATGATCAACCAGGTAGGTTTTCTGAAGAAACCATAGAGTTTTAACCTTCAGTTTCTGGCCCATTTTCCCAGCCAAACTTGGGGTGCATGGAGGGGATTTGTGCTGTTTAAGATTTTCTTTCCTGTAAAACAACAAAAGTGCTTTAAGCACTATTATAAGTATTTACTTCCCTCCATATTTTCTTTTTCTTCTTCTTCTCCTCCATTGTCATTTCCTATTGTCTAGCTTTTGCTTCTTTTATCTATTTTTAATTTCAAGTTCTTGTCCAGTTGCTGCTTTGTTCTATATATGGTTTAATTTTTCCTACATTTTTTTTTAATATATTTTTCTTAACCATTGGATAATCTATTTTAAGCATATCAATTGACTCAGTTGATTTAGTGACATATTTGTTTATGTCGTTTGAGCTCACTCACAGGCATTTGGGCAAGGTCCGAGTAGAGTTTAAGCTCTAAACATTGAGTAGGAACCATGCAATGCCTAAAGTCAGCAAATTGCCTCTCTAGTAGCCGATCCACAATCTGGAGTTTCTAGCATTGCATGGTTAGATAGCCTTAGAGTGGTCTGACCAAGGTATACCAAAACGGTAACGGTGGCAGTAACGGCCACCACCGGTATGATACGACTGTAACAGCCATTGTGGCCTCTTTTTTTTTTTTTGTTGAAAAAAATCTGTTTCGGCCCCGGAACGTGCAACAGTTACTACCGTTACCCTTATGTAATGGCTGTCACATAACCATTTTGGCATACCTTGATCTTGACTAGTCTATAAACACCACATAATGCCACCACTCACCCATACAATATATATATATATATATATATATATATATATAGAGAGAGAGAGAGAGAGAGAGAGAGAGAGAGAGAGAGAGAGAGAGAGAGAGAGAGAGAGAGAGAGAGAGAGAGAGAGAGAGAGAGAGAGACCTGTACGAGAACTCGTGAGCACTTTTTGAGAACTCATCTCCTGTGAAATGAGCCCAAAATTTGAACCGTCCATGTGATACAACACCCCAAGAAACCCCCGGGCTCAACTTTTACCCTGATCTAAAACTTTGGTGGGCCATCTCCGCAAAGAGAGAGTCAAATCAAGGGAGGAAACTGTTTCCTTTTGCCATGGCCCACCAAAGTTTTGGATTAGGGTAAAATTTGGGCCCTGGGAGTTTCTTGGGGTGCTGCATCACTTGAACGATTCAGATTTTGGGCTCATATCACGGGAGATGAGTTCTCAAAAAGTGCTCATGAGTTCTCGTGAGAACTGGTGCGCTAGTGAGCATTCCTCTCTCTCTCTCTCTCTCTCTCTCTCTATATATATATATATATATATATATATATATATATATATATATAAACAGATAGAGCTTAGCCTTAATGACCCGTAGCTCATGAAAATAGCTTAGGTCATGTGTAGCCTACTCTACACGCTACATTGACTACTCTACACGCGATGTAGTTCACATTACAAGTTGTTTTTCTCTACAACATTAAACTCAATTAATGTTTCCAATGATTTGTTATACTTTTCTATTTTCAATAAAAATTAGTTAATCTTTTTAATGTATTTTAGTAAAATAATAATAAAAATTAGTTGCCTCCTGCTCATTAGATGAGCCGGTACAAAGTTTAGTGTGTGTTAGTGATTCAAGGTACTATTAGTATTACCTTTTAGTTACAAAAAAAAAAGTAACAATATTAATCAATTTAGTTGCTCGCTCTTTCTTTACTTTAATCATTGCCCTTTCCTATTACTTTAGGTTGCATTTGGTTGTACCAAATATCATGAAATTTTGTTAAATTTTATTATTAATCAGTCAAATTTGGTGCAGAATATCATGAAATTGGTGCAACCATATATATATATATATATATATATATAGAGAGAGAGAGAGAGAGAGAGAGAGAGAGAGAGAGAGAGAGAGAGAGAGAGAGAGAGAGAGAGAGAGAGAGAGAGAGAGTTTCCAGTAAAAGACATCTGCTATTTCTTTTTTTTCCATTAATTAAAATTACGGTCCATTTTCGAATCTGTTGTGTGGCAAAGATTAATTTCCATGAGAAATTTACTTGAAGTTGGTAGCATGTCCCCATTAGCACGTGGGGAGCTTAGATATGGACTGGCATATGTGGAACATGGGGGTGCTTAAAGATAGATGTGGCATATGTGTCACATGTGGGGCGCTTCGAGCTGGATGGAGGCATATGGGTTGCTTGAAGATTGATGGTGGCATATTGGTATGTGTCACCTTGGCACACTGCACACATGGGGAACTTTGAAGACGGACTGCGGCACATTTGGCACATCTATTTGGACAATTTTGTCCCTGCTGTTAGTTTCCTTATGGCCGAGAACTTTGAATATTCAAAGGACATAGCAAGACATTTCAAAAGATGTCAGGAATATTTTGGAATTGAAAAACGTGGCTGCTGTCTGGCTTATGGCTCAGATTTCGCCTGCAAAAAGCAAGCAACGGCCTTGAATTTTTCTGGAAAAAGCATCTCACAGAAGGGTTTTGCTATGGTATGGTGGTACCTTACCATAGTATGGTATGGTAGCTGGTTAACACCTTTAGATTGATCTGAACTGTAACAACTGTTCATATTTTCAATATCACCATATATACACTAGATGTCTTATAATCACGCTTCATTGTTTATTATGACCTTTGAATCTTGGATTTGTATATGAATCAATGAATATTCATCTTGATACACAATCAACCGTTCAACAATTGTTTCTTACCATGCATTGGGGAGCATAGACTCTAAAAGATGAACGGTTAAGATCATCATTTAAATTGCAATCCATGCTGAAAACCAGTCACTGTACCATGTTGTGGCTTGTGGCAACCGACAATCAGAACCTAACAAAATCCCTCTCCAAAATTTCTCTCTCCAAGTCTCTGGAATTTCTCTCCCTTCCTCTATCCACGTGCACCCCCTAGTGTGATATGTACTTGAAGATGGAAGATGGACGGTGTCACATTGCCACATTCTGCACATGTGGGGCACTTGAAGATGGACCGTGGCACATGTGGGATGCTTGTAGATGGACTATGGCAGATATGGGGTGCTTGAAGATGGATGGTGGCACATGTGGGTACATTGTCACATGTGGCACATGTGGAGTGTTTGAAGATGGATGGTGGTGCATGTGGGGCATTGGCACATGCAGCACATTGGAACGAACCCCTTTTTCTTCAAGTGTAGGAAATGTGTTTCTTAGTGGAGGTGGAGAAATAAAATTGGCAATCTTCCAGGAAAATCAGGAGTGAAATGGTGTCTCCTAGAAGAAGGGCCTTCTCAAACAGCAGAAAATGCCTTTCCTGGGAGAGGACCTTTCCATTCTTTTCCTTTCTATGAAACGAAACAGGCCTTCATAAAACTGTTGTTTATATCATTTTCTAAAAATCTCATTTATCATAAAAAAGACATCTCATTCCAACGGCAGTGGTGGGTTGAAGAATAAGAGAATGACAAGCAATGTTCAGGAGAGACTGCGCAGTATGTGATTGTTATCAAGTTCCATTCTCTCAGTGCATGTTAACATCTCTATAATGCCAGTTCTAGATTTTCACGTAGGCCATGACATTTTAAGACTGGTTATAGTGGATATTCCTATGTTTCCAGTGGTATCTGCAATAGCAATTAAGGCACTCGTCACAGGTATTCAGCATTAGATAGGTATTATTGCTATGCGAGTTTCCAAACAAATGTTAGAAAAAATGTGGCATGAATTCAGAGTTTGAATTGCTAGAGGTTCCTCAAAACTCATGGGTGGTTACATGGTAGAATTGAAAATAGCTGCATTAGCTGGGAAATCAGACTCCCGCCCCCCCCCCCCCCCCCCCCCCCCCCCCCCCCTCTCAGCAAGTGGTGTAAGTGGTCTGAAGTATGCTAATTGCTAAGTTATTTTGTATGCTAATTGCTAAGTTATTTTTAAACTATTTGTTTCTGGAATGTTCAGCTCCTCCAATGTGCTCAAAGCATGCTAATGCAGCTGCTGTGCTGTTTAATTAATTATATTTTTCATCATATGTAGGAGTGTGATATATTTGATTACGACATTTACACCACCTACATGAGCAATTATTCGTTCATAGGTATAGTGTTGGGTATGGGTACTGGTTTAGGTGTGAGACTCACTCGACACACAAATCTTAGGCTAAGGGTCACGGTGATAAAATATTTTGGTATTTTATTATCAATGTTTCCATCATTTTTAGTATTAAGTATTTGGGTACAGCTGAGCCACTTCTGACGCATATCTTACCCATATTCATATCATATCCTGTCCCACTTGGTTACTCCGAGTTATTTGAGAACCAAGTTACCATAATCTACAGGTTTGTGAGCAAGTGCTTACCAGCTTATTGGAACTGTAGGTTCGATCAACTGCGAGAACTTGCTACCGGATGTTCACAAAAACTTGGCCAGAACGTTCCCGGCGCCTTTTTTCGTCCTTTGATCCTGTCATACAAAGGGTATCTGCTTCTTCTCATGTGTGACGGCGTCTCTTTTTCTCACCTTGCATAGCAAAATCATTGTTTAATATTAGGAACTTTTGAACAGCTAATAAATGATGAAGATGGGGGAATGCACAGAAGATACGCTTCTCCTTCACTCCGTGAGAGAGGTGTGCAGTTGCCTCGTACTCAATCTCAGACAATGGCTTCAGATTTACCTGGATATGGTACTTCTGCTATTTTAGCAATGGATAGGAGTGCAAGTTTAGCTTCGGGAACATCACTTTCTTCTGGCAGTTTGCTACTTTCACAAACAAAGCCTATTGGAAAAGGTACAGAAAGAAGCCTTGAAAGTGTGCTGCATGCAAGCAAACAGAAGGTTACAGCAATTGAGAGCATGCTGAGAGGTGTAGATATATCTGAGAAGTTCAATTCTTCAGTTACACGCTCCACTAGTTTGGATCTAGGTATTCATTGAATTATCTATTCAAGTACTAGCTTTTGAGAGTTAATAGTTTTGTGAGGTTAATTCTTCCAGTTTATTACTGAATCCTTAATGGGGCTATCTAATAAGCCGGTGGATTGGATCACAATTTATTCATTTATGTGAGATGTTAAATCTTTTGTTCTCCCTAGTGCAGGAGTGGACCCTCCATCATCCCGTGATCCACCATTTCCTCCAGCTGTTCCTGCTACAGACCATCTCAAAGTACAGAATTCGGTGTTGGGTGATTCTACTGTAGCCAAAATTGCTAGAGTTAGTATCCGTAGCGGTGGCCCGGTTTTCTCTGATCTCATCACTGCACAAGTTCAAGCTTCCAAAGACCCTGATAAAGTATCTTATCTCAGTAATTTGACAACTGAGCCTTTGTCAGCACTATCATTGTCATACACGGGTAAGAGGTCTTCTGTAAGGCTACAAGAAGGAAGTTCTGTTGAAGAGAACACTGATATCAAGCCAATCAGGAGGTTTCCAAACATGCACATTGATAAGCACTATCTGGATACTCCTTATAAAGATGCAAGTTTTAGGGAAGCGCATAGCAGTTATATTCCTAATTTCCAGAGACCACTTTCAAGAAAGAACACAACTGGGAGGACTTCTGCAAGCAACAGAAACAGTTTCGATGATAGTCAATTATCACTTGGTGATATATCTAGCTATGCGGATGGTCCAGCTTCTCTCAGCGAGGCTCTAACCGAGGGGCTGAGCACCAGTTCTGATTGGTGTGCTAGGGTTTCTGCTTTTAACTATCTCAGGACTTTGCTGCAGCAAGGTCCAAAAGGTATTCAAGAAGTTACACAGAGTTTTGAAAAGGTAATGAAGCTTTTTTTTCAGCACTTGGACGATCCTCATCATAAAGTTGCACAGGCAGCACTTACAACACTTGCAGAGATTATTCCAACTTGCAGAAAGCCTTTTGAAAGTTATCTAGAAAGGATCTTGCCCCATGTTTTTTCGCGGTTGATAGATCCAAAGGAATTGGTTAGGCAAGCTTGTTCAACAACCTTAGAAATTGTCAGTAAGACTTATGGTATCGATTCTCTTCTTCCTGCTTTCTTGCGTTCATTGGATGAGCAACGGTCACCAAAGGCAAAATTGGCTGTCATTGAGTTTGCCATTAATTCCTTCAACAAGCATGCGCTGAATTCCGAAGGTCCTGGTAATAGTGGCTTGCTGAAGTTATGGCTTGCTAAGTTGGCACCTTTGGCCCATGAAAAAAATATAAAATTGAAGGAAGCAGCTATTACCTGCATCATATCAGTTTATTCCCATTATGATTCAGCCTCAGTCCTGAATTTTATTCTCAGTCTATCAGTTGAAGAGCAAAATTCATTAAGGCGGGCACTTAAGCAGTATACACCTCGTATAGAGGTGGACCTCATGAACTATTTGCAGAACAAGAAAGAACGGCAACAACGCTCTAAATTCTTTTACGACCAATCAGATCTGGTTGGCAGTTCTTCTGAGGAAGGATATGTTGCAACGTCAAAGAAAAATCACTTCTTGGGAAGGTATTCTGCTGGTTCCATTGATAGTGATGGTGGCAGGAAGATGAGCTCCATGCAAGAATCAATGCAGATCAGTGGCTCTATTGGTCAGGCTATTTCTGATGATATGCAGGAACACTTCTATCAAGACTTTGAGGGTGGCTCTAACAATGAGTTTCTTTTTAGCTCCAGAAGCAAGGATCTTAATCTCAATGTTAATACTACAGCAGGTAATGGGGTCTCTTCGACTAACCGTAATGAAGATGAAGGTCGCAGCATAGAGTTCGAAAGTTCCTCAGTGACTCCACGTCTGGATTTGGATGGACTGATGAACTCCGATAGTCAAGGAGCCAATAGATTGAGGCTTGGCACCGAAGGCTTTCCTAATGTGGAGCTTAATCAAGATAAGCCAGCTATTACAAACAAGTCCATTCCAGATTCTTCTCCTAGCATTCCTCAACTTCTTCACAGGGTGAGTTTTGGAAACTCAGTATTACTGTTCCTTTCTCTGCAAATTGTGTCATTTTCTGGCCCTGCTTGTTAACCAAAGGTATTGTTTGAAGTCATCATTTATTGAGCTCTAGACCACTTGTGAGAACTTTGTTGTGCTAACATAATTGCTGCCATTTGTAGATTTGCAATGGCAACAATGAGAGTTCGATTATAAGTAAATGCGGAGCTCTTCAACAATTAGTTGATGCTTCCATAGCTAATGATCACTCCGTGTGGACCAAGGTGCGATGCATTTAAGACTAAAAAATAAATTCGTTTTCATGATGGTTCTATGTGGAGTTTTTATTTTCCTTTCCTTTTGTCCCTTAAATTTGATTGTCCATCTTCTGAATGGTTAAATGGATAATCTTTATGGCAAGTTATTCATTACTTTATTCATTTTATTCACTGTATGCTTCTGGTTATGAAAGGTGTTGCAGTTTGTTCTGTTTTATGTTCTCACTTGAGACCAAAAGAAGCATTTATCATAAAAATACTGCATTCTGGTCCACTACCGATCCATTTGCTGTCTTAAAATCTGAACTTTATTTGTTTGTGTCAGACTCTCAGTATGTATCAGATTTTATTCTGCCAATCCTGTGGCTTGTAGAAGGCTGGGTGTTCCAATTATAGTTGGATATAACAGGTAAATGAACTGGTTCCAGCTGCCATCTGAAATGGTGCAAAGCTGGTAATCCTTCCATTCATTCTGAAGAAACAATGATTTTAAAGAATCATCTTGTTCATGATTGACTATAAAGAAGGAAACAGGAGGTCATTGTACTTGAATGTGTACCTGATGTGTTCTGAATTTTGGATAGAAATGATTTTCGGATGCAGATCATATATTGTTGGAAATGGAATCATTTAAGTTGATGAAAATTTACACCATATTTATGGGCATGGGATAATTATGTATTCTTATAAATGTAAGTGTTACCTTTTTATGTATTGTCAAACACTGAAGAAGTTAGCCACAGCGATCTCTATTCTACAAGGAAGAAAGTTAATTGTGTTCAAACTGAAACCCATCCCAAAACTAATTCAACCAAGGGACTGCAGGAGCCTTAGCAGTGAATTTGGGTGGGGAGCAGGAAGCGTCTGTTTCAAAATATTAGGAAGTTCAAACATGTTTGAAGTGGGAACATAACGTTAGCTTGAAGGTTCTTGCCACAAAGGTAGGAACATTATCAGAGTGATAATAGGTGTTTTAATTTAGGCAATACCTACTGTTAGATATTATTAGTTCTGTAAGTAAAAAACAAAACATTCATCCACTTTTTGTGCGCACGCGCGCGCGTGCTTGTGTGATCTCAAATGGACTCTCAAAACTCGAGAAAAGCTGACATCTTTGAAAATCAAGTTGAATACAGTTGGATCGTAATCTTCACTGCAAGGATCGACATACAAGAGGCTGTCATGATGCCTATTACAAATTTTGATGGTTTTTATGAAATAATCTGCGTAGTTGTAGGGACCTTAGTATGAAATTATTCAATATGCTCTCAGGTGCAGGAAGATTATGGCAATGAATGCCAGAGACGTGAGCATATCATTTACCATGTATCTAGCCAGCTGGGTACCATTTACTGCATAAGTTGGTGAAACATTGGCCTTTTTACAATTTATTCAATACATGATATATCTAATTAGTAACAGATGCAGAAAAATACTATATATGATATATTTGCTTGCTATGGTATTCCTGCAGTACTTCAACCAAATTCTAACCGCTGTACTTGAGGTCTTGGATGATGCTGATTCTTCAGTCAGGGAACTTTCTCTTTCCTTGATACTTGAAATGCTTAACAATCAGGTAATTGTTTCCTGGAGCATACTTAACTTGTGCACACTTGTGCATAAATTTAGCCCCAAAGTTCCCTATTGTTTTCTTGAACATTGTCCACCACCGTGATGAGAAACATAGTGATTCCAGTCACCATGTATTTTATTTATTTCAGAAAGATACGATGGAGGATTCTGTTGAAATTGTTATTGAAAAATTGCTTAATGCTACCATGGATTCTGTGGCCAAGGTATTTGGATATTCAGGAACTAGTTCTGGTCTTATGATCCTTTAAGAATTTTGAGTATCTTGTAACTTTATGTTTCTGTGTTCAGGTTTCAAATGAAGCTGGCCACTGTTTGACTGTCATATTATCTCAGTATGATCCGTACAGATGCCTTGCTGTATGTGGATCCCAAAAATTACTTATTCATTTCCACTATTTTTTGAAGCTAACACCAAGCTTATCCTGAAGCCTATTAATTTTACTAATTTCTTTGAATTCGCAGGTTGTTGTACCTTTATTGGTTAGTGAAGATGAAAGAACCCTTGTTACTTGCATCAACTGTTTGACAAAGGTAATTCTATATGGAACCTCTCAAATTGAACTAGACATTCATGTGTCCTCTTGGTTTTCAGCACAGCACACCATATAATTAACCTAAAAATTCTGGATTTTTAAAATCTGCATGCAAAATGTGTGTTCCCTTATGTTGGAGGTCTTTTGCATTTTTGTTCCAGTAACTGCATGCCTTGCGTATAAAAAGGTGCATGCAATAGTTGATGTCATAAAAAGATGTTTCTAGGTTTGGTTTTCTTTTCTGGTTAATAATTTTAGTCTTTCGCTCTTTATTGAGGTAATTTGATCTGCCTTGTCTATTTCTTGTCAATCATATTTTTAGGATGATTACCTTTCAGATTTTTTTTTTAATTTTTATTATTTTTTTAAAGTGTGATTGAAAATTTCCTTGTCGTACTTCATGTGTTGTAAAATGAAAATCATAAATTGTCGTGTTGGTGAGCAGTGGGTTTTAATTATTTTGGTAGTGTTGTATACTTTCTGACTAGAGTATTGTTTGCATCATGGTATGCCAAAACGATTATGTAACAGTTGTAGTGGCTGTTACGTAATGGTAATGATGGTGACCGTTACGCGTTACGGGGCCAAAACGGGCGTTATGGAAAAAAAGGCCCATAACGGCCTTGTAACGGGCCAAAACAGATTTTGTTCTTCAAAGTAAAGTAAAAAGAGAGGCTGTTACGGCCATTATGGGTGCCGTTACAACCTGTATTGTAACGGTAATGGTGGTGGCCATTACGGCCACCATTACCATTATGGAATACCTTAGTATACATGTAGTTTTTTTCCAAGAGATACTGCTAAGTTGGATGATTCAAGTGCAGCCGAGGAAGTTATTTTCTATGATGTCTTGGATGTTGATGCATATACGAGTATATTATTTTTGAAGAATTTTTGTATGGACGCAAGAGTTTGGACTGAAACCTTAGACGAAGAAGTAGATGCATGGTGTGCTGTAACAGCTGTTACGGGGCCGTAGAGGCTGTTACGTAAAGGTAATGGGGGCAACCGTTACACATTATGGGGTCATAACGTCCATTATGGAAAAAATGACCTGTAATGGTTGTTATGGAAAAAATGACCCTTAATGGCCTGCTATGCCCCCCATTATGGCTGTAACGGTCCGTTACGGGGCAGATACAGGTTTTTTCGGATTTTTTTTTTCAACAAAAGAAGAGATCGTAACACCCGTTATGGCCCGTATCGTAAATAGTAACCACTACCGAATACCTTGAGTAGATGTGTTGCAATTGACAATGGTTTGAGGATGAAGTTTCATCATGGTGTGCAAGAGAGGAGGCTTGAATCAGGACTAGATCTGATTGCTGGAGGCATGCTGATGTTAGCATGACCTGAGCCAATTGCTGATGCCTTCCTCTTCTACAGAGTTGGTTCTCTTTTCATGCTAAAAAGGTAATTCTGTTAATTGTTTGCCAAAAAATAAAAAAAAAAGAAAAAAAGAAGAAAAGAAAAAAAGAAGAAGAGCTAAAAAAGTAACTCAACTAGTAATTTTGCAGGTGGCACTATTTTAACATTGAATTTTATAAGGTTTGTTGACTGCTATAGGAGGACTGATTAGTTTACTGTCTTTTCAGGAAAAAGGGTCTTAGTTGACTTACCTAGTTTACTCGTCTGATCAGGGAACTTAATCACTGTGTAATAGAAGAACATGCATACTCTATACTGGATTTTGTATAATTAGGAAGTATTTTTACCAAAAGATCTAATCTATGGCTGAACTACTTGGGGATTTTATTTAGGCCAGTTTTACATTAATAACTGCTGGTGGCTGTCTGTGTTGGGGATGTTCAGTGGATACTTGTGTTATTGCTGATCTCTAATTTGTGAGTTGTTGCCTTATTTTCTTTCCTTCATTTTTCTTTCAGTTTTCTGCATATGATGGCTACAATTGTCATTGGTTAGTTGCAGGATCCTTCTGACTAGGTGTCGCTCACACTTCATGCTCTTGCTCCTAGGGTTGGCAATGTGACGGGCTTGGGCTGAGCCGGCTTGGCACTTAAGACCTAGTTTTGTGTGCAGCCCAAGCCCTGATGGTACTAGCATAGCAGGCCCAAGCCTGAGCCCAAGCTCAAGCCCAAAAATGAATTGGTTGGGCAAGGGCCTGCTCCAGCCCAAATAGTGATAAAATCCCCATCTCCCAGTTGAATTTTCCCAATCTATCCATTGATCAAGTGGGCCACACTTGGATAATGAAATAGACATTTTAGAGGAATGAAACCAACAGTCTACATTCAAGATGGATGTATTACCTAACCGAGGATTTGAGGCAAGGTTCTGGCTTTTTTAACTTGGGCCTAAGCCCGACCCAAAAATTGATCGGGCCATGCATGCGAGGCCCAAGCCTGACCCAAAGCCGGGTCGGGTTGGGTAGGCTACCTGGTCCATTGCCCCCCTATTTGTACTTTTTAACATTTTGAAAGAGACACTACCCCACTTCTGCACCCAAATTTGTTGCTGCTTCACGCTTTTACAGATTGGCCAATGGACTGGACCGTGATGCGATGTCGATATTTCTACCTTCTCTCTATTTATTGCCAAATCATGGTTGTAGATTTTTGACTGATAGTTTGGAATATCATTCATTATATGAACCTGGTCCATGTGAATTCAGTATGAAATTGAGTTACTTGGGAAGTGGATCAGCTTGTCTTTACAGTTGTATCTATGCTGAATTGATTTACCATCATGATCCAATGGTTCAAATTTAAATGAATGGCTTGATCTACACTAGATCATAAGAATTGACACTTTTGTTTAATGCTGGAAGAAGAGCTAATTCTGTGGGTGGAAAGAGATTGACAATTGGGGCAATCAAAATTTAGAAACCATGATGCATGTGTGGAAAAGTATATCAAGGAATTAGAGGGGTGGTGTGTGAAAAATCACTAGATCATATAGTGATGACAAGATCCAAGTCCTCTTGGATGGATCATAGGAGACATAACAGAAGTGTGGGTTTGATGATTGGGATTGGGTCATGGTTTGATAAACCGATGTTTAATGTTCTATGCGCCTTGAGTTCTTGTATTAGTTTCCAAACATTGAGCAATTCAGCAAATGGGAAGAATTGTCAATATCTTAAGATGGTAAAGCTGCTGGTTAGATGTCAAAAGGACCATGCATTGAACAATCAGTTGTGTGGGCCCCACCTTTGATTGGCTATCCTCTCAAAAATCACTTTGCTCGGTTGATCCTAACTAATTGGGTAGGGAAATGGCAGGTCCATGTTGATTTTATTACACAAGATCTAATCATTAATCTAGATCCTCCATCATGGGGGTCCCTAGGGATGTCAGCAGGTGCCCAAATCCTTGGGGTTCCTGAGGTAGTGACCTGATTTAAATAAATTGGGTTTCAATTTTTCTACTTAAAAAAAAAAAACTGAGTAGGGTTCAGGTCCACCATCTTGGACCTAGTTAAAAATTTGGTCAAGTTGGGTATGGGTCAGGTACCCTAGTTAACTTTAACAGCGATGTTACATGTTTGTATATATCATCATCGTCATCTGACCTTATTCCATCAAATTGTGGTTAGTCACATGAATCCTATTCTAAAATTCCACTATATCAAGGACCATATCCTCAAACCATGGGTCCTCAAGCATTTTCTTACTACCCCCACCCACGTCCTTGTAGGCCTTCTCCTTGCCCTTCTAGAGCTTTCAACTTGAACCAACTAACTCTTAACTGGCGTAATTCTTGGTCTTTGTTGCACATGGTCAAACCATCTACATCTACTTTTTTCTCAACTTATTGCCTATTGTTCTACTCCTAGCAGTTTTCCAAATATTGATGATATCATTATTGATATCGTTGATATTATCGATATCGCCAGGTCAATGAGATAAAACCTACTGGAAATTTACAAATTTCCAAATATCGCTGATATTTTTGAAAATATCAGTGATTACCTTGATTAGTTATTGCAATGTCTAAGTGCATTCATTTCGCGGGCCTCAAAGAAATGGAGAGCCTTGAGCATTCATCGCTAGCAGGATTGGATTGTGAAGGTCTTCAATTAGTGCTTTGCTCTTATCCCTCATGGGACCAAGGAAATGGCTGACTCTCCATTAGAATACCACCAAAGCTGAGCTTTACATACCTTAGTGGAGGAGGTTCTCACCTCTCTCTTGACTTAAGATCCATCCTGCCATTCTTCATCGCGCCTCTCAAATCCCAAATAAAATTTGCCTTAGATGCAGCTGGAATTCCTGAAAAACCATGGCCCAATCAATACTTGTGGACAACATACTTTTCTTTATACTCTTGTGGATGAAACTTTATGTTCTAATATCCTACTGTTACTTTCTTTTGATAATGCCCTAATGATTATGAAAGGTCCCATTCTTCACATTCCTCTAGCACTGAACGGGCCCTCGGTCTAACCATTGATGACGTTTCCCCAGGATCCATTCAAATCCCAGTGAATATCAAACATTAGAAAGAGTAACTCCATGCATCTCTTGCAATTTGGTGTTGGAGCGGAAAAAATGATCCACAAATTCCTTATTCCCCAGCACATACACCTCAATTTGCTTCTTTAGATTGTCACCTGTTAAGACTTTGTATGGCATTACCGCATCCTAACAAAACGAATGCCCAAGCCTCATGTGGGCATGCGCTTATTGTGAAGGCTATGTTCATCGCTTAGTGAATGATCCATAATGTCACATGATGATGCAAGGTGCCATTTCCACATATTCTTTCCCTTGGTACTGAATGGACCCTCAGACCAACCATTGATGACATTCACCAAGGATCCTTTCAAAGCCCAATAAATATCTATATTATGTATAATGCCATGACCAAATGGACACTTTGCCCATGCAGTTAGTTTGAGGAGAGTCATGGCCTTTGGAATCTTATGGGACATTAGATCAGATTTTGAAGATAGATAGACAAGGGATATTTAAGAAATCTTAAAAGTCTTTGTGCTACTGTGCTTATAAACCAGCGGCTTGGATTTTAGCCTTCATGCAGACTTGTCTGCTCCCCCCCCCCCCCTCCCCCTTTTCATGCGAGAGTAGCCCACTCCCATCTCTTTGCATTTGCATGTAGCCTGCACGAGGATCCAGATTCCATCCATCAAAGGATATGTTTATGCTGAGGTCAGCCCAAACAAGAGGCAGATCTAACACTCGAGTGGGCCATGAAACCTGAAAAAGTGGGGATTGGTTGCCCACTGTTGCCCCACCCGCGCGTGCGCGCGTGTGTTTCCTTCCATTTTCTCTCTCTCCCTTCCTCTCTCCATGTGCATTGCATGTGGCACTTCCCCTGGAAGAACAAATGGAAAAGAAAAAGAGAAAATTGTTCCTCTCTTGCCATTCAATAGTGTGGGAATCGATGATCCACCTATTCCTCATTCCCCCAGCACATATAACTGATTTTGGCACACAATCTGCTTCTTCTTTAGATTGTCCACTGTTAAAAATTTAGGCGGCATTACTATATCCTAGTAGAATGAATGCCACCAAGGTTCAAATTCCATTGCATTCGCTTACTGCAAACAGTATGTTTTAGCACTTGATGCAAAGGGTCTGTTTTGTTGCCATAGTAAAAATAAAAGCACACTGCTTTCATTATCTGGTTTCAACAAACCATCACCACTTCATACAGAGTCATGCGGCACTAATGCTTGCATTGCCTTTTCCTTGTTATCTGATATTTCTTGCATGTACATCCTTCTACCTTTCATGTTAATGCCGGGAAGCACGGTTACAAACTCGAAAGTTTAAGCTAGTGATAGAAGTAAACGGGAATTTACTTTCCCACATCGGTGTTACTGCATATATGTATTTGCATGTTGATTTGTGCTATTTTTTAGTTGTACTCACAATAAAGCTTTTCTATCTCTTCAGCTTGTGGGGCGGCTTTCACAGGAGGAAGTAATGGCTCAGTTACCTTCATTTCTGCCTGCTCTTTTTGATGCCTTCGGGAACCAGAGTGCTGATGTCCGCAAGGTTAGATTTTCATCTCTAATCTAGGATAGCCCCAATTAGTTGGGATAAGGCTTAGATGCTAATGACGAATGCATGCAGCCATGATTTCTTTGAGACAAAAAAATATATAGCCATGATTTCCTTCCTGGGCAAGATACCTTGAAGTTGAAACCCTGTTGTTTGGGATCAAAGTCATAAGTTCATTACTAAAAAGAAATCTGAGTTTCCTCTGATTTTCTACATGTACTATTAGTGCTTATCTGTTTTTTATGTGATAAATATGACGCAAACATTCTGTACTCCCAGAAATTAACTCGGAACTTTATACTTTTCTTTGGAGGAAAAACATCAAAGTTATTTCTTTTAAAAAAATCTAAAAAGAAAGAATTGTCTCCTATATGTCTTAAATTATCAAAGTCGTCCAGAATTGAAATGTCCGCCGTATTATGCTCATTGTTCTGAGTATCGGTGATATTATCAATAATATTTACTGATATTATTGGTATTGCCAACTCGGTGATAACCAATCACACTAGTAGTATCAGAAATTTCAGGTAGTGGTGATATATCGCTGATATATTGCAAAGTATCGCCAATATATCGATATTGCCAATGTATTGTGATATTTTTAACTGCATAAATTCCAGTCGTCGTTTGTACCACCAATGTATTAGCGATATTATTGATAATATTGCAAATGTATTGATATCGCCAAAAATCTATTTATTAAAAAAAATCGTTTCAATTTTTTTTTATCGGTGCATGGTTGTATGATGAAATGCATGCATGTATGCGCGTATATGTATTGCATGTATGGATGGATTGATCATGGATGTATGTATGTATGTATGGATGGATGGTGGGATGGATGTATGCATGCATGTGTTATGTATGCGTGGATGGACGGACCATGCATATATGTATGTGTCATTGTATGCATGTATGACGCAGGGCATCTGACCAACTCACCAAAAGCTCTAGAGCTGATTGGGGAGGCACGGAATATCCTTTTATCTCATAAGCCTAGGCCAGGCCAGGCCCTGGTCGAACCCTCCTTTGTGAGCCGCCCCACTTCACATGGGTCCCGCTTCGCACGGTGTAGCCGCTTCGCACGGTCTACCCCACCCTGAGTGTGCCCCTGCTTCACACGGGCTGCCCCACTCGAGTCCGGTGTGAAAATGCCCCTGCATTAATTACCCCCGGTGAGGAGTCTCGAACACGAGACCTCCCGCTCCGATACCAATTTGACGCAGGACATCCGACCAACTCACCAAAAGCTCCAGAGCTGATGAGGGAGGCACGGAATATCCTTTTATCTCATAGCCCAGGCTAGGCCAGGCCCCGCCCCGGTCGAACCTTCCTTCGTGAGCCGCCCCACTTCACATGGGTCCCGCTTCGCACGGTTTACCCCCCCCCCCCGAGTGTGCCCCTTCCTCACACAGGTTGCCCCACTCGAGCCCGGTGTGAAAATGCCCCTGCATTAATCATCCCCGGTGAGGAGTCTCGAACACGAATTTGACGCAGGACATCCGACCAACTCACAAAATGCTCCAGAGCTGATGGGGGAGGCACGGAATATCCTTTTATCTCATAGCCCAGGCCAGGCTAGGCCCCGGTCGAACCCTCCTTAGTGAGCCACCCCACTTCACATGGTCCCGCTTCGCATGGTCTATCCCACCTCGAGTGTGCCCCTACCTCACACAAGCTGCTCCACTTGAGCCCGGTGTGAAAATGCCCCTGCATTAATGTATGTATGCAATGCACGGATGGTTGGATCACACGTCTGTGAATATGCACGTGTCCTTGTATCTATGCATGCATGGATGATTGGATGGATCATGCATGTGTGTCTGTATGTATGTATGTGCATGCATGCATGGATGGATCTACCATTTTCCCCATGTTTCCCCAATGTTTTCCTGAGTCAATACATGCTTTTAGGCCCCCATTAAAAGGAAACTTATTATGCATGTATCTTTTTTTTACCATTATTTGCTTCCTAAATGTGCAAATATATGTATTTTAGCATTTGCTGAAGCATCAGTGAGAAACTCCACCATTTTCCCCATGTTTCCGTCACATGCTTTTAGGCCCCCATTAAAGGATACTTATCTTGTATGCATTTTTTTTTGCAGTTATTTGATTCCTAAATATACAAATATGTGTACTCTTGAAGTTTCATTGAGAAATTCCACCATTTTCCCCATGTTTCCCTCAGTCAGCAATACATATCTGGGTATCGGCAATAATACCGAGGATATCGATACATGTTTTTGTATGCCTACCCAGCAATACATGTAATGGTACCAATACTACCAACACCAATTATGTTGACCAAAATAAATTTTTTAAGTGTTATATTTAATAATATTTACTGAAACTGGTGACTTTCAAGAAAATATCAATGTCTTGCACATACGGACGCGGATTGCCTGCGAAAGCCTTTCGCAGGCATCTCCTACGCTAGGAATCTAGGTGGGGCCCACCGTGATGTTTTTGAGAAATCTACGCCATCCAACCGTTTTGTGAGATCATCTTAGGCATTGCAACAAAAAATGAACGGGATCCAAGACTCAAGTGGGCCGAAAATGTGACGATTGAACTTCCACAGTTGAAATATTCGTGGGGCCACAGAAGTTTAGAATCAGGATTATATTTGTGTTTTCAGTTCATCTCAGTAGGAATGACTTTATTAATGGTATGGATGGCATATAAACATCACTGTGGACCCCATAGAGGTTTCAATGGTAGGAATTTCCCTACCCACCTTTTGCTTTAGTGCGGCCCACCTGAGTCTTGGATCCCGTTCATTTTTGGTTGCAACGCCTAAAATGATATCACAAAACGGTTGGACGGCGTAGATTTCTCACAAACATCACGGTGGGGCCCACCTAGATTCCGAGCGCAGAAGATGCCTGCGAAAGCCTTGCAGGCAATCCGCTTCCTGCACATACCCAACAAATTCCATGATTTCAGGAATGCTATATAACAAATATGAAATATATCTAAGGGTGCAGATTGGTTGCACGAAATATCATGAAGTGTCATATTATTTCATGATTAATCAGTCTAATTTGGTGCAAAGTTATCATGACATTTCATGAAATTTGGTGCAACCAAACACTCCCTAAATGATTATATTGCCCTGGTTTGCAAATTGGCTAAAATACTGTCCCCATTGCCATGTGCTCTTTATGTTTTTAAGGGAATTCCTTTATCTGCATTGGTGCATGATACACTATATGGCTTTAGTAATCTCCTAATCACCAAAATGAAACATGTACAGTAAAATAAGTGCCTTGTAATGTGTAAGAATACTCGAGTCTGCTAATCCCTATTAATCACGACTTGGGGTGCATTTGAGCTTGGGCTGTGAAAAAGTCTTGAAATGATTCTCTTGATGTGAAAGAGCTCTTTCTTTCCAGTACAACACGAGCTCTATCACAGTTTTGGGGAATCCTACAAAAGGTCGAAATTTGAAAAGCACTCACAGACACAGGAATTTGAAAATCACAAAATATTTTTCTTGACCTTGAAATTGCCATGGGCCAACTACCACCTTATGGTATTTGAATTTCTTTGTGCAATGGTGAAGTTGCTTCTGCGGTTACGGTTCTAATGGATGTATATGGTGTGCATTTCTGACAATTTATCTGTTTTTTCTGTTGTGTCTTTTGTGGGGGCATTGCAGACTGTTGTATTCTGTTTGGTGGACATCTATATCATGCTCGGCAAAGCATTTTTGCCGCATCTAGAGGGACTTAACAGCACACAGTTGCGTCTTGTGACCATCTATGCCAACCGGATATCACAGGCAAGATCAGGTGCTGCAATAAATGCTAACCATGGCTAGGTGGCTTGTTTGGGTGAGATTTGTGGTTTTTGGGTTGGTTGTTCGTTGTTTTGTGTATTTGTATATTGTGTGAAATGCCCCTTTTTCTGGGGCACGGTTTGGGTTGTTGAGTGGTTTTGTTTTGGTGTGAGAGAGTTTAGGGTGGGAGTAAAAAGAAGAAGAAGAGAGTGTGAAAATTGAAATGGTGTTCCCACACTCCATTTAGTCAGAGAAGGGGAAAGGTTCCTCTTAGTGTAGAAATAAATCCATTGAAGTTGATGTACTAGGAACGTTTTGTGTTTTGTGGGATTTTGGATGGATGTTTGTGAAGAAGACTGATATTGCAGCCAGAGATATTCTTTCCAAGGTTTGTATTTAAAATGCTCATCAGTACAGGTAAAACACTGTCAACTTTGCAGGCCATTGTATTTTTCAGTTCGAAGCTTGTTCGGCTTTTGATTAAATCATACCGATTACTTGGGATGGAGTCAACTGAGGAAAAATAGCTTCCAGCCACAGACGCTGCTCCGTTGGACTGGTGAATTACTAAAGCGGGGTGCCCAGGTCTCTTAATGCAGTGGAAGGTGGGTGTGCATCGGAGGTGAGAATGGCAAGGTGTTGCGTCACCAACCCACGTTTTAGACGTGTCACATGGTGTACATCCGATCTGGATAGATCATCAGGTGGGCCTTCAATCGAGTGTCCCGGCACAAAACTAGGTGGGTCTGCTGAAAGAAAGTTGATCAGCGTAATGTTTATTCTAGAGGTTTGGATTGTATGGCAGGCTTGATTTGGGCTGGGTTCTTTCTAGGGAGGGGCTCATTAACACTATGACCTCCTCCACATGTTTGCATCTGTCCAGCAAGTGGCTAAGGAGGGTTTTCAATTCAAGTACCCATTGCATTTCACAAGGCTACGATGCATTATCATTTCCGACTTTCTAAGGATCTATCAACCAAATCCATAGATTTGCCTGTTTACCTTTTTTTTTCCCCTCAAATCCATGCCGTCCCATGGGGATCAAATCAAAATTACGCTGACAGAGATTGGCTGATTGGTGGACACCCCAAGGGATGGTTGAGATTATTTTTTTCTTTTTTCATTTGGGTTAGTTCACACACCCCAAGGGATGGTTGAGATAAAAAAACTGTCAGTGATATGGATTCAACCAAGAAATGCTAAGTTGGTAGTATTGTCCAGCATCTGTTTTTGAGTGTGTGATCTATCTACTGTGGGTCCCATGATTTTGATGGTTTAATTTGAATTTGTTGTGCAGCTGTTGAGTATTTCTCTCAATGAAAATGAAGAGTTCCATCCAAACTTTAAAAGAGTGTTTTGAAGGGAATGCATCAAGTCATTAACGATGCAGAGAAATGCTCCGGTGTTGCACTTTTTGCTATAGTGCTCCTAGTGTTGTATGTTAACTCGGGCAGTCCAATCAATCCATCTGAACTGTCCATTAAGTTAACATATTTCATGGGCTGTTGGGCCAAAATCACAGCGATCAGACAATCTAATCCCCTTTTGATTCGGCCTTAGTGTCTTTAGCCATCCTTTTTTTACAGGCCACGTATGGGATGGCTACGATTGCCTGCCAAAAGTGATTCTTAGAATAATAAGGAATACGTAATGCTACCTAACAAATAGATCGATCGGTTCGTTGTTAGGACCTGGTTTTGTGTAAATGATCTTGACCGTTCATATTTAAGTCCATTGATCAAATGGTTAATATTTGTTGTATACGTCTGATGTTTTCAAGTAAGCCCATATAATGGGCCTTCGACCAAATGAACAGTCTAGATCAATGGATTGGACTGTAATTGTCCCAGTTGAACTAAGAGCACTCTTAACTTATAGCGCTCTGAGAGCAGTGGAGCATTTCTCAGCTATGCATTTGGACAGTATGGTATGATGATGAACTCTATTAAAATTGCTTACGCGCAGGAAGAGAAACTTTAATACTCAGGCAGAATGTGATGTATTATACGCAGGCACTTAGAAATTGCACGTTTGACGTACAGATAGTAAAATGTCCATGAATCAAAGGTTAGGATTGTTCAACCAATCAGCTTGATAGGTGTGCGTCATGGTACATTCATTTGCATGGTCATCTTATGACACATGCTGATGTCTTGAACCTTGGTTCCATCCCAAAATTGTGTGGTCCCCCACATCCCATTACAAGCATGATGGAGAAGATCAGAACCATGGGTTTGGTGGGTCCCACCAACAATGAGCTCTCAAAAAAATGTTATATGTGTCGAATATTTAAACCAAATTAAACTGACTAAATCGTGGAGACCACATCCAAAGTGGATCCCAAGGGATCAATGGACTCGATCAGTGCAATATGGGCCTCCCAAGCCCCAATTAAAAACCCGAGTTTATTACGTATCCTCGGTTCCAAGATCGTGTGATATCTCCGCAAAATCTTGGACGAGGCTTCGGCGGTTCCCCGGACCTCGGTGGATCCCTGTGGGACCCACCTTAAAGTTTGTGCCTTACTTCCACACCTTCCATCCGTTTTGACAGCTCATTTTCGTGGCATAGTGCAAAAAATGAAGCAGATCCAAATCTCACGTTGACTATACCATTAGAAAAAAGTGGTGATTGAATACCCACCATTGGAAGCTTCTTACCAGTTACGAGAGTTTTGGATCAAGCTGTTATTTGTGTGGTCGCTGATTGTACCCTCATCAACTTGATGGAAAATACATGGTCCAGTCAGGTTGGTTGAACAATCCCAGTCTCTGATTGGTGAACACATGTTTTCTGAAATAAAACCATTGGATTCTTTTTTCTTTTTTCTTTTTGTTATTCATTTTTAACTATCCAATAAATGTGTAGAAATCTAATATTTTGACAACCAAATGAAAATAATCTTTTCACGATACATTTATTTACCTGTCCTTAGCGTGGATGAAAGGGAAGCGGATTGCGTCTGACCGGGCCGGACCTTTAAGCGTCCAACCAGATCTGTATGGGGCCTACCGTGATGTATTTGTTTATCCACACTTTCCATCCTTTTCTCATATTGTGTTAAGGCATGCGCCAAAAAAACACCAAAAATACTCTTGCAGTTAAATGTTTTTCGCATTTAATGCAACCCAAGGTTACTATTTGGTGTGGTCTAATAAAGCGTTGGATCTACCTCATTTTTTAGTCTATACCTTATCATGATCTTAGAAAAGCAACAGATACCTTATGATAGACCCCCACACAGATAGACACTTAAAGGTCCAACTGAAAGTCGGAGGCAATGTGCTTCCGGATGAAAGAGGATTATATTGGGTTGGCAGGTAGACAACCTACAAATCATTCATCCCACACTGCCTGAGTATTAAAGTATTTATCTTTGTTTTATTTATTTATTTATTATTATTATTGATTGGGTTCAAGCCGTAGATGGGCTAGTCGGGTTGGGTGGGTCTAGGTCATCATCAACCCAACTGTTATGCCCACTTAGCACAATGGATTTGATGAAAAGTGAGAAATCACTTGCTTTATGTGATGTGTGTGTCTTATATCCACTCCGTCCATCCATTTTGAAAACTCATTTTAGAGCATGATCCAAAAAATTAAATACATCCAAATCTCATGTGGACCATAATAACATAAATAGTGGTACTCAACCATTAAAAACTTCTCGTGGGCCACAAAAGTCTTGGATCAAGCTTATATTTGTGTGGTCTCTTCATCCATGTCTTTGTGACCTTGTCAATAGGTTGGATGGAAAATAAATATTCCAGTGGCCCCCATAAAGTTTTTAATGGTGGGGATTTAATCACTACTATTTCATGTGGTAGGGTCCACCTAGGATTTGGATCTACTTTATTTTTGGTATGCTGCCATAAACTGATCAGTAAATACGGATCGACGACATGGATTTAAATATGGATGGATGGTGGGATCGAAATCCAAAGTATAGATGAACATAGGATGTGATTAAAATACACACCGCCCATTCCCTCTTATCTGATTTCTCTACAAGTTTTGGCTGCCAAATAGTAATTTGAAATTGATAAGAATTGGAATTGAGGAGAATTCATATCATGGATTCCACTTCTCATTGCTGCCACTCAAATCTGTAGTGCCAAACAAGCTTTTATTTGAATGGGCTACGTATTTTGGCCCCAACCCAACTTGGAACCCTATTAACGCAACTCCTGTCCCTTGGCTGAGTTGTGTTGGTGGGTCGGGCGGGTCGACACAACCATTGCCAGCCTTAAAGTCCTAACTCCATCTAGCCCAGTTCAATGGGCGCGGATCAGCTAGTCCCACTGGGACTAGCATAAGGGGTGGTTTCAAATCTCTGTGGGCCCACCATGATGTATGTGTTTTATCCACGCTGTCCATTCATTTGTCCATCTTATTTTAAGGCACGAGCCCAAAAATGAGACAGACCCAAATCTTAGGTGGACCAAACCACGGGAAAAGAGTGGGGATTGAATTTCCACCATTAAAATCTTCCTAGGGCCCACTGTAATGTTTATTTTCCATCCAACCTCTTGATAAGGCCGCATAGATCTAGATGAAGGGAAAAAACAAATACCAGCTTCATATCAAACTTCTGTGGCCCCCAAAAAGTTTTCAACGTTAAGCGTCAATCCCCACTGTTTTCCTGTGGCGTGGTCCACCTGAGATTTGGATCTGTCTCATTTTTGGAGTAGTGCCTTATAATAAGATGGAAAAATGGATGGACGGCGTGGATATAACACATACATCATGGTGGGGCCCACGGAGATTTGAAACCACCCCTTATACTAGTCCTAGTGGGACTAGCTGATCCGCGCCCCAGGTCAACAGCAGTTGAGAAATGAAATGAAATGATTTTAAATAAGTAATGATTACTTACCTTTTAATTTCCTTAGAAATGCAATTTGTCACAAAAAGTCCGGGTAGTGTGTTATGTACCAAAATTTTGTGGCCCCACCATGATGTATGTGTTATATCCACACCATCCATTCATTTTTCCAAATTATTTTTAGGCATGAGATAAAAAACGAGGCAGATCCAAAGCTCCAAAGGGTGTAAAAATCATTATTATGCATATTTTGGAGATGGAATTCCATCTCTCTATGTGTAAAAATCATTATTATGCATTTACTTTCATTTCATTGACCTCCAATCAAACAGCCCTAAATCACAGCGCAATGTATGCACTGGGCCTAAAAAAGTGCTCAAATTCAGAATTTGAAGGGCCGTCTGTTTAGCCGTTAAAAGGGTCCTATAGAAAAGGTTAAAACCCTAAACCCTAAAAGAGGTTTCTAGACCTTTTCCTGTTTTCCAGAACCAACCTCAAGGAGCTCTCTTACAGAGTCTTAACCTTCGTATGAGTCTCTCCGCTTGCTTTTCAGCTTCTGCACTAAAACCCTAGAAACCAAAAACCCTTGCTCTTTTTTCTTCTATTTTGTTGTTGTTCTTCTTCTTATCTTCCCACCATGTATCGTGCTGCTGCAACCCTTGCTTCCAGAGCCAGGTCTGCAGAACAAAGATCAAAGAAAAGAGATTCTTTGTTCTTCTTTTCCTTTTTTTTTTGCACTTTGATTTTTCTGCATTTGGATATTGCTCTCATTTCTCTTGATTTATTGATGTATTTTTTTTTTAAAAACTTGTGCAGAATCTCTAGAACCGGCAGTCAGCAAGTGAGTGCTTTGATTTTGCTTCTTTTGTTGTTTTCATTCCTTTTGTTGTTTCGTGATTTTGGAGATGAATATTGGGTTTTTGGTGAAATGGGTTTTTGTTGTCTTTTGTTGAAATCACCATTTTATGTTTGTGGGTTTAGATCGGCAGTCGGTTGAGCTGGAGCAGAAACTATGCGGCGAAGGATATTAAATTTGGGGTTGAGGCTCGGGCGTTGATGCTTAAAGGTGTTGAAGAGCTCACAGATGCCGTCAAAGTGACAATGGGACCAAAGGTGCTCTTTTTTATTATTATTTACCCATTGAAGTTATTGAAACCTCTGTTACTGTTGCTAGAGTTGTTCTTTTTGGAATTGTAACTGCTTTTTTGTTGATGATTTTGTTTGTATTATTTTATCATGCTTTTTTGTGTTGATCAGAGTGAAAACTTGGTTTGTGATTAATGCATTTTTATTTTCTTTCACGGACTGGTTGGCACGTTTCACAGCTTAGAGTTTTTAAACAGCGCAAATTGGTAGCTGGTTCTCAATGCGAAGTTGTATTAAATCACCATTACAAGCTTAGAACTCACTATTCATGATCATTATGAAGCATTTTGGTGGGCTACGTGGAAAGGTTCATAATATCGGAATGTACTTTATTGTGCTGGGGATATGTTCCAATATGAATGCATAGTACTGGACGTATTGTCCAAATTCATTCCTCAGATAATCTTAATGGAATTCAGTGATACTGAGGTTGATGATGTCTTATGGTATCAAAGCGGGAATGCATCTCGGTAAATTTATACTGAGATATAATACATTCAAATGATATTTTGAATCTTGTTGGTAGGGATTGCAAGGGTTGGTTTTTCTTATTCATATAATTTCTGTTATGTTATAGCGTTTAAAATCGTAATAGTAGGGGTAAATGGTAATGATGTTGGTAATGATGATAATATTGATGATAGTGATGATGACAATGATTGCAACGATGAAAGCAACAACAATAACAATAACAATAACAATAACAAATTTATCCATATTTATTTTTTAGGGAAAATCTCATGTGGTACTTGGTATGCCATATTTGGAGTGTATTCACTTTATTTTTTTCACCTGTACTTGGCACTATTGGTGCACATGGGGCCCCATGACATGTTGATAGTCTAATCATTGATCTGAACTGCCTTGTTATGTGCTGCTCCTGCTCCCCAGTGTTCATGGGCCACCATGAAAACTCATATTTGGGGTGCAGTCACTTATTCTTTTCTCCTCCTCCAGTTCAATTGATTTGGAGTGGTGCATACAGAAAGATCTTCGAGGTTATATTTGTGTCTTTTCATGCTATTTGGTCAATTTATGAACATTTTTTGGTAATGATAAAAAAAAAAGCTTTCTGGCTTTCTAAGGCTCAACATATGTTTATGTTTATTTGATCAACTTATGGACGTCTACAAGCAGGCTTTAGATGATGATAATGATAATAATGATAATGAAAAAAACTTGCTGGCTTTCTAGTGAGCCTTTCACCTTTTCTTAATAAAATTTTATCACTGTTTAAAAAAAAAAAAAAAACTACAAGCAGGCTTTTGTGTTTTATTTAGTGTTTATGGTTATATTCTGTTTACTCCTTGTTATCTCCATTGCTCATAACTGCAAATTGGATGAGGATCCATAAGTTCCTCTAACCTGTATTCCTATTTTTCTCTGCATGTTTTGTTATTTAAAATTGCTATCAGAATACCAGGTAGATATCATTTAGAAGTATCTTTTTTCATCTTTTGGATATATCCAGAAGTTCATGTTATTGAGTGTTTTTCCATCTGATGTTTGGGCAATTACAGGGTCGTAACGTTGTCTTGGAACAAAGCTTTGGTGCACCGAAAGTGACAAAAGATGGTGTGACTGTTGCAAAGAGTATTGAATTTAAGGACAGAGTTAAGAACATGGGTGCAAGCCTTGTGAAGCAGGTTGCTAATGCAACCAATGATGTTGCAGGAGATGGTAAGATTTCAAACCATACAAGAGATTTTGAGTCGATTTGTTTCCTAGGTTTACCTTTTCTCAATGGACAGCCACCCTTTCTAATAACACCCCCCCTCCCCCTCTTCTCTTTCAATCACTTATTTACTTTGTTTCTACAAAAGAACTGGCACTGTTTGGAAAGCAAACAAAAGTAATACCCAGCGCTTATAGATTGAGTTGTACCTCATGGGCTATTTATTCTTGTCGTAGGGTGTCTAGTTGTATTGGACCACCATGTCAGTTGTGACTGTACAGTTCTTGTGTTATCTATGTTGTAAACTTCTTTCCTGGTTTTCCACAGGTTTACGTCCAACCCTACCCGAAGTTTGTGGAATTGTCTGATTTTTTGGATGCTGGTCTACCTGCAGGTACCACTTGTGCCACAGTCCTTACTCGTGCAATATTTGCCGAGGGTTGCAAGTCAGTTGCAGCTGGGATGAATGCGATGGATCTAAGGCGTGGGATCACAATGGCAGTTGATTCTGTGGTTACGAACTTGAAGAGCAGGGCGCGGATGATTAGCACATCGGAAGAGATAGCACAGGTTTAAATTGATGCCACAGTTCTTACTCTTAACATTGAGTAGATGCTGTGCTTTCTACTGGTGTTAAATAAATTTAAATTGGTGTTTAAATTATGTCATTTCAATCTGGAAAGGTTGGTACCATATCAGCAAATGGGGAAAGAGAGATCGGTGAGCTGATAGCAAAGGCAATGGAGAAAGTTGGCAAGGAGGGAGTTATCACTATTGCTGTAAGCTACTTGGTGTTTGATTGATGTTTTGCCTTATTATTATCCATACTCATTTATGTTGATTTATTACAGCAGTCATCCTTAATCTGCATTGATGCTTTTCATGAAAATCATGATATCAATAGTGTAGAAATAGTATCCATCATATATTTGTGGCATAAAAAGTATTGATGCAAATTAAGGATAGACCTATTTATACCCTTAATTTGCTTTTAAAAAGGCATTTATATTATAAAAGCTATCAATGCAATACAGTGGATGGACCTATTTGTATCATAAAAGGAATGCATGCAGGTTAAGGATGATTGCTATAATATACAGTCATCGTCAGATAGAATTACAAAATAGTTCTCTTTTCTTCATCCATTTTCCTCAATTTGCATTATATGTTATCTGAGGGTGACTGCTGCCTCTTTCCTTTTAGGAGTCATTTAATTATGTTGAGTGTTATGTTCCTCTCTGACTTGGCCTGGTAAAATTTTGCAGGATGGAAAGACTTTGTACAATGAGTTGGAAGTTGTTGAGGGAATGAAACTGGATAGGGGTTACATATCCCCTTATTTCATTACTAACCAGAAGACCCAAAAATGTGTGAGTTGATTTTTCTTAACGAGCTCTTTCTCTTAACCTTGATCTTATGATGTTCCCATTTTTGGCTGGGTCGGAGTGTGGTTGTCCCCTTTTGTGCAAAAAGAAAACCTGAGTTTGTATTGGTTTGGATAGGCTGAGTTGCTGGGCTCCTCTTCCTTTGTGGATTTTCTTTCATACAAAATCTACAGATGTTGGTCCTTGATTCTGTGCGCTGATCGTGCTTATTATGCATTGGTCCTCCTAAATGTGCATGGATTTTTTTGCTGGCAGGAACTTGATGATCCTCTTATTCTGATTCATGAGAAAAAAGTCTCTAGCATTAATGCGGTGGTGAAAGTGCTGGAGTTGGCTTTGAAGGTACACTACTCTCTTGGTATCCTGTTGGGGTTTACACCACCAAGTGTTTTAGTGTCATTATGCAATATTGCCTGCTTGCCTAACTGGAATTTCATGTGTATATTCAGAACCAAAGGCCTTTACTAATTGTTGCTGAAGATATAGAAAGTGATGCATTGGCGACTCTCATTCTAAATAAACTTCGTGCTGGAATTAAGGTGTTTTCTCACTTTCATGTTACCCTGAAGGGATTACTTGCTTACTCAAAGAAACAGTCATTGGTTTAGATCTGAGAATTTCAGTTATCTGATGGACAAATGATGTATTTAATAGGTCTGTGCCATCAAAGCACCTGGTTTTGGAGAAAACAGGAAAGCCAATTTGCAAGATCTAGCCGTTCTCACTGGGGGTGAAGTGGGTTCCTTCATCTATTTTCTGTGCTTGATTTTCCGAATTGTTTTAATGGCGTTATTTGTTAACAATATATCTGTTCTATTCTTTATTGTAGCTCATAACTGAAGAACTCGGGATGAACCTTGAAAAGGTGGAACCAGATATGCTAGGTACATGCAAAAAGGTGAGAGCTTCTGCATCCCAGATACATTCTAAGTTGTTTAACCATCTTATTGTTCCTGTTATAAATATGAACATCATTAAAGATGTATTTATCCAATTTTTAATGCTCGACTCTTGTTCTATCTCTCAAATTGAAAGATAATAGGGAAGGGGTTATTTTATTATTTCAATCTTCCCTTTGGCATCATTTCTGCATTGTTCTTGTGTTTCTTTATGTGATACTGTCATTTTTTTTTCCAGTTGCCATTCTTACCTGCTTGGTTTTCACTCATTGAAAACTAAGGCTTTTACTGTCTGTGATTTGGTCTTCAAAGCCTTCTTTTTTGTAATATCAGGTTTAACTGGGCTGCTTTTCACTTATTAACATACAACAATTACAGGTGACAGTATCTAAAGATGACACCGTCATTCTTGATGGGGCTGGTGATAAGAAGGCTATTGAAGAAAGGTGTGAACAGGTTTGTGCTGTTCGTCTCTTTCCTAACTCCAAATAGTCCAAATCTTTTGGTGTATTTCATGTACCTTTTTTTAATTTTTATTTCGAGGACTTATTCAACTCTTTAAGTTGTGAGAAGAGGCAATTGAGTCGTTGTAACTTTGTTATCTTTGAAGTGTCTGTTTTTGTTCCTATGTTCCTATTCTTTTGTTCTGACAGCTGAGGTCAGCAATTGAATCGAGCACATCGGATTATGATAAGGAGAAGCTACAAGAAAGATTGGCAAAGCTATCAGGAGGTGTTGCAGTGCTAAAGGTCTTGTCTCACTAGCCTGTTCTCTAATAGTTGTTGAAGCCATTTGATTTCTATTGGCACCATGTCCAGTTATGATCTGAGCTTAATCCATTTCAATCTGATAAAGTGGTGCTCATCAGTTGGAGGCTTTACAGTTTGTTGGGAAGTATTCATTGCTGATGGGGGAATGCTTTTTGCAGATTGGAGGAGCTAGTGAAGCAGAAGTTAGTGAGAAAAAGGATAGGGTGAATGATGCTCTAAATGCAACCAAGGCAGCTGTTGAGGAGGGCATTGTACCTGGTATGTCATTGTCTTTTGCTCATCTAGCCTGTGGTTATTGTTGCTTCATCTTAAATCTCAATGAAGTGCTTCTTTTTGCAGGTGGTGGTGTTGCTCTTCTTTATGCGTCAAGGGAGCTGGAGAAACTGCAAACTGCTAACTTTGATCAGAAGATTGGAGTTCAAATTATTCAAAATGCTCTCAAGGTTAGATTTCACGGTGCATTTTTATCCTTAACAAATTTCGTTCAAATCATGGAGAGGATTATGGCAAGTGTTTACCAGTATTGTTCAGTTGCGGCGTGTCATCTACTATACACATAGCATGCCATGCACAGGAATGTGGACAATCTAATTTCTAGGCCCTGAAAGTCAAACTGGTCGAAGGATGCTTACCATAAAATTGGCAGCTATGAGATGGACAGCTAAAGGAAAACGTTACTGTCTGAATTCGACGAGTGAATCAGACTGTTTAGATCTTTTGCTCAGTGTGATTTCCTTTTTTTTTCTTTTCTTTTTTTCAAATTAATAGTTTCATTGAGCACCATAAAGCATAGCTCTGGAAGCCCCCTGGGACAGGTGAAACTCTCGACACCTTCCTGGGTCCTGAGAACTTGCAAAAAGCAACAAACAAAAACAACCCATTCCCAGTCCCTCAAAATAGACAAGCAAGTTTGCTCTTCAAAATCCGGGTGACCTAGTACCCATTCCATACAGGATGAAAGAACGGCCTGCTTATGAATTTCGAGCCAATGTTTCATCCATGATGGGGCCCACAATTTGGACAGGCTAGATTGACAAACATGTATGCCGTGTGTATGGTCGACCATACACATGGGATGCACTGTGCCCAACTTTTCAGAAGAATTGCTCAAATCTGTTCTCATCTTACTTGCAATTTGAGACATAAAAAGTGGGAAAATGGAACACATGCCTAATGCAATCGAGCAGTTCCTGTCTATTGTGCTGCCCGCGGCAAATAGCAGATTGGTCGGCTAAAAGAGCAGAACCAATCAGATGAAAAAGGAAAAAGAAAAAGAAGAGCAGAACTACTACTGATATGTGGGTCATCTAAATGGGCCTTTAGGTTTTGAATAGGGAGGTGCTACTACTTGGTTTCATTTTGTTTTTACTTGAAATTAATGGAGTAATTATCTCACTGCAGACACCCGTGCATACTATTGCTTCCAATGCTGGAGTTGAAGGGGCTGTGGTTGTTGGCAAGCTATTGGAGCAAGATAACACTGATCTTGGATATGATGCAGCCAAAGGTGGTTTCTCCTCAGCCATCATTTTGTTAATTCTAAACTTTTCCTGTTCTGAAATTTACTTTCAGGTTTGCATCTGATGTGCTGAGTTGTATTTTATTTCGTACTCATTTGAATAAACCAGGTGAATATGTAGACATGGTTAAGGCTGGGATCATTGACCCACTGAAAGTGATCAGAACTGCATTAGTGGACGCTGCGAGGTAATTTTTCCCCCTCTACTTAACCCTATTATAAGGCGTTTACATACTTATTTCTAGAAACTTGTCAACTGTTGTGGGATGAATTGAAAACCAGAAGCAACATTACTTGTATGAGAGAAATTGTATTTAAGGAAGAGTCTGAGGAATTGGCTGATAACAAGCTAATCCTATTTAAATATGGCAATGATAAGGTGTTAATGGCCATCAACTCTTCCCCATGGATTATCAACATCCTTAATTCCTTATTCAAGGCCCAGATGCTTATGTAATTGCCTATGCATCCATCCCAGTTATAAACAGAAAACCTCTACTAAATATCTTTGTCACTGCTACATTGTGGGCATTAGGAGTCTGTTGGCATTTAGTTAAAACCTTGTTTCTGTCTTACCTGTAACCTCTCCTTTTGAGTTGCAGCGTTTCTTCGTTGATGACTACAACTGAGGCTGTTGTTGTTGAACTACGAAAGGACGAGAAGGAGGTTCCGGCTATGGGCGGCGGCATGGGCGGCATGGATTATTGAATGTCTGAATAACTGTTATCCATACAGAAAATTGCTTGAAAAAGAAATGAAATGGTTAGGGTTTTTAAGGTGGGTCCCTCCCTCTTATCCATTTTCACGCACCCTACTGGCACTAGGACCATTGTGTGGTTAAGAGTTAATCATTTTAGGAGGCTAACCATTGCTGTAATCATAGAGAGGTCACTAGGAAGTTTTGCTCCTGCTGTGCTACAAATGCCCTTGACTGTAATGTTCGCTCCCTTGATTGGTTTCTTGGAATGGAAAGAGGAAGATGGTTTTTGAGATGAAGGATAGTTTGCTCTTGTTTTGATTTCTGTGGTTTGTTGAGTTGCTTTCTACTTGTCATAGTGCTTTGGCTTTGTCTACAGGCTATCGACGGACACGGTGCAGAACTTGGTCACTGAGACCAGGTGCATCTGAACCATGCGTGAGGTGGGAGTTGTAAACGACCCAGACCCTAAAGCAGGCTGATCAAGCTGTCAGGCGGGCCATGAATCCTTGTTGATTGTGGATGGATCGCTCTAAGCTATGTTATATGTATGGTGGTTGCATGGCTGTTCTATACACATGCTTCATACAGGTCAGCTATCAAATTATTTGCTGGGTTAGGGCAGCTGGTATGTTGTTTAACCATAATAGGTTGCAACTCAGGCAGGTTGGGTTGGATTTGAGTGTCAACCTGAGCCTGACCCAACCTCAAAAGAGGACCCAATCTGCCCTGATCCGACCTAAATACATGTGATTGCTCCCAACCTGATCTAACCCGGGTGTCTTGCAACTGGAATCTGAGACGAGGGCGTTGACAACCTGAACCCAACTTTACAAGTAGAGTCCTGATCTGACCTAAATGCATGGAATTGCTCCCAACCTAATCTAACCTGGGCATCTTGCAACCGGAACCTGAGCCGAGGGCCTTGACAACCTGACCCGAACTTTATGAGGGGGTCCTGATCCGACCTAAGTACATTTGATTACTCCCAAACTGATCTAACCCTGGCGTCTTGTAACCAGAACCTGAGCTGAGGGCCTTGATAACCTGACCTGGACTTTATAAGTGGGATCTGGACTCTACCTATCTGGTGGATTTTTGGTTCATGGGCTATTTAAAGTGGGGTGGTTCGGATCAATGAAGAAGAGCGTACACTTGTCTCTACCTGGGCAATCTTTACGATTACCATTTGTGAGAATAGCCCCATTGGTTGGGCCACAGGTAGCAGGGAGCAGTACAAGGACGGCGCACAGTGATGTCTATTTGAAATCTACAGCCAGGAAAAAGTGGGATAGGATGGCCGCCGAAGTTTTGGATCAGGCTTTTTTTTATTTATTTATTTATTTATTTATTTAATTTTTTAACCTTCATCCTGGCGGGAGCCACCTTAGGAACAGGTTGATGGCCTGTAAACAACACTGGATCCCAGGAAGGTTTCAGTGGTAAGCATCAATGCCCCAATTGTTTTTAGGGTCGACTGATGAATGGAGTGGATGTCACCGACATCATGGTGGGCCCCACAGCTTTTCTGCTGCAAGGGCTCCTTACAAGGCTTTATATCTGGATTTTTTTTTCCACACACACCGCACAATGGGCACTCGAAACCATAACCTCAGTGTTGAAATGCACTCAGTCTACCACTGAGCCATGAGTTAGATCATGGGTGCCGGGATGTTTGTTCCTGAATGCCAAGCCGGCCATTGCATGCATGGTCCAAGGGTTTTCAAATATATTTGTACCCAAAGCGAACAACTGCCCAAAACACGGTGGTGAATTTGACAGTACTCCTGACCAATAGCGCTCTTTGGAGCCCACTGCTGCCATGTCAAGGCAAAAGCTACTCTGTCCGTCAGTTTCGCCAGTCAGATCCAAGACTCGGTACGCAACACCGCACGAAACAGTGTGGATGGAAACGCCCACCAAACCTTCCTGGGTTTCACCGTAATGTCTAAATGCCATCCAATCTGTTCATAAGGTCACTTCCACCAGGATTAAGTGAAAACAGAGATACACGGCCTGATCCAAAACTAGTGTAGGCCTTGAGAACATTTCAATGGTGGGCATTCAATACCTAATGTTTTTTGTGGCGTGGCCCACTTGACTATTGAATCTGCCTTATTTTTGGGCTCTAATCCTAGCATGAGCTGACAAAACCGATTGGTCCGGCTCCATAGCTTAGTGATAGACAGACTCTTATTTCAACACTGAGACCAGGAATTAGTGCCTAAAAAAAGAAAAAAAAGAAAAAAAGAAAAAAGCAAAACCGATGGAAAGAGTAGATTCCACATGGGCTGTTGAGTGTTACAAGAATCCCTTTTCCAACATCTGGGCCCACATGGAGGTCACAGGGCACAAAAATAGGTCAGTCAGCTTATTAGATGGGCCACAGCCGTTAGAATAAGACAAAGGAGCCAGCAACGTGGGTGGGAGGCTGACTGTGGGAGGAGCTACCACAAGAAACAGTGGTCATTGACCATTAGAAACTTTTTGCGCCTCCATCATCAACAGGTTGAATAGCAAATAAACATTACGGTGGACTCTAAGAAGGGGCTTTTTTTTTTAATGGTGGGGGTTCAATGAACGCTATTTATTGTGGTGTGGTCCACCTGAGATTTGGATCTGCTTCGTTTTTGGGCCAATGGCCTAAAATGCATTGTAAAAATGGATAGACAGCATGGATATACAAGGAATACATCGGGGTGGGCCCACAGTCAGGGGTCTCACCGGGTCTCACCCACATGGCTGCGTTGACCCCAAGTCGCATAGGATTTAAAACCCAACAAATAGGTAGGGCCCACCTAGTGACCGTGCCTATATGATTTTCAACAAGGTTGATAGTCATGGGAGGACGCGGATTGCCTGCGCCTTTTGCAGGCATCTCCTGCGTTCGGAATCTGAGTGGGGCCCACCGTGATGTTTGTGAGAAATCTACGCCGTCCAACCATTTTTTGAGATCATTTTAGGCGTTGAGACAAAAAATGAACAGGATCCAAGACTCAAGTGGGCCGCACTAATGCAAAAGGTGGGTGGGGAAATTTCTACCGTTGAAACTTCTATGGGGTCCAGAGTGATGTTTATATGCCATCCATACCGTTCATAATTTCATTACTACTGAGATGAACTGAAAACACAAATATTATCCTGATTTGAAACTTCTGCGGCCCCATGAATATTTCAACTGTGGAAGTTCAATCGTCACGTTTTCGGCCCACTTGAGTCTTGGATCCTGTTCATTTTTTGTCTAAATGTCTAAAATGATCTCAAAAAGCGGTTGGACGGAGTAGATTTCTCACAAACTTCAAGGTGGGCCGCAACCAGATTCCAAGCACAGGAGATGCCTGCCAAAGGCTTTCGTAGGCTTTCGCAACTACATCACAAATGATTTGGCACATCTATCTATACAGCCTAAAATATCGAGAAGGTGATCAAATTTAAGTTGGCAATGGTATGGCACTACCCATTACTTACTTTGGCTCTTCCATTCTTACTTCTTCATCTCATAGTTTTAAACCTAACAATGTTTTACACTTACCCCAAATGGCCACTAACCTGCTTTCTGTTCACCGTTTTTGCAAAGATAATAATTGTTCTTTTACCTATACTGATTCCGCTTTTTTTGTCAAGGACAACATCTTGGGGATCATCTTAGACGGGCAGAGTAAAGATGACCTCTACCCATTGCACATTCGCAAAGACCATGACTAATAAAAGGTTGTCTCTAGTGTCTCTCATTACCACTCATGTTCCATCCAACGTTTGGCATCATCGACTTGGCCATCCATCGCATGATATTATGAGTCACATCTTTTCTGATGCTCATATTCCAGGATCGCCTAAGACTTTACCCATTTGTCCTTCTTGCCAGATGGGAAAGAGTTCTCGTCTTCTCTTTGCTTTGTTAAAATCTATTGTAACATTTCCTTTAGAGCTTATTCATTCAGATGTTTGGGGCCCTTCTCTAGTTAATTCTTTAAGTGGTCTTTGTTATTATGCAATTTTTGTAGATGATTATAACCGCTATTGTTGGTTTTATCCTCTTCGAAATAAATTTGACATTTTTAATGTGTTTGTGGATTTTAAAAACCTAGTTGAAAATTTGTTATCCTATAAAATAAAATCTCTACAATCTGATGGACGTGGTGAATATACCAGTAATAGTTTTTAACAGTTTTTACGTAATACCGGTATCTCTCACCGTCGTTCCTGCCCATATACGCCGAAACAAAATGGGCTTGTTGAAAGGAAACACTGGCACATCGTTGAGACTGGATTATCATTACTAGCTCACTCTCATTTACCGCTCTCTTATTGGGTTGAATATTTTCGAACGGCAATTTTCCTTATAAATCGTATGCCTTCTTATGTCATTAAAAATTTGTCTCCTTGGCAATGTCTGTTTGGCCAGCCACCAAATTATACAATCTTGTGCATGTTTTCCAGGATCGCCTAAGAGGATGCTTTTTAATCCTTTAGTTGTGCATGTTTTCCATTTCTTCGACTGTATAATGCATATAAACTAGAGTTTCGCTTCATTCCTTGCGTTTTTCTTAGTTATAGCCTTTGCCATCGCGGCTATTGATGCTTAGATCCCCAAACAGGTCGAGTTTATGTCTCACGTCATGTAGTCTTTGATGGAAACAAATTTTCTCTTTTGGAAAACAATGGATCGGGCCCATCTACTCTACTGTCCAAGTGGATCCAACTGGCAAGTATCCTCGGTGCACATCCGTCTGCATTTTCACCTCCCATTTCTACCTCACTTCCTTCAACCTCTAATACCTCTGATTCATCCCAAGTTTCCACTTACTTACCACTTTTTGAACTTCCCACCAATCTAGTCACCCATATCGACTCGACCTTGATTTCCCCACCACAAACCCCTTCATCCTCTTCATCTCATCCTCCTAGTCCTATTTCTTCTCCTGACACAATTTCTGACCCACTCCAACCATCCATTCCTCCTACCTCTACTTCCAACCCACTTCCCCCTCTTCCTACACATCCTATGGTGACCCATGTTAAAGATGGTATTTTCAAACTCAAGATTTTTCTCTCCACAAAGCATCCTCTACCATTGGCCTTAACCACAACCAAACCTCCCTCCGAACCCACTTGCTACTCCCAAGCCTGTAAAAGTCAAGAATGGAGGTTAGCCATGGGAAAGGAATTTGATGCCCTTCTTAAACAAGGCACGTGGACTCTTGTACCACCTCATTCGCAACAAAATGTGGTTGGTTGCAAGTGGGTCTACAAAATCAAACGACGTGTGGATGGAACCATTGAACGTTACAAAGCTCGACTTGTTGCAAAAGGATATCATCACCAGCCTGGTGTAGATTTTTCGGAGACGTTCAGCCCTGTTGTCAAACCAATGACGATTCGGGTTGTTCTAGCCATCGCCATGCAGTTTAATTGGCCCATTTGACAAATGGATGTTCAAAATGCATTCCTTCATCATATTCTTCAAGAAGAAGTTTATATGTCATAACCACCAGGGTTTGTTGATCCAAATAAATCAAACCATGTTTGCCGACTACATAAAGCTATCTATGGGCTTAAACAAAGTCCACGAGCCTGGTTCTTGCGGGTTACTGAATATTTACATGGGTTAGGCTTTTGTGGCACCAATGCAGATGCGTCATTTTTTGTTCGATCCACTAACAACTGCGTCCATTATATTACTTATTTATGTTGACGATATGATCGTCACCAATAATCGCCCTGATGCCCTACGGCAACTTATGGACGATTTAAAGTTGATTTTCTCAATGAAAGACCTAGGCCTGTTGCACTACTTCTTAGGTATTGAAGCTTATAGAACTACACATGATCTTTTCTTGTGCCAAACAAATTATATCATGAATATTCTTCGTCGAGCTAATATGGATGGTGCCAAACCTGTGTCCTCTCTTGCTGTTACTAGACTAAAGCTTTCCAGAAATTCTGCTGAACCACTTTCTGATGTAAGCCACTACCGCAGTATAGTTGGAGCTTTGCAATACTTAACCATAACTAGGCCAAATATTGCCTACATCATCAATCAAGTATGTCAATTTATGCATGCTCCTACTAGTAATCATTGACAAGCAGTTAAAGGCATTCTCCGGTTTCTAAAGGCCACTATTGACCACAGTCTTCAATTTCAATCTGGTTCATTTAACCTCACTGCTTATTCCGATGCCAATTGGGCCGGCAATCTTGACGATCGACGCTCTACAAGTGGGTATTGTATTTTTCTTGGGCCGAATCTTATATCTTGGAGTGCTAATTAAGAAATAACCGACCATTGCTCGTTCAAGTACGGAAGCTGAATATCGCTCTCTTGCCCATACGGCCGCTGAACTCTCCTGGATACAAATGTTACTCAAAGATTTTGGGTGTTTCTCTCATGTATCTACCAATTCTCTAGTGCAACAATATTAATGCTCTCCATGTTGCAGCTAATCCCTTTTTTCATGCATGCACCAAACACATCGAAATTGACTATCATTTTGTCCGTGAATAAGTGCTTCGATGCGCTCTTGATATCCTTTATGTTTCTTCTGAGGATCAAACTGCCGATATTTTTATGAAAGGTCTGTCATCAATCCGATTCAATCTTCTTAAGTCCAAACTGAATGTGTGAGCTTCCCCATTGAGCTTGAGGGGCGTACTGGCAGCAACTGTGAGGAGAAACTTACTAAAGAGAAAATCACGGATTCTAAGATCCCGACTGAGTTACAGAGTTGCCACAATATTAAAGTCATTTATGATATTGTAGTCTTTTATGCGGGTGTCCATCCCCATTTTTCCTCTAGTATGGCCCACCTGGGTTGTGGATCTCGCTGATGTTTAGCCTCGATGCCCAGCCTTAAGGATCTCACCTGATGAACGGAGTAGATTTCACATTTAAAAGAGCTGAGGGCACTCGATCCGTTCCGTTCCAAATGCCAGCAATGCGCCGGCCAATACCCACACGCTGCAGGGCATCCCTGCTTTTTGCAGCGCGCGCTGCCGGACGCGGATCAGCTACTGACAGGTTGAGTAGCTAGTATTGCTACTGAAGTGACGTCACCATGGTCTGTGGGCCTCCACATGATGTATCTGTTGTATCCTACACCATCCAATCATTTGGAGAGATCATTCTAAGGCATGAAGCAAAGAATTAGGCAGATCCAGATCTCAAGTAGACGCCACCACAGAAAACAGTTGAAAACTTCTTAGGGCCGCCATGATTGTTATCTGAGATCCAACCTCTTCATAAATTCACACAGACATGGAGGAAGGGAAAACACAAATATCAGTTTGATCGAAAACTTCTGTGGGCCTAGGAAGTTTTCAATGGTGGATGTCACTGTCCCCACTGTTTTCTATGGTGGGGTCCACTTGAGCTTTAGATCTGCCTCATTCTTTGAGTCAGGCCCTAAAATAGTCTCTCCAAATGGATGGACGGTGTGGATACAACATATACATCATGTTGGGGCCTACAGAACATGGTGACGTCACTTCAGTAGCCAGGTTCGCTACTCAACCTGTCAGTACCTAATCCGCGTCTCGCTCTGCCTGCAACTGCAGCGACAAAAATTTTGCTACACCCACGCGTTAGCTACGCGGGCGTAGCTACGCCGGGCGAAGCGATAACACAACCATGATGTATTTGTTTCATCCATTCGGTCCATCTATTTGGCGAGATCATTTTAGGGCATGACCTCAAAAATCAGGCAGATCCAAATCTTAAGTAGATCTAGCAAGGAAAATAGTGGGGATTAAACGTCAACCATTAAAAACTTCTTGGGAGCTACCTGAGCTTTGGATCTGCGTCATTTTTTGTATGATGCCCAAAAATGATCTCAAAATATGGATGGACAGCGTGGATACAACAAATACATCATGGTGGGGTCATTGCTACAACCGGCGTAGCTAATGCGTGGGTGTAGCAAAATTTTTCTCGCCTGCAACGCATCCCCGCGACATTATAAAAGTGGAAGTGGATTGCGTGCTGCCCCCACTGGACATTACTCCGTGCAGACAGGCTCTGTAGGGCCCACCGTGATGTATGGGTTTTATCCACACTGTCCATTTATTTTGAAATATCATTTTAGAATATGTATTAAAAAATAGGCAGTTCTAAGGCTCAAGTGGACCACACAATGGAGATTGAACGTCCACCGTTGTTAGTCTAACTTCTTCTGTGCTAATTTTTTTTTGGATCTAGCTGATATTTGTGTTTTCCCTTCATCCATCCAGGTATATGTGACTTTATGAACAGGATGAGTGCAAATAAAGATCACGGTGGGCCCTAGAAAGGTTTCAACAGTGGGTGTCATTGTCGCTGTTGCTTCCTGTGGTGTGGTCCACTTGAGCCTTGGATCTTTCTCATTTTTCTGTTCATATCCTAAGATGATCTTTAAAAATGAATGGGCGGCGTGGATAAAATCCATACATCACGGTGGGCCCCAAAGAGCCTGTCTGTACGGATTAATGTTCAGGCGGGGTAGAGGAAAACAGTCCATTTCCTATAAAAATCTGCACGTCCTCCAAAAGCTCCCGTGGTCTCTCACTCAGCCTGCAATGGATGCTGCGAAATGCGGTACCATAGTCCTCTTCCCTTTCATGGCCCAAGGCCACCTCAACCCATTCATCGATCTCGCCCGCATCCTCGCCTTTCGCTTCCCTGATCTCATCATCACTATTGTGAGCACCTCCGGCAACGTTCTTAACCTACGCCCCCTCTTCCAATCCACACCGTCCATCCGTCTCGCCCAACTCCCCTTCCACAGCTCTTGACCATGGCCTCCCTGCCAACATCGAGCACACGCGCGCCCTCTCACGTGCAGCCATCTCCCAGCTCTACCACGCTTCCCAATCCCTCCAGCCCGCTTTCCACCGTCTGATCTCGTCCATCATCTCCCACTCCGATGGCCCACCCCTCCTCTCCATCGTCTCCGACATGTTCCTCGCTTGGACGGTCGACGTCGCGCACGCCTTCGGCGTCTTCCACACCGTCCTTTACACCTCCGGACCATACGCCATGTCCATCTACAACTCCATCTGGACCCACCTCCCCCACACGCTAACGTGCGCCGACGAGTTTACGTTACCTGATCTCCCCCACATCACCATCCACCGCTCGCAGCTGTCGGAGAACATGAAGGTGGCGACCAGGGACAGCGAGTCGTCGGCGTTCGTACGCCAGCAGGCCGAGTACTGCCGCCGGGCGGACGGCGGTTTATGGAACACCGTCGACGTGCTCGAGAGATCGAGCCTCGATGAGTGGGGCCGATCAACGGGGAAGCCCGTGTGGGCGATCGGGCCACTGGCGATGATCTCACCGAAAGACGGCGGGGACGATCGCCGCGGCGGGTTGGAGCCCGGGGTGCCGTCGCTAACCTGCGCCGGGTGGCTTAGCTTACACCCGCCCGGCTCCGTTGTCTACGTGTCGTTTGGGTCGCAGAACAGCATCGGGCGGCCGCAGACGATGGAGCTGGCGAAGGGGCTGGAATCGAGCGGGGCGGCGTTCATCTGGGCCGTCCGTCCTCCGATCGGATTCGACGCGGACGGGGACTTCAACGACGAGTGGCTGCCAGAGGGGTTCGAAGATCGGATGAGGGAGCGGAAGCAGGGGCTCCTGATCAGGAAGTGGGCCCCACAGCTGGAAATTCTGAGACATCCGTCGACGGGGGCGTTCATCAGCCACTGCGGGTGGAATTCGATGCTGGAGAGCTTGAGCTACGGAGTGCCGGTGATTGGGTGGCCGTTGGGATCGGAGCAGTTCTACAATTCAAAGCTGCTGGTGGAGTTGGGAGTGTGCGAGGAAATGGCGAGAGGGACGGAGGAGATGGTGAGAGGGGAGAATGTGGAGAGAGTGGTGAGGGAGGTTTTGGAAGGTGAGAGAGGGAGGGAGCTGAGGAAGAGTGCAGAGAAGCTGAGAGAGGCGATGAAGCGGGCCGTCGTCGAGATGGACGGTGTGAAGGGTTCATCTCTGCTGGCTTTGGATGAGTACGTGGAAACACTGAAATCAACGACTGTGACAGTCAAGGTATGAAGCATGGTCGGATGGACGCGGAATCGGTGGATCCGGAGAATCACAGAGGTCGTGTCAATCGGTGACTGTGGGCCCACCGTGATATATCCATGCTGTCCATCCGTTTTGTCAGCTCATTTTAGGGCATTAGCACAAAAAACGCAGCAGATCTAAATCTCTGGTAAACCACAACACAAAAAACAGTAGTGATTGAATGCCCACTGTTAAAATCTTCCTGTTGACAACCGAAATGCTTATTTCCATCCAACCTAATGGTAAAGTCACACAGACCTGAATGAGTTAAAAACACAAATATCAGCTGGATTCAAACTTTTGTGCCCTCAAGAAGTTTTTGATAGTGGGCATTTAATCACCATAGTTCCCGTGATGTGGTCCACCTGATATTTGGATTTGCTTTATTTTTGGGTTGATGATATAAAATGATCCGAAAATCTATCGATATAAAACATATACATCATGATGAGCCTCATAGTTATGGAATGGAGACCTACCAAGGTTTGTGGCTCTAACTATGGAGCTCATCCAATACCAGTGCACACCACTCTTACATGGATACTGGTGCATATCATCCAATACCAGTGCACACTGCTCAAGCCTCAATGTAGACACAATGCATATCAGTATTCGAAGATGTGGTACCCGAAACACCAGTTTTAAAGCTTCGTTACAGTCAAAGAACCAGGGCTGATTCTCAGGGTGTGTTTGGGGCATGGTATTAGACGAGATTGGGTGGGATGGAATTGCATTTGGTTATGTGCAAATTCCATATGATGTTTGGGGAGGATGGGAGGCTTGGGATTAGGTGGTATGGAATTGCACTTGATCCCATATGGAAATTTTTTGTGGGATTTTGGGTGGGATGGAATTGCATTTGGTTATGTGCAAATTCCATATGATGTTTGGGGAGGATGGGAGGCTTGGGATTAGGTGGTATGGAATTGCACTTGATCCCATGTGGGATTTTTGTGGGATTACAAAATCCCACACACGTGGGCGCCACATTGATGCATGTGTTTTATCAATGCCGTCCATCAATATAAGTCCTTTATACATGACACTATGGTTATATACATGTACAAGTGACGGACATCCGTTGTGAATTTGGTTTGTTTATTGCAATCCATCGTCCACCAAACAGAATTTTGCTTAATCCAATGGTTTTCCATTGTAAGTATTTGATCCCAAACATGGGATTGGATATGAAAATACCATGGGATTACCAGACATGTAATCATTATGCAATAAATGACTGTTAATCCCACCTAATACCATTCCTCTACTTGACTGAATTTTGTATTGTTGGTGATTGAGGGGTCATTGGATGCAAGTCAAGTTGGGTTTTGGATCAGATTGCCTGCCTTATGCTGTCTTGGACAAGCATTTAGATCAGTGTCTTGGTTTGTTGGATCACTTATTGTTAACGTTTGTCATTTATTACACATGTAAATTGGTGCTTATGCAATTATTAAGTTGCTTGAAGATTGTGGCGTGTGGCACATGTGGGGCACTTGAATGTTGATAGTCACACATGTGGCGTATTTGAGACATGTTCACCGACTTTGTACTCTCCCATCTTTCAAAGTAGAGATAAATATTTTCTTTATTCCACATTTTTCAAGAGACATGATACTAATTCCACCTTTTGGAGACATCTTGGTCTTATTATTTTGTATGAATGGATTAAATAATGCATAAATTAACAATTTATTTATAGAACAACGTGTGTTGAATACAGCTTTTCTTACATGTGAGCAGTAAAATATTAGGAAAGATTGACCGAAGTGGTACCAACACATGTGGATTGTGTTATTAAAACAACCGCAGAGCTGGCACTGTGGACGGGTGTGGCTCCATTGGATGTGGAAGGTGACATAAAAGTCTTGTGGTCATGACTACATCGTGGATTGCGTCCATTGTTGGATTGGCGAGATTTGATTGGCGAAGAAGCTCATGAAGATCGTCAAGCGTAAGTTCAAACTCATAAGGGAAGGTATGAAGAACAAATATAAATGGATGGTATTTAGGTCCAAGACCATGGAAAATATGCCCAATAAGATCCAAGTCATAAACTGTCATCAAAAGTTCACCTCTATTCATTGTTTGAAGTTCAAATTTGAGTTGCATAACTTTTCCTTTGGTACAAGATGCAAAATGCTTCTCCAAGGGAGTGGTGCTAAAATGAAGTAAAAAAAGAAAGAAAAAAAGAGAGGAAGAAAGAGAGAAAGACAACTGTGAGTCTAATATGGCTCTGATATCATAAAAGATCAGAAACACACATCTTTTATTTGAAAAACTCTCACAAATATTTTTGTTGAAGAGTTCATGATATTTATGAAGTTATAAAGCTTAGTATACAAGTTTCTAAATACAATAGATAAGAACAGTTGGTGTACAAGTTTCCTAAATACCGCAAGTATAACAGTGCTTAGTGTACAAGTTTTTTAAATCCAGTATGTACATAGATGACAGAGCCAATCTATGAAAGGTTTTCAATGAGAGAAAACTTGCATGGATAACACCCAGGTCCATAGCTCAGGTGGCAGACTGAGGGAAGATAGCCTCGTTTCAACACTGGGGTCATGGTATCGAATTCCTTTAGTGGGGGTGGCTAACATTGTGATGTGACTAACGGGGATGGGTGGGTGTACAAACAATGAGGTGTGTGAACTAACCCATAAAAAAAAAGTAGAACTAACCCATAAAAAAAAAGTTATAGTCTTGAATATGCAAGTTTCCTTAATAAGGGATGCCTAATAGTAACAATTTATGAGTACATTTGGACAGGCCATGCCTTTCATGTCCAATTCCCAGTGCCAAAGATAGGCTCTCTTCCATGTAGTATTATTGTTAGTATATAAGTTGTAGAAAAAAAAAAAAAAGGTTCTCATCCTTGCCCCAGTGGTAGACTCGTAGGAGTACTTTCAACAGGAGGTATGGGGTTTGATATGTATAGGTGGTGAAATCCCAAGGAAACTAGTAACTTGCGTCATCTAGCAGAGAAAATGACCATGGGCATCACTTTTAATTGTTTTTTATTTATTATTTATTTTTTATATATAGAACCCCTCTCTTGCAATTTTTCCCAAATATATACCTATCTTCCTGGATATGATAAAAAATTGGCTCCAAGTTGACTCTTAATGCGAAATTGGCAACAAAAAGCATATATATTATCGATAATAGCTCGTTTGGATACTACCAAATAAGTTACTTTTGTAAGTTTTCTATATAGTGGGCCGACTGATCAATGGTCCAGATTTGAATACAGATGCAGATTCATGTGTGAACTGATCAATGGACCCCACTATAGTCGTGATCTACAGAATTAAGAAGGGTTGTGCGTCCTCACTGCCTATGGTAGTATTGTAGTTGAACATGGATTCTTGTTGCCCAAATTCGTGTAGAGCAAGGGTGGCAGTGTCTTGGTGGGTTTCAAACACTGCCACACCATCTACAAACCCTATTTAAAGGGTGCTGGGTCCCCAATCTGGGATTACACTGAAAACAAGCCTCATCTAAGGTTTTCTCTATAGCAATCTCAGGAGAGGAAGATCTAGAACTCAGATATTAGAGATGGCCCACCAAACAGGTATGTTTTTATTCCAGTTATTTGATCTACATACTCAATGCACTGTACGGTCCTTCAATTCCGCAATATACAGATTGTTACAGTTGGTATCAGAGACAACGGTGCATCGGTATGGTGGATCTACAGATTATTGAATATGAAACCCTATGGACCAGATCTGAATAGTCCATCCATAGACATGTAGTCTTAGACCTGTGCCATCGATTTTCAATTGGATTAGCACTGAAATCCGTCTTACAGCAGCCCCTGTGCCTATTGGATATCAAATTAATAACAGATAATCCCAATTAGGAACCCACATTAGGACGGTTTTCATCGACCTTTAGCTATCAAACCCTAGATGTAGTGGGCCTTTGTCACAGGAGCCGACAGGACAGCTGGATTCAAGCCAATTGCAGGGGAGAAAACCCCACGAGAGGCTGTTACCGCCATATGACATTTTGCTAGATAGAAACTAGCAAACACTATAGCCACACCATCGTGCGTTCCGGCATCCTGCTATTACCAAAAACTGAGTGGCCATTGTCACAGGCAACCAGAGGGTTTCCAAAACCCACACAGTATATATATATATATATATATATATATATATATATATATATATATATATATATATATATATATATATACCGTTCGCAGACCCAGCGCCACCATCTTCTTCCGCGGCAGTTGCTGTCGTGCGATAGCAAGATCCAGCCCACTGTGAGGTGAGTTGCTTTGGCCATCGACAACAATCGGAGATTGCCTTCTCTTCAATCTACAACATATCTGGATCTCGGTTGTGGACGACGTTTGATTGAGGCATCCTTGCCGGTGCCGATAGTGATGAATGGTGCAGCTTGGCCATTGAATCCATTGAGATTTGTGGCTGTTCTTCGCTGGAGAAGCAGAATAAATGGTTGCCGTCTCCATCTCCTGAACTGTGAACCGCCAAAGCTACAATGGCACCCATAGCCGTTGATTCAGATAGTGTTTCCATGCTCCTGGCGGGGATATAAGTGTTGCAGCGATGGAGACATTGGAGAGGTGATGCCGTCATTTCTTCCGGCGTCGGATCCTTACTTTTGAGCAAAGACAGAGAGAGAGGCTGCTAGGGTTAGGGTTTTCTCAAACCCCTACCCTCTTTAGTTTTATATTTAATTTTTTTTTTTTTTGGGTGCATTCCAGCAGACCATAAGGTCTTGTGGTTTCTGGTGTAGGCATGGGTTTACATCCAGCCGACCATTCGGCCGGTGGTTTGTTATGTGGGCCATGGGCCAGCCTTCCATCTCACCGTTGGCTATTTCCTTTAGGCCACTGCAAGATCTGGACTCGATCTTGTGCGATGGACCGGGGCCCGTTTTGTTATAGTCCAGGTCGGTCTAGTGGGTTTTATGTGGACCGACTTATGGGCTCGCCCTAATCCTTTTGGGCCTATGGTAGCTGACATTTATAGCCCCTGGTTTAGGTTATGAAGCATTATAATAAACACTACTTCAGGCATGTTGGATGGCCATTAAAAGTTTAGGTATCAACCTTCCTTTTAAACGCTTGTTTATGGACTTTATTCTTAGATCTGGACTATTTATTTTAATGAGTGTATAGTTTGGCTCATTTACTAGATGGATCATTTAGCATTTGGATTTTTCATCATGTGGACCTTAAGTATTAGATTTGAACCGTCCATTTTATGGACTTTAATGTAAGAATTTGATTGTCCACCTAAATTAGATTCAATATTCCATCTGGACCATCCATCCTGTGAATGATTAGTGCTAGACCTGGAATGCTCATTGTGATGTTTAGATCATATAGAGTCTTGATCTGACTTAGTTGTGGGCCTATTACCCATACTCTAGGGCTAACTTGATCCGTTGGTTTAAAAGGAAATGGGTGAATGAAACTTACTTAAGTGTTGGTTTCTTTTCAGTTTCACCATATTTAAATGATCAATGTCAACTACTAATGGAGCTAAATCATACTATTTTGGATTGATCCATTAAGGGCAGGATTAAATCGCAATCCTAAGTCTAAATTTTGTGGGATTGGATCTGATTATGTTAGCCACCACAGTGACCTCAATTAGTGAAGATTTTCACAATTCTGGACTTGTAATATTGAGTTTAAGTAAATGATTGCATACAGTTGCGTTCGCTTCCCATGCAGATGGTGACGAAAACACAGACGTTCACCATTTTAGTAGGGATATGAACACATGATTGCAGTCCTGAGTCGAAAATCATGGAGTTGGATCTGGTAGTGTTAGCCACCATAGTGACCACTATCAGTGAAGATTTGCACGAATTCAGATTTGTAATGTTGGGATTAAGTTAAATGATTGCATACAGTTGCGTTCACGTCCAATATAGACGGTGACGAAAACACAAACGATTACCATTTTAGTAAGGACATGAACACACGCAGACGGTGGCGAAAACACAGACGATCACCATTCAAGTTCAGGAGAACCATTTGCATGTTATGACTACCACCTACAGGTGGAGTCATGATGATGTGGCCGATTCTCGCCAGGATTGATTATTTAGGCCCACCCTCGTTCTGGATAATTCAATTGAAGGCTCTCAATCAATTGAATGTTTATTTGCCTGAAACTTCATAATATAAAGTCTAATGTGAGTTTATTTTTTAGTTAAAATTCCAAACAGCTACAATACAGTACCCCTTTTGACCGACTCCAATTACACCACATGGAAGGAGTCCATTGAGATTGTCCTGAGGTGTATGAAGTTGGACATTGCCCTGAGAGAGCCAGAACCTCCTAAGCCCTCATCTGAAAGCAAAGAAGAAAAAGCTCACTATAAGGCCTGGACAGAGTCTAATATAATGTGCCTCAAAATCATGAAGTACGCAATTTCAGAGGCCATGAAGAGTGCCTTGCCTAATACAGTTAAGGCCAAAGACTTCCTAACGGAGATAGACAAGCGCTTTACGAAATCAGAAAAGTCTGAACTATGTTCATTACTCAGCAAATTGATCCGTGCAACCTATAACGGAAAAGGAAATATAAGGGAATTCATTATAGAACAGATCAAAGTAGTATCCAAGATACATAACTTAGGACTGAAATTTGAGGATAAGCAGCTTGTTTATCTGATCATGATTTCCCTGCCTCCTCAATACAGTACGTTTCAGGTGAATTTCAACACCATTAAGGACAAATTGACGTTGGACGAACTGATTTCTCAGTGTGTCCAAGAGGAGGAAATGTTGGCTAATCAAGGCATCGTACATAATGTAAATTTCGTAACCCCAGGATAAGGGAGAAAATGGAAGAATAAGAAAAGGAAACCGAATTCAGCAAAAGGTTCTTTGGATCTTACAGGTGGCAATCAGCCACAATCTGAAGGCAAATCAAAGAAGAAAAGACGAGGTCCTGATGATGGATGCTTCTTTTGTAATAAGACAGGACATCAGAAAAAGGACTGCGAAGGCTTTAAAGCATGGTTGGTAAAGAAAGGTAATAATTATGATCTTGTTTGTTTTGAAAGCAATCTAACTAAAGTATCTACAGATTCCTGATGGATAGACTATAGCACTTTTATTCACATATGCACTTCCATGCAGGATATACTACATAGCCGAATGCCAACTGACACGAAGCAATCAGTGTGCGTTGGCAATAGGCGTAAAAGTGAACGTTGCGGCAGTAGGAGTCTACAGACTTAGATTAGCAAATGACCATTATTAGACCTAATAGATATTTTTTATTTGTCTTTTATAAGGCGAAATTTTAAATTTTTTTATTTCTCTTTTCAGTTAAATGTGGATGCACTTTTATATTTGAAAATGAAAGTTTTAATATTTACTTTGGTTTAAATTTAATTGGCCAAAATTTTTTGTGAATGAGCTATGTCTGTTGAACCTACATATCGCAAATGTTCTAAACATAAACCTGCAGTATAATAGAGCAGGAATAAAGATAAGAAAGATGAATGGAGTTTTCTCCATCTTATGTCATAGGCAATTAGGCCATATTTTTTATAAGATAATGGAAATGCTTGTGTGGGATGGAATACTTCAATCATTGGACTTGTTTGATTTTAAAGATTGTACAGATTGCATTAAGGGAAAACAGACTAGAATCAGAAAAAATGAACCAACCAGAAATGTAGGACTGCTAGAAGTGATATATATAGATATTTGTGGTCCATTTCCTATAGTCTTATGGAGTGGGCACAAATAATTTATCACTTTTATAAACTATTTTCACTACAGATTCATGAACCTAATAAATGAGAAATCAGATTCTTCCTTTGTGATACTTTCTTTGTCATAGGTATCGAGATTCATAGTAATAGATCTCGAGGACTGCTTGATTTGTCACAGGAGATCCTACATTGGTAGGATACTCGAGCGATTCAGTATGCAAAATTGTTTTCATGCTTCATGACTTATAGTTAAAGGTGACATGTTCAGAAGTTTTTTCAATGCCTCAAGAATGATTTAGAAAATGATCGCATAAAGTAAACTCCGTACGCGTCAACAGTGGGAGTATAATGTATGCTCAGTTCTGTATGCGCCCGGATATTACTTTTATGGTTGGAATATTGGGCAGGTAATTGCAGAAAGCGTTGCGCTACCTGCAATGGACGAAAGACTTTGAACTCACCTACAGAAAAGCCGACCATCTGAATTTGGTCGGTTATTCAGACGTAGAGTATGCTGGCTGCGTCGACACAAGAAAGTCCATGTCCTGGTTACATTTCTTTCTTATGAGTGGAGGAACTGTGTCTTGAAAAGTGTAAAACAATCCACCACAGCTTCATCCACTATAAAGGCAGAATTTGTCACATGTCACGAAGCTACAAATCAGGTGGTGTGGCTACAGGGTTTTCTCATTGGTTTATGGGTCTTGGAGCAGATCCCAAAACCTATGAGAATATTTTTTGTGACAGTTTAGTTGCGATACAGTTCTTGTACAACAGCGAGCACTCATCAAGGTCGAGGGATATCGACGTAAAGTATCATATTATAAATGATAGAGTGCGGGATCATCAAGTGTCTATTAAGCTTTATCGGTACTAAAGAGATCATAACTGATCCTTTCACTAAAGGGCTTCCTGTGGTGCCATTTCAGGAGTATGTAGTGTCTATGGGAGTCATGACCTCGTAGATACATTTAGTTAGTGGGAGTTTTCAGATTCAGTATAGATCTATTTTGTTCAGACACTCGTGGAGATCTCATTTACTTTGATGATTCCATCTTTTGGTTTATACTATTTCTCTCATTTGGTGTGCACAATATGTTTTGAGAATAGTAGAATTTCGGTATTGTTTCATTGGAGACATCCTAAGAAAGCTCCTAGGACCTCTTGAAGGTAGGCATTTTCGATCATACTTGAGTGTAACCTTCATACCACACGACCATGTTCACAATCTATGTCATTAAGATTGATGATACTAGTGACCATGATTCGTCTCACTTCGCCTCATTAATGTTGTGTAGACTACCACGATCCGGTATTAGTAGTCTTGATGGACTAGATTGGAAAAGATATTATCCACAGAATCTAACATATTGGTTGATCACTTAAGTATAATTAAAATCCGTGACATTGAACAGTATGACCCAAGTAGGGAGAATGTAAGTTTTTTATATAGTGGGCCAACTGATCAATGGTCCAGATTTGAATACAGATGCAGATTCATGTGTGGACTGATTAGTGGACCCCACTATAGTCGTGATCTACAGAATTAAGATCGAAGGGTTGCGCGTCCTCACTGCCTATGGCAGTATTGTAGTTGAACATGGATTCTTGTTGCCCAAGTTCGTGTGGAGCAAGGGTGGCAGTATTTTGGTGGGTTTCAAACACTACCACACCATCTACAAACCTTATTTAAAGGGTACTGGGTCCCCAATTCGGAATTACACTGAAAATAAGTCCCATCTAAGGTTTTCTCTACAGCAATCCCAGGAGAGGAAGATCCAGAACTCAGATATTAGAGATGGCCCACCAAACAAGTATATCTTTATTCCAGTTATTTGATCTATATACTCGATGCACTGTACGGTTCTTCAATTCCGCAATATACAAATTGTTACAACTTTTCTACTTACAACAGTAGATATGTAACTTATTTGAGATAAGTTTGGTTTAAGATCAATTATAAGTAATTTTTTTTTTTTACTTAAGATTACTTAATCACTTTAGATTAATAAGTAAAAACCAAGAAAAGCTACTTGAGGGATGAGTCATTTATCTGAAGTAAATTATGCCCCCTAAAATGCAGCTGTTGGAGCATGCAAATGATGGCACTGCACTTATTTTTTACAAACACAAAGGAAAAGCAGAATTGCAGTGCAAGCACCAAGTGGAATGTTCCACAGTGATTGACTTGAGATACGGTCACTAGAGATATCCTTGGTGGCATGACACCGAGGGGCCATGATGTTTGTGTCTTATCTATGTTGTCTATCTGTTTTGCCAACTCAATTTAGGGCATGGCCACAAAAATGAGGCAGATCCAAAGCTCACATGGAACACATCAAAAGAAACAGTGTTGAGGAAAATGCTGCCCACTGTTAAAACTTTCCTATGGCCCCACCATGATGTTTATATGCAATCCAAACTTGTTCATTAGATTAGGGAAACCATAAACATCAACATGTTCCAAAACTTCTATGCTCCCCAATATTTTTTTTTTATTAGTGGGCTTTCAGTCCCCACTTTTTCTTTTGCTATGGTCTTCTTGAACTTTATGTCTGCCTCATTTTTTGGCTCATGCCCATAAAAGACCTGGCAAAATGGATGGACTGTTGATAAAACACACATCGCAATGAACCCCACCAAGACTTGCCACTATGGATATTGTCTAGTTCTTCCATCCATCATGGGTGCAATTGCGTTCAATACGGTGTTGGATGCACCGGACATACTTTGTCACATTGCATGCATGTATGCTTGAACCCACAATGAAAAGGGCAAAATGGTCATTTCATGAATTTTTAACTTTTCAACCCTTGGTGACTGGCACAATACATCAAGGTGATGCTTTTTTAAGGCCTGTTTGGATACTACCAAATAAGTTACTTTTTAAGTTGCTTAAGTTGCTTTTTTCATGCTTTTTTTAAGCAATTAAGTTGCTTATTTATTTATTTTTATTACTTAAGTTAGTTTGGTAAGCATTATTGTAAAAGTAACTTATATGCCAAAAGCTAATTACCTTGATAATTTTATTTTATTTTATCTTATTTTATTTTTTATTTTTTTTAGCTTTGTAACTTATGATGTTTTTACTTCTCTCTCACGGTCTATGTCAAATGTCAAAGGAGGCTCTCTTTCACGGTCTATATCAAAGAAGTACCCATGTGATGGACTGTCCACATTGAAGGTGGGGATCACACAGTGGATAGTCCACATACAAGGTGGGTCCCACATGATAGATGACCTCATATTAATGTGGACCCACATATGGATGGTCTACACAAAAGGTTGGCCCATAATGATAAAAAACACACATCCAAAATGGGTTGGTATGATGGACAAACCACTTCAAAGGTGGGGCCTACATGATGGAAGGTCCACATCAAAGGTGAACCCCAGGTGATGCAGTGGACATTGAAGTTGTCCTCATATACTGGATGGCCCATACTGAGGTTGCCCTACATGGATCCCACATGATGGACGGTCCACGTCAAAGGTTGATCTATAATTATGAATGACCGCCTCCATGCCGACCCTTGCATGATGGGCAACCCACATTGAAGATGGGCCCCAAATGATGGACAATCAACATCAAAGGTGGGCTCCACATGATGGATGGTCGACATCAAGGTGGGCCCTACATGATGGACATTAGATATGAAGGTAGGCCTTGCATGATGGACGGTCCACATCAAAGGTTGGCTCTAATGATGAGTGGCCCATATCCAAGGCGGCCCTACATGATGGATGGCCAACATCAGATGAGGGACCCACATGATGGACAGTCCACATGATGGGTGGTGGATATTGAAGGTGGGCCTCACATGATGGACAATGACATTATTAGTGGACCCCAATTGATGGATGACCAACATCAAAGGTGGGCCCTACATAATGAATGGAGCACATTAAAGGTCGGACCATAACAATGAATGACCCACATCCAAGGTGGCCCCATATGATGGACGACACACATCAAAGGTGGGGCCCACACAATAAATGGCTGGCATCAAAGATTGGCCCCACATGATGGATGATGGACTGTGAGGAGGACTAAACAGACTTGAGGGATATATAATTGCTTATGATGTTGGAAACCAAGCATGATTTTTTATTTTTTGGTTGATAAGTATGCTCGTTACCAAACATTTTCATCAGCTGAATAAGTAGAATCCAAGATAAGCTACTTATTGAATCTGCCGCTATAATGGTGGTGGGAATATTAGAGGTGGGGGTGCGAAAAAATGGTTACAACGGAGGAGGTTTTATATCACCCGTGACAAAAATAGCAACAATGGGGGAGGTGGCGGTAAGATGGGATGCAACCTAACGTATAGCTGATGATATTGTCATCTGCCACTAGTATTTGCCACTACAGGGGCATTACTGACTATTAAAAACTTCTCCTGGGCACAAAAGTTTTGGTCAAGCTGATGTATCTGTAGTGTCTTCATCTAGGTCTTTGTGACCTTATCATCAATGGGGACAACAAATAAACATTCCGGTGGCCCCCATGAAGTTTTTAATGATGGGGATTCAATCACAGCGGTTTCCGGTGGTATGGTCCAGTACCTAAGATTTGGATCTACTTCATTTTTGGGATCATGTCTTAAAATGAGCTTTCAAAATGGATGGATGGTGTGGATGTAAGGCACATATATCACAATTGGCCCACAGTTGGGGACCTATTGGATTGGGGGATCCAATCCACCCAAAGGACGCCCCTTGGGGAAGGCACTTTTGCAGGAAGTTGCTGCATGCGTTGGGAAGCTTGATGGGCCACCATGATGTTTGTAATAAATTAATCCACCCAGTTGAGCCATCTTGCCAGCTCAGTATAAGACATGAGACAAAAAATAAGACGGATCCAAAAGCCAAGGAGGCCACCCTAGAAGAGGAGGGAAAGTGGGGAAAAAATATCTACCGTTGAAACCTTCTTAGTCTAGCGTACCTTGATGTTTATATGCCATCCAAACTGTTTACAAGGTCATTTCCACTGCGATGAACTGAACACACAAAAAATTTAGGCCGATACAAAATTTTTGTGGCCATGCGAATGTTTCAATGGTGGTTGTTCAATCCCCATATTTTCCTCTTCTGTGGCCCACTTGAGTTTTGGATCCATCTCATTTTTGGTCGAATGTACTAAACAAGCTGGCAAAATTTATAGACGGGGTGGATTTCTCACAAACATCTTGTAGGGTCCCAAGTAGCTTCCCGGTGCAGGAACTTCGTAGAAAAGGCTTTCGCAGGGAATCCCCGTCCCGGGAATCCAATCCAATGCATGGTAGTGTCCGCGAAGAAATCCAATACTTTCCCAACACTTCACCACCATCTTTTCCACACTATTCTTTGCTCCTCTTCACGTCTAGAAAACTGCTCTCTCTCTCTCTCTCTCTCTCTCTCTCTCTCTCTCTTTGCTAGAAGCTCTGTTTGAGGGAGCTGTAATGAGGTCTCCAGTTCTGGACGCTGAATACCTGAAGACCATTGAAAAGGCCCGGCGAGATCTCCGAGCTCTTATTTCCAACAAGGGCTGCGCACCTATCATGCTTCGTTTGGCGTAATGCTTCTTGCCTATTCCATTCTCTCCTCTTCCTTCGCTCTCATATACACCATTTCTCAAGGATTTTTGGGCTCTGTTCTTTCCTTGCTTTTTTTTTTTTTTCCCTCTACATGTTTCTGAATTGCTCTCTCTCTCTCTCTCTCTCTCTCTCTGTCTCTCTGTCTCTCTCTCTATTTTATGTTGTGTAGAATTTATGCTAGTTTGGACGTAATCACCGCTTTTCCTTCCTTTCTCTGAATAGTTTTTCGGCCACTGGTATTGGTATGTTTTAGTTTCCTCCTCAATCGGGTTCTCATGTATTCCTTTGTATTTAATGGTTTCGCGTGTTTTATGCTTTTTGTTTTTTTGGTGTTGGTTTTATTTGCTACATCGTTTTGCTGAATTGGTTTTGGTTTTCTTTCTTTTCATTTTTTGCAATTTGCATTCCAGTTTCATTGTGAATGTGGTGAGGAATTTTATTCTGAATTTAAAGTTGTAATTCCTCTTCTACATGAGCATTTTGACGCAGGGACATGGTGAGGTCAATCACCTTCTTCCTCACCAAATAACTACCTTGAATCCACAAGGCTTCTAAGACTCCTTGAAGTGCAAAAAGGTTAAAATATAAATAATTTTTAAAATGTTCATAAATAATTGATTAATTATAAAAATTGAATTATAATACTTTAACTAAGAAACTAAACCCCATAAACTCCAAATCAAACACTCTAAAAAAAGTAAATTACTATAAAGTAAACTTACTATTTATAAGCAACCTCTATTCTTATTAGACTTCGCATTTTTAGGTAAAAAATGGTAAGTTTTCAATCTGGCCCAACCACATTATTCTTCTAATTTTTCTAAGCCCTTTTTATGCTGGTCATAACTTTTAAAACTCAATGGATAAAGAGAGATACTTGAACTAAAACTTACTGTTTATAGTAAAATGAAATTAAACTAAACTTTTGACTGTCAATTGGATGAAATCTCATAAATCCGACGTGAGTAACTCGGCATAGCGGGTTGGTTGACTTAACTAGCTCAAGCTACCCCGAAATCATATATTTTATGTAGAAAAACCCATCCTGATTTGCGAGAATCATTTCCGCATCCGACCGGGCTTCCTCCGATCCATCTGTGATAGAAAAATGCTCGATCCACGCCCTTCATCAGGGGGCTCTTGTTCTACATCATATTTCATAGGAACAAATGATTATGAAATTGCCATAGCTTTGTTATAAAGCAAGGGCTGTTTTTACTATTACCATTCTCATTCTCATATGTTACCTTGCTGTTATAATTCTACAATGAAGGCCTGTTTTGTAGGCACCTAAAAACGAGTTCATCTTATTTTAGAAACCTATAATTATGCATTAGATACCATGATTGTTGGCTATTAATTTTAATCCTAACAAAAAAATACCTATTATCTCTAATATATAATTACTATTAACTAAAATGAGACGAAGTTCTGCTTTTTTTTTTTTTGTTAGTCACACTACAATGTTAGCCACCCCTACTTGAGAGTAGTCGATACCAAGACCTCATTTGCGAAACAAGGTTGTCTTCACTTAGCCTACCAGTGGAGCTATGGATCGAGGTGTAAATGAGATGAACTTATTTTTATGCCTATATTGAACATGCTTTCATGAAAAATAATTCTGAATGCCACTTTGAATGACTTTTTAAATGAATCTCACCATTCTATGATTCAAGCTTTTTTTATTTAACACTTATGATTAAATATTCAATCCATATTTGGGATTCAAATTATACTTATTATGTCCCTTTTTCAAAATTTTATTTGTCTTCCACACTCACGTATATGAATTTTTGCCTATGGCCGCTTGCCTTTTCAGCTATGGTCCCAAAACCTCTTGGGTTTAAATTATTTCTCAAAACTCACCCATAGTTACCACCTGGAGACATTAAGGGCCTATTTGGATCGTAAGTTGCTTAAGATAAGTTACTTATGCCACAAGTAGCTTATCTTAGTTTCTACTTATTAAGAAAATAAGTATGTTTGGTAAACAATATACTTATCAGCTTTTCCTCTCTTTCATCTCTCCAGAAAAGTTAAAAAGCTAAAAAAAAAATAGTTGAAGTGCTTGTGTACTTTTAAGTAAAAAAGTTACTTCTTACTAATCATAAACCAAACTTACTTATCTGAAATAAGTTACTTATCTACTGCCGTAAGTAGAAAAAGTAACTTATTTGGCAGTATCCCCGTTGGGATTGTAAGTTACTTAAGATAAGTTACTTACCTCGGTTTTTACTTATTAAGCAGATAAGTATGTTTGGTAAGCAACATACTTATCAGCCAATAAGTAAATAAGTATGTTTGGTAATAACACATTGATGAATAACCTTCCGAAAGAAAATTTCAAATCTGCATATAACAAGCAACATATTGACATGAAAAGACAAAGCTAAGTGTTGAGGCAGTTTTCCTAACAGAATGAGTTTTTCTAATCCCACATGCGTGCAATAAGGCTCATGTACATGCCATGCATGTGCTAGCATAGCACGATTGGTCCGAGATACTTTCCATCCATCAGAATGGGACCACTATATGGATGCCCTGGCACAAGAATCAGGTTAATCCACTAGTCAGGTGGGCCACAGTCTGCAAAACAAATGTATGGCTCTGAAAGACTTGGCTGAAGTTTTCTAGCCCATTCACTTGTTTCCAATAGTTACTCCACATGGTGAGTGGACTAGAAGCATTTTTGGGAAAGATGAAGAAGATAAGATCAACCTGATTGGTGGATTGGATCTTGCACCAATTAATGTAGGGCCCATCTTTGATGTGGACCGTCCATTGTGTGAGCCCCACCTTTGATGGGATGGACATGTGGGGCCTCCTTTGATGTGGATGGTATGAGAGAGCAGTAATTGAGTGAACCATGAGAGAGAACTTTGATATGTAGCGTGACCTGGGAGAGATAAGTAGAAAAGCCAAATTGGAGGGTGATTAATTAACATTGGGGGTGACTAACAGTGTGGGTGTGTACTACCCCCCCCCCCCCCCCCAAAAAAAAAAAAAAAAAAAAAAAAAAGAGCAAAAGCGTGACATGAGAGAGATAAGTAGAAAAGTCAAAAGTCACAAAGCTAAAAAAATTACTTTCTAAGATAAGTAATTTTTAAGAAATAAGTTACTTTCGATTATACTCACCACGAACTAAAGTGCCAAAAGTAACTTAACGTGTTAAGTTTAGTTCAAAAGTAACTTATTTGGTAGTATCTAAATGGGCCCTAAAAGACATGCTGATAGTTGAATAGGTCTTTGTATTTTGGTATTGACCAAACTGCCCTCACTATACCGCAACCCCTGATCATAAGTGGCCCCACCTTGTCGTTTGTGAGAAATCCACCCGGTTCAATTGTTTTTCCAGCTCATTTTAGGGTACACGCTCCAAAATGTGGCAGATCCATAGCTCAAAGTAGGCTAGCCCAATGATGTTTCAATAGTAGGGGTTCAATCCCACTATTTCTAGTCATTGGCCCACTCGAGCTTGGTATCCGCATCATTTTTAGGCTCATGCCATAAAAATGATCCGGCAAAACAAATAGATGGGGTGGATTTGTGGCCCACTCGAGCTTGGTATTGGCCTTTTTTTTTTTTTTTTTTTTGGGTCCATGCCATAAAAATGATATGGCAAAACAGATAGACCGGGTCGATTTGTCACAAACATCCTGTGATCCCAGGGAATCTTTCAACCGCGGGCGTTTTATCCCCACTGTTTTGATGTTTGTTTGGCCCATCTAAGGTTTAGATCGGCATCATATATGGTCCCATGACCTGCCTCATATGTGGTCCCATAACCTAAATGAGGCGGCAAAACAGATGGATGGAATGTATTTGTCACAAACATAATAGTGGCCCCACCTTGGTTGGGCAACCCTCTGCACCCTGGACTTAAATGTCCATCAACCCTTTGGCTCCTGCATTGATTGACGTTGATAGCTATGCTAGCTTGAGCCTGACCATGCTAGAGGTCCACTTTGATGTTTGTCACTGTTTCTCGATGTCATTTTAAGGCATAGGCCTAAAAATGAGGTTGATATAAAGCTCACACACCTATCCATAGCTCAAGTGGTAGAGTGAGTGAAGATAACCTCGTTTTAACATGGAGGTCTTGGTATTGATTCCCAAGTGGGGTGTGGCTAAGTGGAGTGTGTACTAACAAGTCAAAAAAAAGAGGCAGATCTAAAGCTCGAAGTGGGCCCCGATGGCCCAGGATGTTTCAACGGTCCACATTCCATCCTACTCTTTCTTATCGTGTGGCCCACTAGAGCTTAGTATTGGTCTCATTTTTAGGCCCATGCAAAAAGAAAAAAAAAAAATGATCCAGGGGAACAGATGGACTGGGTGGATTTGTCACAAACATCATGTGCCCGACAAGAATATTTCAACAGCAAGCCTTTAATTCCTAGTGTTTCATGTTTGCTTTGCCCACTTTAGACTTAGATAGCCCTTAATTTTTTGGCTCATACCTTAAAATGAGGTTGGCAAAAGGGATGGACGAAGTAGATTTATCACAAACGTTATGGTGGGCCACACCTACTATTGAGCAACCATGGCCCTTTGGACTAAAATGTCCACCAAAACTCTGGCTGGCACATTCATTGACGCTAATGCCAACCTAACTCTGAATGTGAGGCCCTCTTTGACGTTTGTGAGAAATCTAATGGGTCCATTTGTTTTTCCAGCTCATTTTATGGCAAGGCCCCAAAAAATGAGGCAGATCTGAAGCTCAACATGGCCCCACGATGCCCCAAAACGTTTCAACAATGGATGTTCAATCTCATTGTTTCTTGTTTAGGCTTGCTTGAGCTTAGGACCTGCCTCATTCTTTGTACTAAAATGAGTTGGAAAAACAAATTGACAGTAGGGGGGTTTGACATCTCTACAAATAAGAGCGTATTGGCTTATTACTATATAAACAAACTTTTAGACTATTAAGTAAAAGTCTAAGAGCCGTTTGGCATCTCTACTAATAAGATATTATTTGCTTATTTTAAAAAAATAAACTCTTATTTTTACATGATGAGCGACCCATGTTGAAGGTGCCCCCACATGATAAATGGTCCACATCAAGGTGGGCCCACAAAATGCACGGTTCACATCAAGTTGGGCCCCATATGATGGATGAACCACATCAAAGTGTGGCCCAACATGATGGACCATCCACGTTAAGTGAGTGGCCACTTTATGGACGGTCCACATCAAAGGTGGGCCCACCTGATGGATGGTTGACATCAAAGGTGGGCCCACTTGCTGAACGATTCGTATTAAAGGGGGGCACATAATGAATGGTCCACATCAAGGTGGCCCACATAATGGATGGAGTGGGCCACATATGATGGATGGCCCACATTAAAGTGTGGCCCCTAGTGATGGACAGTCCAAATTAAGTGGGCCCCACCAAATGGATGGTCCATATCAAAGGTCTCGCATGATCAACGACCTATATCGAAAGTGGCCAAACGAGATGGATGATCCACATAGAAGGTGTGCCCTACATGATGGATGATCCACATAGAAGTTGCGCCCTACATGATGGATGGTGGACATCAAAAGTGGTCCTCACATGATGGACAACATACTTTGAAGGTGGGGCCCACAAGATGGATACATGAAATGTGGGTTCCACGTAGTAGTAGATATTGTTGTAATTGAGTTATTAAAAATGACATTAACTACCCTTAAAAAAGGCTCTTATTTAAATATTTTATCAAACATGCTTATTTCATAGAAGTGGTTTTTCTTGTTTTGAAAATTGATTTTACCAAACAAGCTTATTTAAAACGAGAGTTAGAATAAAAAGAGCTTATTGAAATAACTCTTATTTGAAAAGCTCTTATTAGATTAGAGTAGAGTTGCCAAACATGCCCTAATTATGAGCTTATTTATTTAGAAAGTAACAAGTAAGCTCTGATTGTATAAGTTGGGAAGGGGTTACTTTTTGAAATAGAGCTTATTTGGCTTAAGTGGGTAGACATTTTTGGCTGATTTTTGGACATGTTTGTCTTTAAACTTCTCAAGTAATTCCCATCTTGCCCTCTTCTCTTCTTTTTACAATCTCTTTGAGGTATGCCCACATGATGAATGACCCATGTTGAAGGTTTGACCCCACATGATGGACCATCCACAGCAAAGGTGTGACTGACATAATGAATGGTGGACATGAAAGGTTAGTACCACATGATGGATGGCTCAGAACAAAAAGGGGCCTCACATGATGGACTATCCACATCGAGTGGGCCCCACATGATAGATGATCCACAAGAAAGGTGGGACCCACATGATTGATGGTGGACATCAAAGGTGGGCCCCTCATGATGAACGACCTATATTGAATGTGGAGCCCTATATGATGTATGGTCCACATCATGTTGGGCCCACATAATGAATGGTTCACATCAAAGGTGGGCACCACATGATGGATGACCTCCAATAAAGTATGGCCCAACATGATGGAACATCCACATCAAGTGGGCCCCATTTGATGGACAGTCGCATCAAAGGTGGGACCCACATGATGGATGATAGTCATTAAAGGTGGGCCCACATGATGGTTGGTTGACATCAAAGGTGGGCTGATATAATGAATGACACATATTGAAGGTGGGGCCCCACATAATGAATGGTCCACATCAAGGTGGGCTCACATAATGGACAGAGTGGGCTTCACATGTGACCCACATCAAAGTGTGGTCCCTTGTAATGGGCGGTCCACATCAAGTGGGCCCCAACTAATGGACGGTCCACATCTAAGGTCTCGCATGATGGATGACCCATATAAAGTGGACCACATGATGGATGGTCCACATAGAAGGTGTACCCCACATGATGAATGATGGATATCAAAAGTGGGCCCACATGTTGGACAATCCACTTTGAAGGTAGGGCCTACACTACGAACACATCAAATGTGGACTCCCGTGATGGGTGATGGGTAGTGGACATTGAGGGGCCCTATGTAAAGGACAATTAGCATTGATGGTGGCCCCACATGATGGATGATCTACATCTAGGTGGGTCCCTAATGATAAATGGTCCACATCCAATATGAGCCTTGCATGATGAACGACCCACTTTGAAGGTTTCGCTCACATGATGGACGGTCCACATCAAAGGTGGGCTTCATATGATGGAAGATCCACATTCAATATCCGACATAATGGAGGGTCCAAATGTCTTAAAACATGAGGATTGTACATAACCATCCCACCTTTTGCCATTTGGGGTACAACCATCATTATGACTCTTATAATGGAGCTTTTGTAAGTTTTAAAAATGACATCAATTACCCCTAAAAAAAGTTATTATTTAAATGTTTTGCCAAACGTACTTATTTCAAATAATTGTTTTTTTTTTTTTTTTTTTAGTTTTAAAAAAGTGATTTTACCAAACAAGCTTATTTAAAGCTAAAACAGAAGGAGCTTATTAAAAAAACTCTTACTGAATTAGAGTAGAGATGCCAAACAAGCCCTAGATTTATCATACACATCATGTGGCCCCACGAATGTTTCAACGGTGGGTGTTTAATCTCTACTCTTTCCTATTCGTTTGGCCCACTTGAGCTTTGTATTACCGAATACGTTGTGTATACAATTGGTTAGTCCGTGTTTCTAAATCATCTTACTCTTTCAGAGTATCACTTTTTTCTATGGCACAGCTATGTCAAATAAGATCATTCATCATTCATCAACCAAGAGTATGCCCCACTTAGTTTTCCATCAGATGCATGGACTTAAATGAGTGCATCATTGTATTGTTCATCATCTAAATTAGGGTCCGCAATTTGATAGTTTATAAGTGCTTGTGTGTCATTCACGACACTTTACTAGTATCAAAGTTCTTCATATTATTATGCACACACATTAACATATGGACTATAATTTATATTACTAGTACTTGTATTGTACTCTATAATATACAATTAGACAACAGATCATGCTGGGCTATTCATCATTGGCCCTGGCTCAGCCCATCCTAAACACTGGGCCTAGATTTCAAGCCCAAGCCCAGCCCTCTAGCCAAGTTTTGTGGCATAAGCCCTGGCACTTCAGGCTCAAGTCACCCAAGTTGGGCCAGGCAGCCTAGGCCATTGCCACCTCTACTTATAGGCCTTTGAGCTTTAGCATTTGTTAGTCACTTAAACTCTGATTTTGGAATAGGCATGAATGACGTTTTCCTTTTTCTTACAGATGGCATGAAGCTGGCACTTATGATATTAAGACAAAGACAGGTGGTCCTAATGGTTCAATTAGGAATAAGGAAGAGTATACACATGAAGCAAATAAGGGCTTACAAATTGCAATAGATCTGTGTGGTATTTTCTGCTTTTCCCTATCTTTACCATTAGCCAATCTCTATGTGTCTTTTGTGAATGTAATCTTGTGTAGTTGACAGTTTATTGTTGCGATATAGTTTTTTTTTATATACAATACTCATGAGAGTATCTAAAACTAATACAGACCATAGGAAGTCGCGCAATTTTTTAGTTTATTTTATTATTAAGATTAGACAACTTCATCTTCATTTGAAGGAGAATGCTATGACGAATTCTTGATTGAATCTTACCCTTACATAGTGTTGAACATAGACATGAGATTGCATGATATATTATCGAATATCATCGTTTGTGGCTCTATTAACTAGCTTATGCTAGGCAGGGACTCATACACATAAGACAAACTTGTTCCTCAATAGTAGTCTAAAAGCGAAGAATGAGTTTTTAGATTAGATGAAAAGCCTCCCTAAAATCACAAAATTTTCATGGAAGATGTTCTTATTGTTGTGGGATGTAAATAATTTTGCAGATTGAGGATGATTTTTTATCTTAGAAACTATGTAGTCATATATTATTGCACTTATAAAGAAGTGAATGAGCCACATATAGTGTTTTCCCTTTAAAAAGTAAATGAACCACCATAGTTTGCTTTTTTATCAATCATTTGATTGACTTTTCCTTATATTTGATCCTATGAAAAGAATACTAAGAATTAATTTGCTCAATTCCTTATTCAAGAATGGACCACCATAGAGGAGCATTGTGCCCTTCAGCCATTAAGTTTGAGTCCCTCCCAATCTAAGGTATTTTAAACTAGATCAACATTAAATTAGGGAGCTTGACGCTTGGCAAAGATTACACTCTTGATTTTAACCAACACAATATAAGGATACATCATATATCGCATTCCCTCCCAAAGTTACTTGGGCTTGTTGAGTGTGGAGACAACCACACCAGACATGGTCGGGCGCCCGAAATTCATCCTATTTCAGCATAGGCTGCTGGAACGTTTTGTGAACGGCCGGGCGCCCGACGGTCAAAGTGACCGGGTGCCCGATATTCATCTGTTTTATGCTTTTGTTGCTGGACGGTTTTTGCATTGGCCGGGCGCCCGACGGTCAAAGTGATCGGGCGCCCGATCGGCCGCGGGCTTAAGACGCGGGTTTCCTATTTTGTGTTCTAATTACGGGGTTTACTATATAAAGGGGTGTAAACCGAGATTAGACACGGGGATTAGGGCTTTTATATGTCCAAGGTGAGAAAAAGGCGAGAGGATTAGCAAAATGGCCATTTCTGTGCATGGGAGCATAGGAGAAGGTAAGTACATTGCTTGTAACTTCGTTTTTCTTCATAGTGAAGTTTGCACCTGTGGTTTTTTACCCTTGTTGGGGTTTTTCCACGTAAATCTCTATCTTGTAGATTGTTGGTTTGTGTGATTCTTTTCTAGCTATTATTTTCTTCCTGTTTATCGTTTGTGGGTGAGACCGGAGATTGGATCTCGGTTCACCGGCGTTGTTGGCGTGCTGCGCAACAACTGGTATCAGAGCTATTGGTTTAGTTCAACTGGGAGCGATGGCGGAAGATGGAAAAACTAGAATTGAGAAGTTTGATGGTTCAAACTTTGCCTTCTGGAAGATGCAGATGGAGGATTATCTGTATCAGAAGGACCTCTACATTCCTCTAGAAGGAAAAGAGAAGAAACCAGAGAAGATGACAGATGATGAATGGGCTTTAATGGATCGGAAGGCTTTAGGAACGATCCGACTCTCTTTGTCTAAGAGCGTCGCCTTCAACATATCCAAAGTAAAGACCACAAAAGAATTAATGCAGGCTTTAGCTACGATGTATGAGAAACCTTCGGCGTCAAATAAGGTTCATCTTATGAAACGGCTATTCAACATGAAGATGTCAGATGGTGGGGGAGTGGCTGAACATCTAAATGAGTTCAATACAGTCACGAGCCAATTGGAATCCGTTGGCATCACTTTTGATGATGAGGTCAGGGCCCTATTGATCTTGTCAAGTTTGCCAGACAGTTGGGATGGTTTGGTGATTGCCGTGAGCAATTCTTCAGGATCTACGAAGTTGAAATTCGATGATGTAGCCGGTCTAATTCTAAGCGAAGAATCTAGAAGGGAGGCATCAGGAACTTTAGGGGATTCAGGAAATGCTCTAAATGTTGAAGGAAGAGGAAGAGCTTCAAACAAAGGTGGCAATAAACACGGGCGTTCTAAGTCGAGGAATAAGTCCAAGGGACCGAAAGACAAGGACGGGTGTTGGCATTGCGGGAAGAAGGGGCACATGAAGCGTGATTGCAGAGCGCTTAAGAAACAAGAAGGAAGCTCTCAAGGTGGGAAGGATTCAGTGAATCTATCTGAGGAGAGTGACACAGAGGCGTTGATTTTGTCTTTTGATGCGCGGAATGAGTCTTGGGTTATAGACTCGGGTGCTTCGTTTCATGCCACTTCATCAAAAGAAGTTCTTCGTGATTATGTCTCAGGTAACTTTGGAAGAGTCTACCTGGGTGATGATGAGCCATGCAGTATTGTTGGCAAAGGAGATGTTCATTTAAGTCAGAAAGACGGAACGGTCTTGAAGCTGAAGGATGTCAGACATGTGCTGAGTTTGAGACGGAATCTGATCTCAGTGAGGCAGTTGGCCGATACCGGATATGTGACGACATTCACGAGCGATTCATGGAAGGTCACAAAAGGTGCCTTGGTTATATCTCGAGGTAAGAGGGAAGGTACTTTGTATGTGACTTCCGGATCGTATAGTTCACTCGCAGTTGCATCAACTGGAATGAACGGGTAGTTATGGCATTAGAGGTTAGGACATATGAGTGAGAAGGGGATGAAAGTGCTATTGTTAAAGGGGAAGCTACCAGGGTTGAAGGCAATCGATCTGGAATTCTGCGAGGACTGCGTGTATGGCAAGCAGAAGATAATTAGCTTCAAGAAGACAGGACGCGCTCTAAAGACGCATCTATTGGAGCTTGTACACACTGATGTGTGGGGACCGGCACAGGTATCATCTTTTGGTAGCTCACGTTATTTTGTTTCCTTTATTGATGATGCTAGTAGAAAACTGTGGGTCTACTTCTTAAAATACAAATCAGATGTATTCGATGTATTTAAGAAGTGGAAGGATATGGTAGAAAATGAGATCGGTAAAACTGTGAAGTGTCTCAGATCAGATAATGGGGGAGAATATTGTGATAAGAGGTTTGAGGAGTATTGTGCAGCAAATCGAATCAAACATCAGAAAACGATTCCAGGGACACCGCAGCAGAACGGTGTGGCCGAGCGCATTAACAGGACCATCCTTGAGCGCGCTAGGAGCATGAGGCTACATGCAGGTTTGCCCAAGACCTTTTGGGCAGATGCTGTGAATACTGCCGTATATCTCATCAATAGAAGTCCCTCAGCACCATTGGATGGTGGGCTACCAGAAGAAACGTGGACTGGGAAAGAGGTGAACCTTGCACATCTCAGAGTGTTTGGTTGCACTTCTTATGTTCACATTGATGCAGAGCACAGAAACAAGCTGGATGCGAAGTCCAGGAGGTGCACGTTTATAGGCTACGGGCAGAATGATTTTGGCTACAGGTTTTGGGATATTGAGAACCGAAAAATTATCACGAGCAAGGATGTAGTCTTTAATGAAAAGGTGATGCATAAGGACAGTGTGCAGCAAAAGCAGAACAAGGCCGATGAGAAGGAATTCGTAGAGTTGGAAGAGTTACGGGACACAGGTGTTACAATGTCACAGGATGAACATGTACAGGAGCATGATGAGGCAGAGCCACAGACACCGGTTGTGAGGAGGTCTACTCGGGAGAGGAGACCCAAGGTCCGATACTCACCCTCCTTACATTATCTACTGCTGACAGATAATGGTGAGCCAAAGTGTTTTGAAGAGACGTTACGGTCAGATATGCGGGTTAAGTGGGAGCAAGCCATGGAAGATGAGATGGACTCTCTTGAGTCTAATCGTACGTGGGAGCTAGTCACCTTACCCAAGGGCAAGAAAGCTCTTCATAACAAGTGGGTTTACAGACTGAAGGAGGAGCACTGATGGTTCGAAATGGTACAAGGCTAGACTGGTTGTGAAAGGGTTCCAACAAAAGGCAGGTATCGATTTCACAGAGATATTTTCACCTGTGGTGAAGATGCCTACGATTCGCATGGTCTTGAGTATAGTGGCTATAGAGGACTTACATCTAGAGCAGCTAGATGTTAAGACAACCTTTCTTCATGGAGACCTTGAAGAAGAGATATATATGCATCAGCCGACAGGATACGTGGCACCAGGAAAGGAGAACAAGGTGTGTAGACTGAAGAAGAGTCTATATGGTCTGAAGCAGGCCCCAAGGCAGTGGTACAAGAAGTTCGACAGTTTCATGTCGGGAAACGGGTATAGGAGATGTCATGCAGACCACTATTGCTACTTGAAGAAGTTTGATACGTCGTATATCATTCTTCTTTTGTATGTTGATGATATGCTTGTGGCCGGATCAAGCATGAAGGACATCTCAGATCTCAAAAGACAACTGTCTAGAGAGTTTGCCATGAAGGATTTAGGAGCTGCAAAACAAATCCTAGGCATGAGGATAAAGCATGACAGGAAAAACAAGAAGCTGATTTTGTCACAGGCAGAGTACATAGCTAAGGTACTTGATCGATTCAGCATGGGAGGTGCTAAGCCGGTTAGCACTCCATTAGCCAACCACTTCAAGCTTTCTAAGGAGCAAGGAGCTAAGACGCAGGAGGAACGGGACTACATGGCTAAAGTCCCTTATGCGTCATCCATAGGGAGTTAGCACGAGGCCAGACATTGCTCAAGCAGTGGGAGTTGTTAGCAGGTACATGAACAACCCCGGGAAGGAACATTGGGAAGCTGTGAAGTGGATCCTCAGATACCTGGTAGGTACTGTGGATGTAGGGCTGTGTTATGGAGGATCGGAAATCAAGCTACAAGGCTACGTCGACTCAGATTTGGCAGGGGATATCAACAGCAGAAGGAACACTACAGGATATGTCTTTACCCTGGGTAGTGTTGCAGTCAGTTGGATCTCTCAGTTACATAAGATAGTTTCCATTAGTACAACGGAAACAGAATATGTTGCAGCTACAGAAGCGTGCAAGGAGATGGTGTGGATGCAAGGTTTTATGGAAGAGTTGGGGAAGAAGCAAGCAGATTGCAAGCTGTACAATGACAGTCAGAGTGCAATACACTTGGCTAAGAATTCAGCCTTTCATTCAAAGACCAAGCATATTGACATCAGATATCACTTCATACGTTCGTTGCTGGAAGATGGATGGATTACTTTGGAGAAGATTCATACAAGTGAGAATCCTACAGATATGTTGACCAAGGCGGTCACACGGAAGAAGCTGAAGCTCTGTTCAGCTTTGGTTGGTCTTCAGGCTTGAAGACTGGGAGGTGGTGCACTCCGAATGTAGAAGACGAAGGATCATGTGGTGACTGTCTCCAAGTGGGAGATTGTTGAGTGTGGAGACAACCACACCAGACATGGTCGGGCGCCCGGACGGTCAAATGACCGGGCGCTCGAAATTCATCCTATTTCAGCCATAGGCTGCTGGAACGTTTTGTGAACGGCCGGGCGCCCGACCGCCAAAGTGACCGGGTGCCCGATATTCATCTGTTTATGCTTTTGTTGTTGGACGGTTTTTGCATTGGCCGGGCGCCCGACGGTCAAAGTGACCAGGCGCCCGATCGGCCGCGGGCTTAAGACGCGGGTTTCCTATTTTGTGTTCTAATTGCGGGGTTTACTATATAAAGGGGTGTAAACCGGGATTAGACACGGGGATTAGGGCTTCTATAAGTCCAAGGTGAGAAAAAGGCGAGAGGATTAGCAAAAGGGCCATCTCTGTGCATGGGAGCATAGGAGGAGGTAAGTACATTGCTTGTAACTTCGTTTTTCTTCATAGTGAAGTTTGCACCCGTGGTTTTTTACCCTTGTTGGGGTTTTTCCACTGTAAATCTCTGTATTGTGGATTGTTGGTTTGTGTGATTCTTTTCTAGCTATTATTTTCTTCCTGTTTATCGTTTGTGGGTGAGACCGGAGATTGGATCTCGGTTCACCGGCGTTGTTGGCGTGCTGCGCAATAGGGTTGGCTTCCTGGTCATCATCATCATAACCTCATTCAAACTATCTGTGGTCCACTTCTCATGATATGCATAGCAAAGGTTTGACAACAGGTTCTCATGTGACTTCAATACTCTTTTCTCGAGCGTGGGAATGGCTATCACATCTCTACTAGGAGCATAGTTTTTCTAAGAGTGAAAAAAGTAACAACACGTTTGGGTGAGGGGGGCGGGAAGTGCATGTTTCAAAATGTTAGCAAGTATAAATGGTTATGAAGCAGGAGTATTATTCCAAAGAACAATTCAAGTGGTAGTGACACCTATTTAGAAAGATCATGCAACTAAAATCAAGAGAAGTTAAAATTATCAGTTTGCTTACGACTTTAAATGGTAGATGGCAAATTTCGAAAGAAACTAGTTCATTAGGGATATCCTTTCGCAATTTGTGTTATGATTCTCTCATATTCAATAGTTTAGTTGTCTTGTGAATTCTTTAAGGTAAGTATAGAGAGTTTTAACACCCCCCATAATATTTTGTGAAAAACGAGTTTATTTATGGTGTTTTGAAGGGTAATTAGAACCAGTTACTTAAAAGATAAGTTAGATTTGTTATCTTAAAATTAAGATTTGAAAATGATTTATCATTTTGTAAATTTAATTGGTGAAAATCATGGAATGTGATTGTAAAGAACTCATAATAGAACCGAAGTAATTGCTATTCCCTTTTTATCTTTAAGAACTACCCTTAACTGTAATTTTTGATATGTCCCCTTTTTATCTCTATTATAATTGTTAGAATGAAATTTCAATGAGAATGTGGAATTCGTGTGTGTTCATTTGCCTCAAGTATTTTCTTGGAGAATTGGGAAAATTCATAGGTATCCACAAATAACATAAACAAGTACACCAGAGACAAGGCACAAGGATGATATTTTATTTTAGAGATTTCAGATTCTTTTACATTCTCGGCGTGATCTGACACAAGCCGTTAATTACATTGAATGATCAATAACTCTTAATTGAAAAGTAGAGACTGTGTCATTGGAGACTAATGTCCTCTGTGTATGCTTCTTAGGCTGTCGAGTGCTAATTTGTATTCTATGTGGATGAAGCTATTCCGATAGTGAGTTAAGCGCCTATGTCCAATGTAACTTCGGATCTGAGATGGGCGACCACTGAGCGATAGTCAAGTGGTGTGACATTGGGCCTGCTCTCGTCGTAGAGACATGGACTGCAGGAAGACCAGACTACGACCGTGAACTCGAGCAACCTAGCCAGCGGAATACGATTCCAATGGGTAGTATGTCAGACCGCTATCAGGCAGTGGCTCTTTAAGGTTAGTTCTGTACTGTAATCATTATGTCTGTTTGTTTGTGAGATTCTTAAAGGAGGATAATAGTCTCTTTTCACACGTTCTTGCCTTGGGTTGAACAACGTTCTTGTTTCAATGTCAGAGTTTGATGTGTGACTCAAAGTCATGTAATCATCCCAAGTCAGGATCCGATATATTATTAAAAGAGTCTTGAGTCGGGGTCTAAAGACGGAGCCTAGAAACGAAGTCCGGAGGCGAGGTCTAGACTTAGCATCCCGGGATGGAGTGCAGACTTAACATCCAGAGATAGAGTCCAAAGACGGAGTCCAGACTTGACATCCAGAAACAGAGTTCAGAGACGGAGTTCAAAGATGGAGCCTAGACTGATTGTAGTGTGTACGAAGATACAACTTCTGTCGCACCTGCGTTAGCCTGAGAAAGACGTCCCATTGAAGCTTTTGACGGGTTTCCGAGGTTTTTTGGGAATTTCTCTTTCTGGTTTCTTCTCATCATCGTGGAAAAAGGGTGAAATGAGTTATTTATAGGCAAGACCTGGGGTTGTGGAATCTAGCCATGAATAATCGGATCCAGCACATGCCGAATCAGACCCAGTGCATGGTGAAATGAAAAATGGAGTCCAACGCATGTTGTTTGACGGTCCGTGCATAGCCGTGCTTGGGCTTTTGTAGCCTTGTGATACATAAGAAGGCCCTAGGCTCTTGCGCATGGTCGTGCGCAACCATCTTGGATCCAGTGGATGGGGTGACACTGGCCCCAGTGGGCCCATTTGAAAATAAGCTTGGTTTCAGTCACAAGGGCCCCACGCATGGTCATGCGTGGGCTTTTTTACTTAGCCCGAACTTCTGTTATAAATGCCCACGCATGATCATGCGAGGGACCAGGTGGTGGGCCCACTTGGTAATTGGACCATTTGTGGGACTCTATTGTCGACGTGGCCACATGCGCTGGAACTGTGAGGTCCCTCGCATGTCCACGTGGTAGTCACCTGCCTCCATTGGGACACTTCATTTTATGTTCTTCTTAGCCTGGTTTGGGTCCCGTGCATGATCATGCGTTGGGTCTTTCTTTGCCTTAGTTTTCGTGTACTTTGGCCGACTTATTCAATGTCCTATGCATGGTCCAGTGCATGCTATTTTGGACCTTAACAATAATCAATCCACGTTCTATTATGAGTTGGATCTGTTAGTGGCTTAACGAAATTGCTAACCACTAGAGATTGCTTGCTTGCAATTAGACTTACTACTGTGCTTAAGGTTTAGTTTTAGTCTTCCTTATAATGAAACCTATATGTCACTCCCTCTAGTTAGGGGTGAAAATCATTATGTGAATCTCTCTGATCATTTGTTAGAGGGAAAACTTTTAAAACACTGTTGAAATTCTACCATTTTTATTACATTATTATGGGACTTCTTGTAGGTAATTCGGTATTGAAGAAGATTAAGATCAAGGTATTAAAAAATGGTTACTGCAACAACCATTATGGAAAAAATGGTCATTATGGCCAACACATTTTTTTAATGGCCATAACAACCATTATAGTGGCTGGTGTGACCACCGTAACTATTATTGAATACCTTGCTTAAGATCTCTAAAAGGGGAATGAGTTATAATTATTGAAGTCCAAGTGGACACCACACAATATTTTATGTATTTTATAATCTATAGTCCATAGCATTCATGACCTATTGAAGATGATTCATGATATATCATATTAATTTATAAGAATCATAAAAAAAATAGATTACAAAAGCTCAAAAAATAATTAGTTCAGCATGATAAATAACATTCTTATCAAAGGATTTTTTTTTTTTTTTTTTTTTTTACCATGTATGGTTAGTGTCTCCCATTTTTTTTTTCTCTTTTTTTCTGATATTTTTATAAAATTTTTGGCAAGAAATTTTTTTTTGGACCAATATTGGCTGATATGGGTCCAATATTTTGCTTGTATTAGATTTAGTCTGGTTTAGGCTGATATGACCCCTAAAACCGATAACACACACAAATGTCATCACTTCCCTCCTTCACTGGCTCATGACGCTCCTTGCTCGTGGAGCGACATACCAAGTATTTTTTAGTTTACATCAATCTTTATGGAACTTGAGGTTATGCATGTGCTATTTTATGTTCATGTGGGTTGATGTCATGCAAAGAGAGGCATAGTGTAGATGAGAGTTATTTAGGGATAAAATTAAATGGGGATTAGCAAGTGGAATAGGAAGATAGAGTTGTACTAGAAGGAAGTATAGAAAGAAAAATAAGATGTCTTCTCCTTAGGGAAGATAAAGTCATATATTATTATGAAGTCTAATTTGTAGGATTAAAAGGAGATCCATTGCATATTAAGCTAGAATCATTCAATGCCTCTTATTGGCTAGCAATGTGACCCCACCTTTTTTTTACAATAAATAGTGTTCAGAGTGGAACAATATCCTAGTATAAGTTATGTTTCTCCAGAAGTTCAGTAGATCATATACATGAAAAAATAATTGCATGAAACAATTATTATTATTACAAAGCATTGTGTCATGAAATTAAAGAAGATTTTTTCTTTCCTTTCGCTTCTTCAAATTGGTATACTCCCATAGTTGGAGTTTGTATTATTTTTGCTTGAATTATCTTATTATCTCTTGTTAACACTCTTTTCCAGTTCAACTTACATTAAGATATTCATGAATGACTTCTTTTGTTCCTTTAATATTTCATAATGTTGTAGAAAATAGAAGTTTTCCTAAATAGTAGACTTTTGCATGTTAGTTCTAGATGGGCTGAAGTTGCATGCTACAAAAATTAAATAGAGAACTAACAATCTAATATTGTCAATAAAAAAGCCTGACCCAAAACCACACGAATTTGAAGTCTTCATTTGTTTCAATATTTTTTCTTTCTCAGAAGAAACTAAGAATGGTTCTGTTGATCTTATTAGATATCCTAGCATCTTGTAGTGGTCCACCAATTGAATACCTAGATAATTACTAGATAAGATCTTCACTGAAAACTAGAGATTGAGTCCTTTTATATAGGCTTACCATGTTCTCATGAGGGCATGCATTTATAGGTTTGAAATTTATGGTTTGAGTATTTATCTTTTCCTGGATCGCAAAACATACATGCCAAGAGAATTCATTTTGGGAGGTATTTTGTGATTTGTTTGGAAAGATCTAACTAGTTAATTGGAAAGAGTTTAGAAAATGTTTCCTAACATTAATTTTGATGAGTTTATTAAAAAAAACCACTCATTTTTTTAATCATCATCATCACCATCACCACCACCATCACCATCACCATCACCATCACCATCTAATCCTTATCCCAACTAATTGGGGTTGGCTACATGAATAATTTTCTACCATTTTACTCTTTCTTTGATATGTAAATAGATTAAAGGCTCCTTAAGGGTACTTGGTGTCTATCAAGTGCTTGAAATTACTTACATAGTTGTTTATTGGACTGTCAACATCATCTTATCTTTTCTCTACATAATTCTTGTGTCAACTTATATATATCAGTTTGATTATGCAAGCCTGCATGCTTGGCAACTTTCATCTTAAAATTTGTATGCAAATGAAACTTCTTGGATTAAAATATTTGAGTTTTTACATTGGTTCACTTTTCTTGATATCAGATCAAGTGAAAAAAAAAGAATCCGATGATTACATATGCTGACCTTTATCAGGTAGTTTCAATAAGATTTTTTTTTTTTTTTTTGTGTGTGTGTGCATATTTTATGCTCTTATGTATCAATCTGCAATCAATTCCACAATAAGCTACTATACTCCAAGTTGTATGGAGGCAATCCAATCAATTGATCAAGAACGTCTTTTGATTTATCACACATATCATGCTACCATCCCAAAATCATGATGAGATGATTTGGATTACCTGATAAAAGTGATTATTTAGAACCCTAAGCAGTCCATGACAGGCCCCAACAAACAAATGGCCCACATTGTTTAATATTTTTTTTTTTTTATGAACTGTCCTTATAATGGTATGATTACTTTAACTTACGAATGGAAGTTAACTAAAAGTTTTAGCTTCCCAATGACCCTATTGAGGATGTACATCCTAGTTCTTAACCTGTAGCTTAGTAGGATAGTGTTCCATGTCCACACCTCCGTCGCCACTAATACAATCCCACCAACCTAATATATATGTATATATAAGGGTATGTATATATAGGGGTTCCATTATATTAGCCATCAATGTTTAAACAAAGGTTGATGAAATAATAATTTTGCTTGAGAGTTTTTTTTTCTTCTTCTTATTTTTAAACTCATCTATGTTGGTTTGACTGGCTCAGTGCTTTCTAATTCATTTTTCAATTGATTGACATTTTCAGCTTGCCGGGGTGGTTGCAGTTGAGGTGACTGGAGGACCCACCATTGATTTTTGTCCAGGAAGAAAGGTATGGTAATGTGGCACGTTATTATGAAATAACTACTCACCAAATTCATTTCTCCTAAATAATAGGCTTTCTTTCGTTTAGGATTCATTTGTTTCTCCAGAAGAAGGACGACTTCCTGATGCCAAGCAAGGTTTGTCAATATACCTTAATTACATCTTTTTATCTAAAGCAATTTGCTATTGGTTACTGTACAAAACCAGCAATAGAGAGATAAAATGTGAGTGAGATCTAACGTTGATAAGAGAGATGAGAAGAAGACGTGAGAGAGAGAGAGAGAGAGAGAGAGAGAGAGAGAGAGTGGCATTGTAGAGGAGATGGAGAAGAGAGAATAACATTTAGGGTTTTAACGTCCTCCCTTATTTCATTAATAGTGATGCAAATTACAAAAATGTCAGTGGGTTTGCCATTGGGCCTAGCTACGCCCCAAATACAATCCAACCCAAATATTTCTTTAATACTCCCTCTCAAGCTGAAGCATATATGTCAATCATGCCTAACATTCTACTAAGAAATGAAATTCGTATACAGTCTAATCCAAATATTTCTTTAACACTCACCCTCAAGCTGGAGTATATATTTATCAATTAAGCTTTAGAGTGCCACACTCTATGGTGATTTTTCCCTAATGAACTACTGTCCACCTCTTATTTTGTGGAAAAATGGATTGCTAATAATGTGTGTTGCTACTTGATTATCACAATAAAAAAGTCATAATTCCTCCATCAAACAGTTGAAGCTCTTAAGAAGAGAAAGTGCCCATAGAAGTTTACAGAAAATATGACGCATAACCCTGAACTATGCCTCAATAATAAATTGAGTGACAATACTTTTCTTCTTGTTCTTCCATGTCGTTAAGTTTCCTTCAACAAAGGTGTAGTACCTAAATGTAGATTTCGTGTTTGTCATTGAATCAGCACAATCTAGTCAACATAGGTCTTAAACCGAAGGTGCATATGTGATCGTTAAACTAGCATGTCTTGGAGATGTTTTCAAACATCGAAGAATATGTACAACTACATCCTAATGTTCCATCCTTAGTTGACGCATAATTTGGCTTACTATCTTAACTGCAAATGAGATGTTAAGTAACACTAAGATTAGTCTTCCAAAAAGCCTTTTATATCTCTTTAAATCCTTAAACAATTCCCCTTGATCAATAGACAATCTACTATTTAGTTCCATTGGAGTGTCGCTTAGTTTGCACCCTAACATCACTAGTCCCTTCCAACCAAGGTATTTCGTAATAGGAATGGTGGTCGTAACGATTATTGTTGTTACCTTTACTATACAGGTTGTAACGGCCGTTACAGTTGTTACTACCTAGTTGCGTTAAAAGCTTAAGCTGTTGGGGAACGATAGAACAATATATATTAGGGGGTTTGTTGACGCCTCCAACACCTCCTCTCACGTGTGGGCTCTATACTAGGCTCCGCATGTGATACTTTGGGCTCAGATAACAAAATGCCCAAAATATCAAAATTTTGCAAACTCCGAGACTCGAACACTAGATGCCCTACTATGATATATATACCATGTTACTATCCGGTTGCACTAAAAGCTAAAGCTGCTAGGGAACGACAGAATAATGTATATCAGGGGGTTTGCCGACGCCTCTAACAACAACCCCCATAACAACCATTACAGTCTTTTTTTTCCATTGAAAAAATATAAAAAAAAAAATTGTATCGACATTATAACAGACTATTACGGCCTTTACAGGGGCATAACGGGCCATTATGAGGGTTGTAACAGTCGCAAAGGGTCATTTTTTTCGTAACAACCATTACATTTGTTTCAACCCTGTTACGAACTTACGTGTAAAAATTACCACCATTACCTTTAAGTAACGGCTTTTACGATCCCATAATGGCAATTACGACACACCATGCTTCTAATAGATCTGACACATACTTCCTTTGGGATAAGTTAATCCTTGAAACTGACTAAACCACCTTAATCTCTAGGAAGTATTGAAGAGGTCCAAGATCTTTGGTTTGAAACTATCTCTAGATGTGAGCTTAGACTTTTGATATGCCCACTGGATCACTTTTTGTGATGATGGTGTTGCCTGCATAAAAAATCAAGAAGACCATCCCTTTAAAACTATACTTAACAGAATAATCCATCAGGTATCTGTGAAAGTTAAAATCAATCAAATTTCTGATGAACTTTTGGAACTATGCTATGAGAAAATGCTTTAGACCATACATTGCTTTCAAAGTTTTACACACTTTAGCATTCTCCCTCGAGCAACAAACCTAGGAGGTTGTTCCATGTAAATTTCTTCTATCAATTCACCATTTAAGAACATATTCTTGGCATCTAGTTGGTACAACAGCTAAGGCCTATTAGCTGCCACAAAGATTAAAGCTTTAATAAAGTTCAATTTAGCAATAAGAGAAAAGGTCTTTTCATAGTCTAGTCCACCAGTTTGGGTGTTCCTTTTGACAAGCTTAACTTTCACACATTTAATTGATCAATCAGGTAGGTATTTGATAGTATACACACATCGTACAACTGATTGTTCACTTTCTAGGCAACAATGAGACCAACGTCTATGTCTCAGTATGGTGCATAATAGTCATTTCTTCTTTTGTAGCTCTCTGCCATCCAAGGTGAGATAATACATCATAGCAACTGTATATAATATTGAGAAACACCATGGTCGACACCCATGCACATCGAGCACCAGTAATTGACCTCGCATACCTTCCCTGTAGTGGTGTCATAAGACTTTCACCCGGCACGCCAGTAGCAGACCTGAAAATATTTTCATACCAAATAGTTTGATAGATTTAACTTAATGGGAACAAGAGTTTTGATATTGACACCTAATAGAGAAGGGAGAGGTGGAGGAGTTCAAGAAGAAGTTGCAGGTATTATGGAAGAAGAGGAAGTAGCCGAGGAGGAGGAAGAAGAAGAAGAGGTGGACGACATGCTGGAGACAGAAAAAAATATCAAGAGGATCGTTAGGCTTTGATACCATGAAGAATTTGTGAAAACGTTGTTCTCACACAGAGAACATGATGAGTATTTATATGAGATGGATAATTACAATGCTATCCTTAGACAAGTATATAGGCTATTCACGTGTACATCCATATGTATGTGATACATTAACAAGACCTCCTTTCGCGCTTCTCCTCGCCGACGGGTCAAACCGATCCCCGTTTGCACCTTAGCCCTTAAGCAGGTTGGACCCACCTCTTCTCAACCCGACCTCATCAATGTGTGTTAAATCCATGATCCATGTATCCACTCGACCCGACAGTGAGGCATCCCTAGGTATCATGGGGGTTTAGAGACTTTCAACCCAAGGGATTTCTATATACCCCTACTCTTTCGCACTTTTGGTGTCATGTTCCTTTTTAGGGATAATCCAAGTCATCGTCATAAATACACATTTCATCACCAAGATTGAATTCATGTCATATAGCACAACTGTCGTACCCCAAACTCGGCCTTCCGCACGACCGATTCACGGTGGACAAACCTGGCTCCCAATGCAGCAAACTCCAAATTCAACACTCGGCGCCCATACACCAACTTCGAGCTCAGCGCCTAATTATGAATTTTTAGGACGAATTTTCTTTTCGCAAATAGATATCAAACATAAAGATTGTCATTTCCAACATTAGAAAAATAACGGTTCTCAATATACAAGATATTTACATTACAATTGTTACATAAAAGTACATATTCATCAAAAGGTAATGGAAGCGTAGTGTCTAAAAGCCACACAACACACATCATTTCCTACTAATGATTTTTATATTATCTTAAAAAATTTATAAAGGGAAGGTATGAACTTTAAAGCCCAGTAAATACGCATGTGTGTGCGGTGTATCTTACATGTAGGCAAGTCAGGTAAATATGCCATGAAGGAATCAAGTATGATGAAATGAATGTAATATGTAAGGTATGAAGCTGATATCAATGTAATGTAATGCAATACATATGCATCATGATCTAAATCCATGCTACCAGCACCACCATGTCGTGCTAATATATCCCTGTTACCATAGCTATAACTATATCACACTTGTCCGTAGCCACATTATCATCATCAAAATGTTGTTATACCATATCATGTGAATTGCAAATCTTAGAAAACATTGGGCTTGATGCCCATGCACCAGATACCAGCAATTGACCTTGCATACCCACCTTGTGGTGGTGTCAGTAGAACTTCTACCCGGCACGCCAATAGCGGACCTCATCCATGCTTGTCCTTGCCGGCGGGTCAGATTGGTCATGTTTGCACCTCAACCCTTAAGCAAGTTGGACCCACCTCTTCTCAACCCGACTTCATCAATGGGAGTCAAATCCATGACTTTGTGTCCAGTCGGCTTGGCGGTGAGGCATCCCTAGGTACCATCAGTGTTTAGGAACTTTCAACCCAATTGGCTCATCATCCCCTACTATTTCCACATTTTCAATATCCTGTCCATTTTTAGGGATAATCCAAGTCATCATCATAGATACACATTTCATCACCCAAATTCAATTCATCTTATTCGACGTGACCGTGGTATTACCATCATCATATATGTTATGATTATGTATGAATTCAAACAATCATATACCAAGGCATAGATCCAAGTGCATGTATCCAAGTGCATCTAATGTCATGAGTCTAGGGTTTGGTTAGCCCTTAGGCTAGGAAATCTATATATAATCATTATGTGCTACTATAAGCTATATCAATTCTCGGTCATGTGACCCAACTACAAAGAACATATTTTATATAGAGATGAACGTATTATGGCACATATACACATACCATAATTCCATAATGCATGAGTATGATCAATATCAATATATTCAAGGCATCATATCGCATACCTCTACTAATCCATAATCATCAATACCATTTCCATTATACATAACTATCACAATCACATGCATTATTTGCATTCACAATCACATCTCATTCATCGCAAGATAGGTATTCCGTTAGTAGCTTTGGCCCAACACAGTTTCTACTATTGGGCCTACAAAGCTTTACTCTAGGTGGGCCTTTATGGCTAATGGATCCACCACTCTAAGGCCTAAGTAGGATCATTAGTGGAATCTACAAATCACCTGAATCTTCAATTAAGTGGGCCCGACATTCAGGTCAAAATCTATCTAAAGTTGGGCCTGGCCCAAACCGAATTTGTTTCATGTTTTGGGCCACTAGCCTTTGGACCAATCTCATTATCAGGCTTGGGCCACCTTTTATTGGTTGACAAAGTGGATTGTCATAACATGCATATACTAAGGTGGTCCTCATATGAAAGGACAGTGTTGATTAAGCACATATAATTTGATGGGCTCCACTTCCAAGTGGGTTGCCAATGAGTTGGATTGCAAATAATCATCAAGGTAGGTCTACAATGATGATTTGGATGGTACAGGTAACACTAACGAGCCCTAAGATGAACGACTTGGATATAAAGTGGATATATCAAAGTAGGCTGCGATAAGGCGGTGTAGGTGTCACTCGTATAATGCGGTAGGTCCTACTTCCAAGTGGTCCCGTCAACAGATGAGTTTACATGAAGATATTACGATGGATCCACAAAAAGTGGATAATATAGGTAACTCACATGCATCAGGGTGGTTCATGGATGAACATTATAGATGTACAGGGCACACATCAAGGTAGGGTCAACAGTTGGTCCCACCTCGGGACCATTCGGTTAGCGAAATGGTTGAACAACATGGATAAAACAAGTACATCGCAGTGGTTCCACAAAAGTTGGACGGTGGATGTTCAATTAGCACTATTTTGGGATTATGCTCTAGAATGGGCTCTAGAGTGTGCTGCCCCAATGGATAGACGGCTAGATACACAATACTCGCATTGGGGAAGGTCGTGATTGGGTGGTGTGGATGTACAACATACACATCAAGGTAGGGGCGACAATGGACCCCAGGTTATGGTCAATGGGATGGCGGTTTCAACAATAGTTGTCAAATAAACATCATAGCGGTCCTAGGTAATTTTTAATGGTGGACATTCAATTAACACTGCATCCAGTAGCGTGGTCTACTAGAGATTTGGATCTGCCACATTTTTCTCCCGAACATGCACCAAGGTGGGTCCACAACGGGCCCCATAAAACTGGGCAGTTTGGACAGCCGGCGGGCCCCAAGAAGTGTTTAAGGCCGGCGATCATTCAATTAGTTTTGTTTCCAGTTGAGAATTGTATCTGATTCATTTTGAGGTGGCCAACCTGATGAATGGGGTAAATAAAACCAATGCTCCTCTATGGCAATGGAGGACCCCACCAGACGGATGATGTGGATACCAAATATATACATCTAGGTAGATTGCTTTCTGAGAAATGGCCCACCTGAGATTTGCATCCCAAACGTGATTAGGCAAAAACGGAAGGACTGTGTGGTGGTCCCACACATCCATCAAGAGGGCCCTAGTATAAACTACAACGATGGTCCTCATGAGGGTTTTAACGGTGGGTGTTCAATCACCCCTGTGTGGTCCACTTGAAGTTGGGATCGGCCTGATTATCAGGCCCCTAGACCAAAATGATCTGACAAAATAGATGGTTGGTGTGGATCTAGCACCTGGACCTGGTGGGGCCCACCACTGCCCCCACCATGGTCAGCTCCAGAAAGGTGTCAACGCTGGAGATCGTTGCCCCCAGCAGTCCGGTTGTTGGATACCAGCTGGGACCGTTATAGTCCCTGTTTCCCTCTTCTTTGGGCTTGGAAGTTTTCAATGGTAGTTGATCAATCACCACTGTTTCCGGACGTGAGGCCCACCCGAATTATGCATGTGTTTCTGTTTTGGGCCAATGGCCTAAAATGATCTGGAAAATTGAATGGACAGCCTGGATTAAACAACTACATCTGGCTGTGCCCGCGTTAACTTTTCAGCAGTTAAGAGTTCAATCCTCACTGTTTCATGTGGTGTGGTCGACCTAAACCTAGGGTCTGCACTGTTTTTGGGCTCAGGCATTAAAATAATCTGCCGGAGTGGATGGACAGCAGGAATGTAAGGAACATGTATCAGGGTGGGGTCCCACGGTAGGGCCCCACCTGCTGTGTTGTTTGGTGCTAACATGCTATTTCACGTTGCATGCACCAACGTGCAGCTGCATTTATTTATTTGTTTTTTATATGCCAGAAGACATTAGTGAGCTCTGGGGAGATTTTAAACCATAGGAATTCAATCCCCATTGTTTCCTATGGTGTGGCCCATCTAAATTTTGGGTCTGACCTACTTTTGGGCTCATAACCTAAAATTATCTGGTAAAGCGAATGGACGGTATGGATCGATCACATGCAACAAGATGGGCTGCTACAGCGGGCCCCACCTAGAATTCTGAAAGCAGCCCTGGCTGCTGATGCTGCTAGCAGTTGGCGTTCCCTAGACGATGGCTGAGCAGCGTCAGCTGTTTGTTTTATTTAACATTTGTTGTTTTTTTTCTTCTTTTGTTTGTTTTATAAAATATATTATATATGTGGTTGTTCTTGGAGGGTGTGAGCAACCCAGTGGGGCCCATCAAATTAAATGGTTTGGGTCTCCAAATTAAATACACCTCACAGCGGACAACGATGGACCCTGCACGATTCTGATCAAGTTTATCTTTATAGGGCCCCTCATCCAGATTTTTGTGAACGTACCAACTGGTTGGATGGCTAAAAACATCTTAGTGGGGCTACGGTCAGTGGGTCCCATAAGTGGGCTTAAATCAAGCTAATCTATGTATCTTTCCTTCATCCAAGTATGTGTAGCCTGAAGAAGGGTTGAATTGCACTGAATAATCACGGTGAAGCCCACCGTAAGTGGTTCCCACTTCATCATCATCAACAACAATACAATCATCATCATCCACGGAAAAAATAACAAAGAGGAAAGTGAAGGGGATGTCATCATCAACAACAATACAATCATCATCATCCACGTAAAAAATAATAAAGAGGAAAGTGGAGGGGGTGTACTCACCTTAAACTAATGGGATGGATGGCTTAGATCTACTTAATGAATGGTCCACCACCACTCACTCTCTGGCTGGAATTTGGGCACTTAATTGTCCAAAATTGAGCCCGTGCTACCCTTTTTATAGTTAGAAATTGATTAGGCTTTGATTTTTCAAGAAAGGGGTGGTGTGGATGGCCCACCTTGTTTCATAAAAGATTGTCCTTCTTAAACACAATTAGAAAGTCTAATGACTACTCATTAATAAAGTTTCACTTTTCGAGCAAAAGGTGAGGCTAGGTGCCCACACTTTCCATAATCAAGAGGACATGCTTATTGATTTTCATGAAAACGTGGGGACACACCTTTATTAAGTTACCATAATGCTTGATTATTTGGCCTAGCCTTGGGCTAAAACTTTGTTAATAGTTATTTTAACACCTTGATTGTCTTTTAAAATAAGGTGAGGTCTCCACACCTCCTTATTTCATGGGATTGTTTTGACTTTAAGTTTAATCTCTTCATTAATTATATCTTAAACATATTTTATACTTGTAAATCATGCTTTATGATCTATAAAACTGTGTTTAGGCTAATGTAATAGAGGTCTAAGTGTCCTTCATCTCCTGATTTTAGGTAAAGATATTGATTTTTTATGAAAAAATGATGTTGCCTTTATTAAGGCTTAATAAAGTTACTTTAAGTAAATTTAAGACCTTATTACGACATAATTTGGAAGGGATTTGATTAACTTAATTTGTTCTAGAAAAGGTGGAATTATACCTATTTAAGGAATTTTTAAAGCTCATTGCACACATATACGCGGATTGTTCTTCTCACAATAACTTGAGTTCGGGTGCACGCTTCGACTCACGAAGGATACCGTTGGGTTTGGAAAAACAGCGCAGTCATGCTTACATAGGTCTCGAGTTCTCGAGGTTTCATTCTCTTAGATATGTACTTGTGTATTCAATTCAGGTTTCGCCGAAAATGTCGGATGACCTGTGAAAGGTACCAAGATTTATAGTTTAGTTTGGCTCGATTTATGGGTCTTACATAGGACATCGTGCACATGCACTTGGAAAGGTACTAGAAGACATGGGGCGTTACAACAACCATGATATTACCATCATCAAGTATGTCATGATCATGCATAAATTCAAATAATAATGCTAAGGGATACATCCAGGTGCATGTAATGGCATGAGTCTAGGGTTTGCTTAGCCCATAGGCATGATTGGGTTCCACTTTCAAGTGGGTTGCCAGTAGGTTGGATTGCAAATAATCATTATAGTTGGTCTACAACGGTTTGGACAGTGCAGGTAACACTCATATGTTACAACGACCCCTATCATGAATGGCTTGGATTTATGATGGATATATCAAAGTAGGTTGTGATAGAACGGCATAGGTGTAATTTGAACAATGTGGTGGGTCCCACTTCTAAGTGGTCTTAGCAACTAATGGGTTCACACAGGCATTACAGTGGGTCTACAACAAGTGGACAGTATAGGTAACTCACATACATTAGGGTGGTTTAAGGATGAACAATATGGATGTAAAAGGCACATAACAAGGTGGAGTCTACGACAAGTTCCACAATCGAAACCATTTAGTTGGAGAAACGGTTGAATAGTGTGGATATACAACATATGCATCTAAGTGGGGGTCCAAATGGACATCATGGATATAACTACATACATCATACATAGAGCTGAGCATAAATCGAGCTGGCTTGGTTAGCTCGCTCGATTCGGCTCATTCCAACTCGATTCGGCTTGATTCAGAGGGAGGGTTCGAATAAAGCCGAGCACCTTTCACCCGCTTGTTTCAAATTTCGAGCCGTACACAAGCATGCCCAAGCTCGACTTGATTCGGCTCGAAGCTCGGCTCATTATATATATATATATATATATATATATATATATATATATATATATATATATATATATATATATATATATATATATATATATATATTCCTTTTAAAACATAAACCCTAATATCCACAAATCTATTCCGAACGAACGAGTGCCCCCTTCCGGCCTTCCCTCCCCAAAACCCTAACCCACTATGACACTGCCCGACTGTCCATCTGGTCATCGCTCATCTCTCTCTCTCTATCAATCTCTCTATTTCTCTCTCACTCTCTCTCCGATCGGCCACCCTCGCCCGCCCGTCGGCTCGCTCCTCTCTCTCTCTCTCTCTCTCTCTCTCTCTCTCTCTCTCTAGTCCGATCGGCCACCCTCACCCCTCCAACCCGCCCCGAGCGGCCAGTCCTGCTCGACCACTACCTTAGTCCAAGCACCCTACCCTGCTTGGCCACTGCTACAGTCATTGCCCTGACGTCCAACCAGCGACCACCGACAGATTTTGCCCCAAATTTTAATTAACTTTAAGGTAATAAATTATTTAATATTTATTCAATTATTCTCAATTATTTTATTAATTAAATTATTTATTTAAACTAACAGTTTAGACAAATTGTAGTTGCAATTGTTTAGGTAAATTGAAGCTAATTACTTAGGTAATTGTTAGCTAATTTAATTATGTAACTAATGATAATTGTAATTGTCTTGCATTAGAAATTTAGATCAACGGTTTGGACCATTTGAACATGGCCCAAATGCATGGAATTATGTGCATATAATTGACATTGTTATTAATTGATAATATTTGTAATTTTGGTAGATCAGCAGATAATTGCTAATGTGTATAGTAATTGTTATTTGTTATTGTTAGTAATCATGTGGATCGTAATTGTTAGCAATTGTTATTTGTTATTGTTAGTAATCATGTGGATCTTTAGGTAATTGTTATTTATTAACTATGTAGCTTTAACAATTTTCATTTGTAGTATGAAGATAATTAGTTGCCTATTTGAGCATTCCTATGTGGCCAGGTATAGACTAGTGTGTCTTTAGTGTATAGCAATCCTCAAATTGTCCATTTTTTGACAGTTCAGGATTGGATAGATTGTAATGTTTTTATTTTGCTGATTTAAATATTTATGCGCCTGTTCCGTGCTGCATCTCTCATTTTCTTTTTGGATATATTTCTTTCATTTGCTTTTATTGTCATTTATCATCATTTTGTGTGGATACTTAACAATGAAAAACAATGAGAGATAAATATATTCTGGAGATATGAGGAGAGATGTTGTCGGAATTTCGGCGTAGGCATTTAAATTGGTAAAATGAAAGCATTACATTCTATCCGATCTTGAATGGGTAACTGATTTAGGTAGAAAAGTCGTAGTGTCGACGTGTCGGAGTTATATATATACAAGTATAGGTGAAATCAACTACCAGGGGTCAAGTTTATATCAGAGGTCTACAAGTTGATATTATTTAATATTTATATTTATAGATGATCAGTGGGGATGTTGCAAGTACTTTCGGTACATCAGTCACATCACCACTAGTAGTGGAGGGTGATTCGTCGACAATATCTGCGAAGTGAAAGAAAATATCATCAGTGTGGGATGATTTCAAAGAAATCTTAGTGAACGGGTATGAAGAAAGTTAAATGTAAACATTGCAAAACTCTATACACGAAGAATCCAGGGGGTGCAACTACTCAGTTATAAAGACATAAGCAGAGCTGTGTAAAAAGACCAAGAAATTCATTGGTCGGCCAACAATTGCTCTCATTTACCAAGAAAGAAGGTGATGACTCTTCCAGCACAGTTTTCACTTATCAATTTGATAAAAAAAAAAAGAAGAAGCTAAAAGAGTGGTTTACAAGGTTAGTGATTGTTGAAGAGAAACCGTTTAGGTTTATAGATAGCAAGGCCTTTATGGGGTACAGTAAATTCTTTAACCCTAAAGTAGAGAGGGCATCACGATTCACAGTGAAGAGGGAATGCGTGAAGATGTATTCAAAGGAGAAGTTGAAATTGAAATCAGTTTTGGCGTCAGTCTCCAGAATAAGTCTGACTTCAAATTTGTGGACGGTGTCCAATCAAGAAAATGTTACATATCATTAACCGCATACTTTGTTGATAAAGATTGAAAACTTTGTAAGAGAATTATGAACTTCCGTCACCTCCCTCCTTCTCATTCTGGTTATGCGATTTCAGATCGCATATACAATTAATTGTCTACAGAAGTAGGGCATTGAAAAGAAAATCTCTGGAATAATGTTAGATAATGCATCTGCCAATGATAGTCTGATTACAATCTTACGCAACCAAATGAAGTTGACTGAAATTTTATTTTTTGAGGGAAAGATCTTTCAAGTTAGGTGTTGTGCCCATATTTTAAATTTGATTGTCTAAGAAGGGCTGAAAACAATTGATGATACAATTGAAAACATCAAGGAGAGTGTAAAATTCATCAAGGGGTCACCTTCAAGAGTATATATATGGAATGAGATCGTCCAACGTTTAGGTGTGAAATCCTAAAAAAACGTTAAAATTGGATGTTTACACATGCTGGAATTCAGCTTTTAAAATGTTGGATTCAGCCATTGAATTGGAATTAGCATTCCTTGAATTTGCAGTGCATGAGAGAATGTATGTTTGGTCACCTAGATAAGAAGATTGGATCAGGGTGGAAGAAGTTCATGAGTTTCTCAAGATTTTCTACGACTACACGAACATTTTCTCAGGAATGACATATCCCATAGTAAATCAATTTCTTCCGTTTGTTTATCAGATTAAAGAAGTCTTACAACAAACAGCCACTGATGGTCCAGATTTTCTAAGTCAGATGACAGAGAAAATGCAATTGAAATTTGATAAGTATTGGAGCAAATGTCATTGGTTAATGTCTTTGGTGGTTGTTCTTGATCCACGATTCAAGATAGTGTTGGTGGAGTTCATTTTCTTGAAGATTTATAATATTGGAAGGGCATCATTAGAAACCTCTAAGGTTCGTGATGCAATTAAAGATTTATGCACTTTATATTCTTCTACTGAACCCACGGCCACAACCACAAAATTTAGCTGAAAGAGTTGCAAGTCCAAGTTCTTCTGGTTCAACTAAACCCGTTGGCAAGGTGATCAATGAATTCATGACTTTCTTAGCACAAAAAAATATAGATATGCAAACAAAGGAATCAGAACTGGACTTGTATCTCAAAGAGCCGATCATAATGCGTCATGATTCAAATTTTGATGTTTTGGAATGGTGGAAGGTGAAAGCAAGCGAAAAAAATACCCTATACTATCAGATATTCATGGGACATCTTGTCAATTCCTATTTCAACCGTGGCATCGGAATGAGCCTTTAGCATGGATAGTAGGGTCGTTTCCAAGCATCGAAGCTCGCTTTTACCAAAGACAATCGAAGCATTAGTTTGTACTCAAGATTGGCTGAGTCCGGTTTGGGGAGGTATGTTGAAGATGGGGAGGAAGATGAGGTCGACTGTGAAGATGAAAGTGCAACTAGAACAATATAAACTTTCAAGAATGTTCAAGTTTTGTTAATCTTTGAATGTATAAACAATGAGATGTGTACTTTAATTTTCTTTAAGTGTTAATGTTGATTATGCTTTCATCAATTATCATAACATCTTACATCATTATAACGATTTTATTTTATTCACTTTATTTAGTTTTTACGATTCTTACTTAAAGTTGTTAGTATTTCTTTTTAATGTTTACTGTTTCTTTCATGATTTTGCTAAAAGTATTAATGTGTTGAAAACACTAAAGTGTAAATATGTCGTTATCTAACCCATCAACCAACATTTGAGAGTACGGTTCCCTAGTTCACTATCCAAATTGAAAGACTACAAAGATTATGTGTTGTTTATGTAGGAAAAAGTTCTTTAACAAAACTAATAGACTTAGATTACACTTAGCATGTCGAGGTGGAGATGCAAAACCATGTCCTAAAGCCCCAAAGGATATTCAACTCCTTTTTCAAGCCCTTGTAGAGTCAAACAAAAACTTTCAACTCCTAAACCTATCATAAGAGTTGTGATTACAGAATATTCTGATACATGAAAAGTGGAGAGAAGTCATAGAGATGAGGAAAAGGAGGAAGAATGATTAGATCTATCAAAAGAAGAGCAAATACAACGCACTTTGAAGCGAAGTTTGGAAGATACTTCTACACATCACCGATGTCCTCCAACTCGAAGACATCATGACAATGAAGCTGGATCAAATAAAAGCACTAGGAAGAAGAGTAATAAAGCATCAAAGTTCCTCTCTAGACTTGGTGAATTTTACAGGATGTTGGGTTCTCCGTATAAATCAGATCAAAAAGAAGGCTTGAAAAACCTAATTGAGTCTATCCAAGAACATGATGGAACACCATCTCCACCTTCTGATTTAGGAGAGGTGAATGAGTTTCTTTACGAAAGTTTGGATAGCAATTCTAGCTCGCCAAACGAATTTCGAGAAGGGTGAAACTTGAAAGTAAATTTTTAATATTTTTTTCAATTTTTATTTCAGGTCTAATTTTATTAAAGTAAATTTTTCTAACGTTGTGTAGATACTAAATACTATATATAACACGTAAGTTTTGAAATTTTTTTAACATAGGTAAAAATTGCATCCAAGCTCGTATCTCAGCTCGAAAGGCTTGGGCTCGAACTTGGCTCGAAGCTTGGACCGAGCCAGCTCGAACATAAACATCCTATGCCGAGCTGAGCTGATCACGAGCCAGGCTATTCAGTGACCGAGCCTAGCTTGAACATGGCGGAGCTTGGCACAGCTCGGCTGGTGCTCAACTCTAATCATACATACATCATGGTAGGGTTAACCGTGGGCCCTAGAATATTTTCTAACGGGGACATTCAATTCACATTGTTTCCTGTCATGTGGTTCACGCGAGATTTGAATCTGCTTGAATTTTTGGGACACGGTCCACCTGATGGATGGTATCATTATACACCAAGTCAGGGTCAACAAGGGGTTCCTATTTAAACAATTTGGTCGACAAATAAATATTACAATGGTCCTAAGAAGTTTTTAACAGTGGACATTCAATTCGCACAGCTGCTTGTAGTGTGGTCCACTTGGACCTTGGATATCATGCCTCCTTTTTGTAGAGTGGTCCACTTGAACCTTGGAGCTGCCTCCTTTTTGTAGTGTGGTCCACTTGAACCTTGGATCTGCCTCCTTTTGAGAGAGCATCAGGCCCAGTGGATGGGTCCCTCATGTTCTGAGGTGTGGCCCACCACTAGGTCGGTTAGAAAATAAACTTTACAGAGGACCCTTAGGATGTGGTTAACGATGACCATTTAATCAGCACTCTTCCTAGTTGTATGGCCCACCTGAGATTTGAATCTATTTCATTTTTGGGCCCTTGGCCTGAAATAGTTTCAAAAATCCGATCGACGGTGTGGATCACGCACCGCCTCAAGGTGGGATCCACGATGGCCCCACAGCCTTAAGGAGATAAAAACCAGGGGGGACATCTGGACGTCCCTGTCCAGAGGACTCCTTACAAATTAATTTTTTTTTCCTCCTTTTTTTTTTCAAGGTTGCCTACCAGTGCAAATCACGGTGGGCCCTGAAAGGTTTTAACGATTCTTGGCCGCTGACCAAAAATGGTCAACGCCTGATGGACGGTGCGGATATACAATATATGAATCCGATTCTCGTTTGGAGCTTTTTCATTGGTTCACATCACATTGCATGACGACAGTGTGATCAGATTGCACTGAGGATGTGACATGGTTACAGACTTATGTCATGACGTGCTCGCAGGTTTCTGCTTGGAGCAAACAGAGGATCCAGACCCATAATATATACATCAGGGTGGGGCCGGTAGCTAGGCTGTAGCAGCCCCTCAGTCTTTGGTCAAAACATGAAAAAGATGGGCGTCCCTCTGGACTAGACTTGGCAAAATTCAACCCAACCTGCTAACCTGACCCAACCCGCCCAGTTTTTTCCAATTTAGGGTTGGAAAATTTGACCCGAGTTCAATTTTTGGGTCGACCCGGCCCGACCCGAATCATATAGGGGTTAAGTAGACTAGTATATATTGATTTTCTTATTAGTTAAATAATACATAGTTTTTTTTTTTCTCACACACCCAGCTGAATGATGGACGGAGTGGATTTCACTTCTAATGAAAGTGGGCCCCATTTTTGTTGGTGAGTATACACTAACAATTAGTGCACATGTTGTACACCAAATTGAGTGGATCAATGTTGACCTGATCAAAACCAAAACCGAGAGAAAATCTTCTCCCTCCATTTCTGTCAAAACGTTTCAAATGGACGCTGTCTGTTTTCAAGATCATGCTACCTACTTTCGAACAATAGTTTGGCTGATCCAATCCGTTCATATGGTTCGGATATGGGAGTCTAGCAAACCCTAGGTGTTTCATTGAAGATATTATTGTATGGTGTACACAGTCAGAAGCCAAAGATGACAGTTAAAACCTGACCACTAAGACCAATGTTACCCACATTAGCTTGATCCAAACCGTCTATTAGTTTTTAGCATAATTTTTTAACTAGAATCCAATTGATATCAGGTGTGGACGCTCAGCATTGTGCGGGTGGCAGGTCCAAAAATAAAAATATTCATTTTTTTCTCTCACCTTTGTTTCTCTCCCTATTAACCTCGATACGTGACAATGCATTCGAGCAAATATGAACCCTTACTTGAAAGATATCCTAGCCATCCATTGATGTTAATCCAGATTAGGGTTGAGAATGCCATCATATAAATATAATTTTTCTTTGGTTTTTCTCCCTTCTTGCATCCAGAAACCCTAGATTCCATATATAAACACGTCCGTTAGAAGGGGTTAGAGCTGAAATCTCAGAGTTTCCTAGGCTTGTCGAAATGATTCTACTCTGTCCATAGCTGTTGGATTGAAGGAAAACTGACGGTTAACATTTCACCATTGGAGGTTAGGTCTTCTTCTTCGATGGTGTTGTTGCATGCTGAGGTCATTGTTAGGCTGCATTTATAGAGTTCTTGTTGCTGAGGTATAGGTAAGATAATCAAATATTTCATCTTTCTATTACATCTATGATCGACCCGATTTGATACCAAGTGGTAAACTGAGTCGAACTCGTTTTATGCCTAGTTCGTATTAGTTTATAGAAGTTGTTCATGATCTAAGGAATGTCTGATTTAGTTAAGCTATTTAGGATTGATCATGATCATATATCCTTACTCTTGAAGTTTAATCTGGTTGAGACTAGTTGTAACTTGTGCTGAGTTGACTCAACAAAACTCACTGAGTCTAATTTGAGGTGAAGTCTAATCCATGACTATTCATGTCGGATTCATGAGCAATGTTGGGCAAGGCATTGGTAGCTGAAGATTTGAGTCTAGCTGTGAATTGATTTATTAAAATTCCTCTATTAGATGAGTCTTTCTTAGGAATTCTTAGTATTTTGATTCAAATTAGGGCTTGAAGTAAGATACGATTTCAGTTTAATCTACAAATTAGTTAGTTGATTATTAAAATGTAGGTCAACCCGATCCGACCCGGTTTAATTTGGGTTGGGTAAGGGTTGGGAAAATCCAACCCGAATTCAATTTGGGTTGGGTTAGGGTTGAGGTGGAAATGACCAGACCCGAACTTGACCCGACCCGAACCTGACTCGACCCGACCCGACCCGACCCGACCCATTGCCACCTCTACTCTGGACGCTCACCTTTTTACATTGATTTATTTTATATCTTTCCTTTCTTTCTTTCTTTGTTTTGTTTTGTTTTTTTAAAATGGGATATCACCCTGCTGTTTGGCAAATAAACATCATGGTGGGGCTTGAGATTATTAATGGCTGACCTCCGTCACCACTGTTTTCTATGGTATGGCCCACTCAATTTCTTGATAGTCATGATTTTTGGGCCTTTGGTCTAATGTGATCTGCAAAAAATGGATGTACGGCATGGATGAAATACATGTCTCTTACAAAAGATGTGAGGTAGCCCTCTCTCCTTCATTCAAGAAAATGCATTGACTATTATGGAAAAGCAAATCTCATCTTTATTAAGGCTTAATAATGATAGTTTAAGCTAGCTTAGGACCATATTATGACACCAATAAGACTTAATTAATGGGCTTAATTAGCTCATGAATTTTCTAAAAAAAGTGGAAATATGCACTATTTAAGGGTTTTAAGGCTCCTTGCGTACATGAACATTAACCATTATTCTCGCGATAAATCGAGTTTGGGTGTACGCCTCAACGTGCGAGGATACCATTGGGTTTGTAGTGATGTCACGGTCGCGTTAACGAAGGTTTCAAATTCTTAGGATTTCGTTCAGTCGGATGCGTACTTGAGCGCTTGGTTCAAGTTCTACCAGAAATGTTGGACTGACCCGCGGAAGGTACCAAAGATGCACGGATCGGGTAAGTTCAGGTTACGGGTATTACACGAGTTGTTGTGAACATGCGCTCGAAAAGACACTAAAAGAGATGAGGCATTATAGATTACGACCACACCTTTTTTGCCCCGAATGACCATCCTTGTTACCAGCGGTATGTTAAGGGCTAGCTGCATTCTTGCTAGACAGAAGGGATGTTGATGATGACAATGGTGTTGAAACACGTAGAGCTCTGACAAAAACATCAAACAAGGACGGTACACACTCACTACCATGGAATTGGGCCTTGACAGGCTTCAAGTATGGACTGTAGCAAGGAAGAGAGGCAATATCTTGGTGAATATATGGTGATGTAATTTTCACTCATCAAATAGATTATAATACAGCCATTAAATATTATATTCTTTTCATTTGAATATAGCTGTTGCAGAGTGTCCTATATTTGCTTGGCACTCTCACCATACATAACATTGTGGCATACATTCTCCTCTATGCTATGAAAGAGATAGCTCATTGTTGGAAGAGCCATCAAATTGAGATCCTTGGACTGTCACCGACTGGTCATGACCGGTTGGGTGTGATGAGGCAGACGTGATTTTCAGTGTAATGTTCCTTTGGACAATTTTTTGGGTTGGTCCGACTGGTTGGCCGTGTTACGCGGTGTCTTACATAGCACTGTATTTTCTTACGTTATTACGCGGTAATGCGTAAGATGTTTCTAATTTCAGGTTGCTTGCTATATATATGGCATGAATCCGAAATTAGGAGTAATCCTAAGGTGTCCAAGGTTTCCTAAGTGTGTTAGGAAGATGGGAGTGTTTTGAGAGAGAGAGAGAGAGAGAGAGAGAGAGCTTGGGTTTTCTCTGTTTTTCCTTACTTATGGGCTGTCATTCTCTGTAATCTTCTGGAATCATAGCGGATCGTTTTGTGCTGTGATTTTTTACCCGTTGAGGGGTTTTTCCACGTAAAATCGGATTGTCTCTTGTGGTTGAATGCTTGTGTGGTATAATTGCATTGTGTTTCTCATTTGACCGCATATTTTATTGTGTGTTGTTCGGCTCTCACTTCTGCTGCTGGCGTTCTTATTCCCAACAGTCATGGCTTGATAGTCATCTTACTTCCATTAATTGTAAGTAGGTGTTTGATTCTTTCGTGGGTTTGTCATCAGTCAAATGCTTTAGTTTTCTTTTGGATTGGAGAAATTTTTTGATAAAGTGAGTCTACGGTAAGTAGTTCATGTCACCACTCAATTTAATTGGAGTAATCTGTTTGTTGTCAATCTTGGATTCTAGTTTTGACTCCATACGATCATCCACGTGGCAAATAGAAGTCAAATATGAATTTTCATATCAATCACACATGCACAATCCTCAAGTATGAAATTCGAAATTCAATGAAAACTCTTTCAAATTAACCACATGCACACAATCTAGGAGTATAAAATTAAAATTTCAATGAAATAATCCAGCGTAAATCAAAGAAAAGCAGGTCAACTAGTCTTCATACAAACACAACTGGTCTCCAAAGCATAGATCATTTTCAGGCCCAGATCTAATTTAATGGCCAGATTTTCAACACATTTCAATGGATATACTAATCGAAAGGCAAATATGATCTGGCTTTTCACTGCCAAATCAGTAACCCAACTGGTTGACAAACAACTTGTCACCGAGATTTGTCCCTTCATAGTCTCATGCGGCTAACCTGTGGGAACCCAACCAGTTCTACTTCTCTAAATATTAAAGAAAAGAAGCGAGCTCCCAATCATCACAAAAGATTTGTGATTTCCCTTCAATCTATTGAAGATCAACATCTTTAAGAAATGCAAGAACCCTAATTTGAATCAATATTGCTTTGATACCATGTGCAAAAACCAACAATAAGGAGGCATGGAGTGGGTGAGGTACGACGTTGATAAGAGAAATAATAAGAAGACGTGTGAGAGAGGAATGTGATTACAGATTATTTATCCTATAAAATATAAAATGGTGGTTACAGATTGTTTATCCTATAAAGTCATGCTTTTTGTGGTTAATGAGGTTGAAGACAATCACTTCAATACATGCATGTTTGTTACAGGTAAACAGCATCTGAGAGACGTCTTTTATCGGATGGGTCTATCTGATCAGGATATTGTGGCATTGTCTGGTGGCCACACACTGGTAATGCTCTATTTTGCACTAAATAGAGGAAATATACAACATATGTGGGCCCTACCTTTTGGTGATCTATATTGTTGGCATCCTTATCACTCATCTATAAGTGGAATTTGGTTTTGCTATTGCAGGGAAAGGCACATAAAGAGAGGTCAGGCTATGAAGGTGCTTGGACCCAAGAACCCATGGAGTTCAACAACTCCTACTTTGTGTAAGGCTATCAGGAAATTTATTATCTTCTCCTTATCAACTGCAGCTTTTGGGTTTAATCTGTCAATCGTTTTTACATCTCATAATAAGTATTGCATCAGGGAGCTACTGAAAGGGGAAACTAAGGGGCTATTGAAACTTCCCACAGACAAGGTCCTCTTGGAGGATCCTGTGTTTAGACAATATGTAGATCTATATGCAAAGGTAACATTGCTTAAATTGGCTTTTTCTTGCAATATTTTATATGTGAAGTTCATCACCCAAACACCCTCCCCTATGTGATTTCTCAAACAACACCTATTTTCCAAATGTGGTTAAAGACTTCCCTATTTTCCAAGTAGGGTCTGTTAGAGTCCCCTGATATACATTGATATGCCATCCTCTAACAGCTCGAGCTTTTAAATCAAGTGGTTGATTGACATGGTATCAAAGTGAAAGGTCCCGTGTTCGAATCGTGGAAGTGGCATATTCTCCCACAACTCGAGCTTTTAGAGCAAGTGGTAATGTGTGCCCCTTGGCCACTAAAACATGTTTAACCACTGTAATTTGGCTGATGTGCAGGATATCATACATCTGCAGATGGGGCACATTCCCTGGCTATCTCCCAGATGGGAAGATCTTAGCCCTTTGTTTCAATTGAATTTAACCATCTAATTCAAAGACCAGAACATCAAAGGATTGGGAACTTCTAGAACATCCCCCCATCTGGAATCATTAACCCTTCAGATCAATCGTTTGGATGACCTCGACGAAGGCCCATCAAATCATGTTGAGTCCCTGTTAGATAAATGGTTTAGATCAATGAACCATTGGCCTCCAGATGTATAGAATTTTGTGTTAACAATCCTATTATCCTTGTTGTTATTGTGGCTTTGCTTATTTTTAAAGCATGTTTTCCCCTTATTGCTTTTTGCAGGATGAGGATGCATTTTTTGCTGATTATGCTAAATCACATAAGAAACTTTCTGAGCTGGGCTTTACTCCAATTCCCTCCTTCCAATTAGACAAAAAGACCAAGATCATATTGGCGCTAAGTGTTGTTGGAGTTGTTGCCGTTGCCGCCTTTGTCATACCTCGAAAATAGAGCTCAGGCCCCTAGCCCTGCTCTTGGGGTGCGACTTGAGGAGATTTTTTTTTTATGGTTGTTGATAGTATTTCCTCTTAACAATGATATTACAACATTCAAAGGAAGATATGGAAACATTTAAAATATAATATGATATCATCTAAAATATACTTCAAAATTTTCTTTTTTTAAATATACTTCAATTCAATTACATTGTTATATTCCTAATTAAAGGCTAAGTAAAAGATGAAAATGTAATTCGCTGTTTACCCAACTACCTCAGCTCGCTAAGGTTCCCTAAAAGATTAAATAACAATTAGGGTAAGCATTGTAAGCCCAATGGTTACATTTCTTGTAAAGTCCTATTTTCCTTGTGCCCTTCTACATTTGTGTACGCGATGTCCAAAGGCCCCCAGCAGGCCCTCGACTATCTATGTGCATGCATTGTTGGGGTTAGGAGCCCCGCAGTGGAAGCAATCAAAGCAGGCGAGGAAAAACCACAATAGCAATCACACAAGCAAATCAACACACACAAGAAAGCAATTCAAATTTTACGTGAAAAAACCCGGGTAAAAAATCACGACACAAAGCGACACCAATCCACTATGATCTCAGAAGTTACAAGAGATAGAAGAAATGAAACTCATATCATAGCACACAAGAGAAATCCCAAGCTAACAAAGCTAATTCTCACATGAGAAGAACAAACCCAGCCATTTCCCTCATCCCAGAAAACTCCAAGCTTCCCCTAGCTCTTTCTCTTGCCCTAGAACTCTCTCAATCCCTCTACGAAACCTTGGCCCTTTGGTGGCAACCCTAATCCCTCATTATATCCCTTTAAATAGGAGAAAACCGAGATTAGAAACTACTTGCACAAAATCGAGCAAGAAACCAACTCCAACAAGGAAACCTGTTGACCTATCGATGCTCACCGTCGACCAGTCGACAACAGAAATGGTCCAAAAAGTTGTTGTCTTGTTCTCCATCGTGACCGATCGGTCGATGGCCTCTGTACATGGAGATTTGAGGCGTCCAATCCCAACATGCACACCTGAGTGACCCAAAGCTCGAGACCCTCGCTGTATCGACTAACTATTTGCCATAATCATGGAGGTACCACTCACAAGTTCATGCGGCGCCCCGTTGGCATGCTACGCCGCGATGAAACCATCACCATCATGTATGCACGGCATCACACACAACACACTCACACATGCCTACCACGCACCACTCACACAAGCCACACGTGTGATAATCTCTACCCCACCTACCATAACATCATCCCCCCATGACATCTGTTGAGAAATTTCTGATCTTTAAAAAATAAATAAATTGGAAAATCTGAGAATAAGGACAGGCTGAAGCACGTGAAAAACCCGCTGTCCTTAAAGCGTAATTTGCCGCTACTCAAATTATTTTGAGTCTGCTGATAGGTTGCAGGCGGATTGCTTCCTGGATATGACGAGCCTTATGTGGTTCTGCGTTCAGCAAAAACGAAGGAACCACTATGGAACTCAGTAACACACTCTGGCAGATGAAGAAAAGAAAGAGAGAACAAAAATGGAGGTCTTCTTCTTGCAGCAGTAGACCACTACGCTGGTCTAAGTGGCTTGGTTTGAATTAACCAAACCGAGAGGCTAATAGTTTCAGATGGGTGCTGGTTCAATAGTGATAGTTGCGTTTTCTGTTGTTGTGTTGGAATGAACCAGACCTGTCTGGTTTATATAAGTAAGGGTGGCTGGCAGTTTTGGTCCAGAGCCATAATGGCACTAGCCGTTTTCTGGCTGTTGTGAGAAACTAGCCGTTTATGGCAGTTTCTGACTGTTGTGCATTTGGGAGTTATGCACCTGCATGCTGACCGTTTAGACTCAATTGCTAGCCGTTTCTGACTGTTGGGCTAGCCACATGCAGCTGTTACTGCATGGTCTGGACCGTTACTGCATGAGCAGTTACACAAGTCCCTCTAATTGGCCCTGCAGCTCTTTATAAAAAGCAGAGAGGTCTCTCTGTCAGACCTCCCACCCACTAGCACCTTCTCTGTTCCGAACCCAGCCACCTGACCTATTACCTAGCCTCTGTTGCGAAGTGCCAAGTGCGCCACTAGCGCCTCTACAGCCACACTACCTCACGTGCCCACGCCCTCGCACCTAACCCGAGCCCGTGACCGAGCCGAGACCGAGACCGAGCCCGAGCCCGTGCCCGTGCCCGTGCCCGTGCGTTCGCACTGGAACACGCAAGCCACCATTCTCCCTCTCTTCCATCATAAATAAGTAAGGTGCACAACACCCTACTTATAAAGAGGTAAAAAACTTTTCTCCCATCCGATATGGGACAAAAAACCAAACGCCTTTTTTCTTTTAAAAATATTTTCAAAACAACATTTTTCAACAACATCACCTCCCTCTCCCTCCACCATACCATTCCCCTCCCCTCTCCATACTCCTATCCATACTGATGACCTCTACCACCCATACCCCTTTGCAGCCCTTAAAAAATTTTCTCCCCATTTGCTATACTAAGGGCCCTGTTTGGATACCACCAAATAAGTTACTTTTTCTACTTACACCAGTAGATAAGTTACTCATTTCATATAAGTAAGTTTGGTTTATGGTCAGTAATAAGTAACTTTTTTACTTTAAAGTATATATCAGTTTAGCTAAAAAAAAAATTAGCTTAATTTTTAACTTTTCCATAGAGATTAAAGAGAGGAACTTTTCCATAGAGATGAAAGAGAGGAAGCTAATAAGTATGTTATTTACCGAACATACTTATTTTCTTAATAGGTAAAAACTAAGATAAGCTACTTGTGTTAGAAGTAACTTATCTTAAGCGACTTGCAATCCAAGCGGGCCGAAGGGGGGGGGGGGGGGGGAGGGGAGTTGGTGGGCCATCTTCGATCCAAACCATTGATCATGGGAGTCCACTTCCCCCTTCACTCTTTATATTCATTTTCTTCTTTCTTTTCTCTTTGATGATGTGGATGTGGACCCCACTATGATGATCGTATGCCATCCGAACTGTTCATGTGATCTAACGGTTTGGATGAAAGGGAAAATACAAAGAATAGCTTGAATCCAAGATACTAGCGAGACTTACTGACCGTGGCCCACTATGGTGTTTATAGCCATCCAACATGTTGATAAGGTCAATATATGTGGATGAAGGGGCCACAAAAACGTCAATCTGATCCAAGATCAAGGTGGGCCCCACCACTGGAAACAGTGGAGACCGTCCACCGTTGGAACCTTGCTGGAACCTCTAGCAAGGTATGTGCCTTATCTAAGCAGCTACGTCAGTTTTCCAGCTCATTTTGGGTGGCCCGCTGGACGTGGGACCCACCTTAGTGTATGTATATCCCATCCACGCCATCCCCACATGGGACTCATCATGCTCCATGAGTTTTATCCAGGTTGTCCAGGAGGTGGGACCCACTAAAACCCACACATGCACACTCACACACCTCCACCTTTGGGAATGGTAGGCTAACATCCACGTGATGCAACACCCAATGGAACATCATGCAGCGAGGCACGCTGGATACAGCAGCGTGCTACTGCCCCGTCCCAACAGGTGAGACCCACTACTAGACTCCACCACGATGTCTTCGGTATACATCCATTCCGTCCATCCATTTTCTCGGATCATTTCAAGGTATGGCCCTAATCTGGGGCTGATCTAAGATGGGTGGGCCACACATCAGGAAATAGTGAAGATAGTGAAAACCACCATTGAAAATCCATTGGCCCCACCGTAACCCTTCCCTTGCCATTCACCTTGATGCTGAGGTCACTATAACCTAGCCTTTCAGATAAAAAATAAAAAATAAAAAATGAAGGGATTATTTGACGCCTAGGTGCTTCAACAGTAGGTCTCAGGTTCCAGTGCTAAGAAGACACACTAACCCCATTGGTGGGTGCGTTGCCCAGCTAAGAAGAAAGCAGGTGGGAACCTGCTACTCCCAAACAGCGCACTAACGTGCGTCGTCTTCTCTTCCGAGCAAATGTTCACAACATCCAGTATAATACCCGCAACTCAAACCTGCGTATCCTTAAACCTTTGGTACCTTCATGTACGCAATGAGCCTTGAATCCTTAAATAGTGTTATGATTCCACAATTTTTTTTTCTAGAAAATCAATAAGCTAATGAAGTCCCTTTATTAAGCCCAAATGATGCCATGGCTATAAGCTATATTAGTCTATCATTATTAACCTTTAATAAAAGGTAAGGGCCACTTTTTCATCAAAGTTAATGCTTTTCCTTAAAATAAGGAGAGTGTAATGCCTCAAAATCTGTCACCCAAGTACAAAGGCTTAGATCCCAACTTGAAACATCCCGATTTTCGTGGCTCGAATATACTATTCTTGTTGCAAAAACCCAAGTATTTCACTTGGGGAACCAAACGCCTATGGGCGCGCTTCCTATGTTTACACTTAATTGGATTACGTCCATTCATTCATTCCCAAATAAAATATCGGAGTTGCGCTTTAATGAGCGGCAAAAAAAATGAGCAGAGATAACTAAGCCAATGGAAAGGTTGGCTAATATCCAAAGTAAACAATTTCAAAAGCAGCGTCCCCTAGATGTGGATTACACAAACCACAATATTTAAATATATAATAAGTAAAAAAATAACCAATAGGGATTGAAGTCTAATGGTTGGGCCAGCATAACACAAACACACTTGCAAAGGCTCATCGATGACCAGCTCCCAGTACTCTCTACAAGGTTGCCCTGAAGGACAATGCCCCCCAACTTATACATACAACACCTAGTTGGTGCAATTGCATGTTACAAATGTGAGTGACCAACTTAGTGATAAGTACTTTCAAGATTATACAATCGACACATTAATCAAGTATAGTTCAAATAGGAAAGCATGTAATACGATAACAATCATAATACAATCTTGTTTAAATACATGAATGCACGTCACACCAAGGATGCTCATCCAACTGGCTTTGGGGGTAGTCGCCAACGAAAATAAACAAGTACGTGCTCATAATGAATACCCACCTTACAACATAAAAGTGGCTAAGAACCAACAAAAATATCTTTAAGCACGTGTTACCATAATATCTAGTCACAAATGAGTTATTTAAACAGTGAACTAGGAACCAGCAAAAATATTCAAAGGTACGTGCTACTACAATATCTAGCCACCCGATAACGCCACCAAAAGGTCACTCCAGTAATGCATTAGTCGATAGAGAAAATGTCTATAGGTACGTGCATCAACAACGACTAGGCACCTGTTAGTGCCTGCGTGTCATGAATGCATGACTAACCTAACGTCTATTAATCCAATTCGCAAACAACCTATTTAATAAACCTTTACAACTAGTGGCTCTCCTTGATTCAACAAGTAATCCTTACCACCGCTAATCTATATATCGTCTAAACAAAAAGGTTGCTCCCAACAAAGCTAATAAGGTGCTAAGTCCAACAAAGGACATAACAATGAGATTCCACCTAAACAAACCCAACAAGGACACAATTATCCAGTAGCCATGGTAAGTTTTTAATAAGAAATTTCATTTAATCTAACATAGGATGACCAATAGTTTAAGGTACAAGATCAAGTTTATCACACAACCACACAAGAAAAAATTTGATATTACCTTTCCAAATATAAGTTACACCTTCCGTAATATATTCCATGGACAATCTACCGTAATTCCATTAATTCCACAAACGGGTTCTAATTACTACATTTGATAAATCTTAATATTTTGACATGGAACCAATATAAATTCATGTTAAAGCATATTATAATCTAAGTTCACTTCAATCAGGTGTGCCCGTATCTAAAAATCAGGCAGATCTAAAACTCAGGTGTGCCCCCACAAAACGAGACAATGAGAATGGAAACTTCAACAGTTTAAACCTTCTTGGAGCTGACCATGATGTTTATATGCCATCCAAACCGTTCATAGGGTTATTACCACTTACATAGATTGTAGGAACAAATATCATCCTGATACAAAACTTATGCGGCCTCCACAAAGTTTCCAATGGTGGGCGTTCAATCCCTACTTTTTCATGTCGTATGGCCCACATGAGTCATGGATCTGCCTGATTTTTAGTGCCTGTCCTATTGTGATCTTGAAAAACTGATGGACGGAGCTAGATTTGTCACGTGCATCTCTGTGGGCTCCACACAGCTCCCGACAACAGGGGCACAGGCCATCCGCTTCCTGTGCTGTGTCGGCACGTGTGCCGCGAGCCAGGGGGCTTCATTTCTCAACTGTTTCACCGACCGTCTCATTTTGGCGCGCAGCTGCTTTGAACCGTGGCGCGGCATTTCTCTCTCCGAAAGAACGTCGCCCGAGCTAGCTAGGGTTTTTCCGTCGACGATTTGATTGAAAGAGGAAAATGGACGAATGCAATGTAAAAGAAGAGGAATTCAGGAATTTCCGTTGTTAAAGATCGACCTCGGATCCAGAAATCGTGACATAGACGCAGCTTCGATTGAGTTCCGACCTCTCAAAACCGCCGCTGTTCTAGGGTTTCTCATCAAACCTCAGGTTCTGATCCATCTCTCTCTCTCTCTCTCTCTCTCTCTCTCTCTCTCTCTCTCTCTCTCTCTCCAATTCGATTCCTGTCTAGTCTTCCATTGCCTTGAAGTGATATATTTATCGGTGTCTGTTATGGTGTGTTATTTTATTTGGGAGGGCTATTGGGTCCTGAACCTTAGCAAATGAACGTTTTGATCCGATTTAAACACATTAGGGGCCCATAGTCTTGCAATCCATTCCCTACTGTATGATGAAGATGTCCCTTAAATGAGTGGTTTGATCCGATTGAAAATCTTCCGGATTCATAGATCCTGTTATCTTCCTTGGTGGACCACACAGACATAGTTTGAGAAAAAAAATATATACAGCAAGGAGGAAAGATCAAACAGTTAGCATCTTTGAATTTGTGAGATTTTTGGGTCATCGGTCATCCATGTGGGGGTGCCATATAACAGTCTGGACAACTCTACCATGGACCGTCGCATGCACGGTATCCGTCACTTGAGCAGACTATACATTGCTGAGGTCTAGGGTAGCAGAACTGGGTCACCAACTTGAATTTAGGGAACCGGATGTTGTTAACAGTAGGTACATTCAATTTGCAGAAATTCCAGAGCTGTTTTATTCACGCCGCATAAAGCATTACCCTTTGACTCGGGCAATTTCCTTGTGGATGTCAAAAATCAGGGAGGAAATATGAAAATGCCTGGTCCAAACTCTTGGACTTTTTGGGCAGAGTTTTGTACTAGTGAGGGCTACCTTTCAGTGTTGCTGACCATTCATCTGGTGGGCCCTGCTGTTGTGGGAAATTCTGCAATGAACAACCCCACCAGGAAATAATCTTCCTAGTCTTGCAATTGTTAGCCTGCAAATGGATGGTTAGAACTAAAATATGGCAGACAGGAAAAAAGTCAACTTGTTGGATGGTTGGAATTGCTTGATGGAGTAGAGATTTGGTCCAGCACCATCCACAGTTGCGCTCACCAGATGAATTATCTTGATCACTGAATGACAGGGCCAACCTGCAAGGAATGCTCACTCGAACAAACACACTGCAAGGTTCAGTCTGAGCATGTATATGTAATGTGGGCTTTTCTAAGCCCAAACGCAGCTCCACATGTAGAATGTGTGAAGGACATGTGAGCCGTTATCTGGTGTGCCCAACCATGAAGATGACCTGTCTGAAAATCAAGCAGGTCAGGGCATCAGTTGGGGGACACACATACAAAAACAAAGGATGGTTAAGGAAAACTGGCCAACAGTCCACATTGAACACAAATTCGTTTCCTGCATGATTATTGGATTAGCTTGACTTTTGGGCCAGGTCATGTACAAGGTAGTCCCATTGGATGCTCCATTTGAAGGTCCTAATACCTGCCAGGTTGTAATGTTTGACCTTGTGTAGAGGTGCACTGGCAGAGGCACATGTCAGATTTGCAAAAAAAATTGTCATGTAACACATCATTTCACCTGAACTGTTCATTTTGCTATTATGATCGTTTTAGAAGTGAAACTGTTGCATCTGCAAGCTCTTGGCAACAGACCATAAATATTGAATTATTTTATATATGCAAGCTTTTGTTTGTGCAGACAAACTGTTTTCACTTCACAGATATGAGCAGAGTGAAAAGGGTACGGTTTGCAGACCTTGATACTGTTTGTGAAATAAATCACCAACCAGATGCTTCTTCAAGTCCTGCTAAAAGCAGTCTTCCCAGGAGCTGTAGGTTTCCAATGTCTGCCCATGTTTGCTTCAGTTTTCTGGGGAATGTGAATAAGCGTTGTTGCATTTGATATTTCTCTCTGCCTTTATAGGTATTTGATAAAAAAGATAAGTCGATTGGGACTGCTTGTTTTTCATGCCATTCTGTTAGTGTAGTGGGTGATGGAATGTGTCAGTACAGTTCTCTTCCTTTTTTTACCTTTTTGAAATTTAGATTATCTTGCAGATAATATAGATAATCTAAATTTCAATGGGGCCCCGCCGAAAGTTGTGGCCTTTGCTTGGTTGGTTGGCCGAGGCTAGGTTTTGCCGGTGGACAATCTTTGGAAAAGGGAAATGGTTCTCCCTGACACTTGTCTTATGCGTATGGCTGATTCCAAATCTATTACCCACCTCTTTTTGTATTGTCTGGCAGCAACATCTTTTTGGAATGTAATCCTATCCATGTTATGGGTCAAGTGGGTCTGCCACTGCCCAAACTCCATGGATTTATTCCTTTTGTCTTGGCACAAGGTTCAGCTCAAAGAGGACTTGAAAATCCTATGGCGTTTTTTTTCTCTTGGCAGGGCTTTGGGTTATTGGGGAAGAGAGGAATGAGAGATGCTTTAGGAACATGAGCCACTCTATGGGAAGTATGATGTTAAAAGCAAAGGGCCTGATTATAGAATGGGCCTCGAGCTTGAAAGGGGAAATCGATTATTCTTTTTACATGTAATTAATCTGGGTGGCTGCCCATCCTTTCCTTGTACAGTTTTGCTTTTGGTGCTTGTTTATAATATACTTTTCATTTTCTTTATAAATTAAAAAAAAAAAGATCATCTTACATGAAATATTTATGCAGCTGACAACCCAAAAACTTCTGAGTACCAATATTACCAGAAGTTACGACAAGCTGCTAGCCGTAAAGTTCATTCTTATCTACCTGATAAACACACCAACCATTTGAATGATATTGAAGCAAGTAATTCTATGGAAGGTATGTTCCTAAGGAGTTATCCTCTTAGTTCTCTGCGTATCATAAAAGCACATTTCATGCAATTATGTTATTTGGATCCCTCAGGTTTTTCACCCTTGGTGCATTCAAACGATGTTCCATTAGCTACCTTTCATATTAGATTATCTTATATGAAATTCTTTATGCAGCTGACAGGTTGAAATCTTCTATGAGGGACGCTGGCTGTAGTGTTCGTTCTTGTCTACCACATCAAGAGGAAAGCCATTTGAGGAACTCTGAAGCAAGTAATCATATGGGAGGTAGTTTATCAATGTAGATAGCTTCTCAGTGCTTTGCTGATCAGAAAAGTGGGTTTCATACATTATGCTCATTGGATACCTCGGTCTTTCTCCCTAGATGCATTAAACTTATGGTCTCATTTTCTATCTTTTGTTCTGGAGCAGCTTAGCTTGATCATAAAAGATTTTTAATGAACAAGAAAACTTTTATGCAGTTGATAAACCAAAGACTACTGAGTACCAATTTATTATGAAACTTCAGGAAGATACATTCCACAGTGTTCGCTCTCATCCACCACATAAGCAGGACAACCCTTTGAAGAAGATAGGAGCAAGTAACTGTACAGGAGGTAGATTGCAAATGCAGATAGCCTTTTAGTTCTTTGCTTAGTGGTTATCTACTTTCCATTTTGGACTGGCTTGGCTTGATTGTAAAAGATTGCTTTTGTCCAACTGTTTTACTTCTTGATCATTGACTGCAACATGCAGAGTTGTGTAACTTGGTCAGACAGAAGTACGAAGTGAGTAGGTTGTTGACACCCATTGAAAAGGCTACGCCTATTGAGCTGAAATATTCTTCTTTAGCAGACCGAGCCTCGAGAAACTCAGGTGCCCACCATAATGAGAAATTCCAGTTGCTGCTTCTTCCTTCCCTTCTGATATAACACCTTTGTTCATCCTCTTTTAATTTAAACTCTTGCATATGCTTTTTGTTTAAGTCTTGAATACCTTTTGAAACTCTTTTCATGAGTTTCTTCACACACATTGTATTGAGGATTGTCCTCTAGTTGATGCTTAAAATGTACCATCATTTCTCAACAATGTCTAACTTGAGATCACAAGCCCTTAGACCTAGTCCTAGTTGTTGCTTGGTTTTGTATCAAGACTAAGCAAATATTTGTCTAACAGCTAAGCTAGCAAGCTGCATCTAGCCATTCTTTGTTCTGAAGGCTACGGAAGTATACATGCCACGGGCTGTTTGTCATGCATGAATGATTTTAACATTTTTCCTTTAATGTTAAAAGTCGCTCCCTTGTCAACTTTGGGTAAAGGAGTTCCTTGGCTTTTATTCTTGTTTCTAGCAAAGTCAGTAGTCATACTGTAGTTCTTGAGCTGAGGGAAATATAGGTCCCTAATAGTCAATGGCGCTTTAACACTCTTCGAATTTCTGTTACCATGTTGTTCTATAAACAAGATGTAATATGAAAATTGTGTTGTCATGCCACTGTAAATAAATAAAAGCTTTCTAGAATTTTCTATAAAGTTGGTTTATAAAATGGTAAGAAGTATGCATACAAATTACAAACAAACATTGCATGTTACAAGTCATAAAGATGTACATTTTTGTTATTATAAATTTATGATTGCATCATTGTAACACTTTTCTGTGTATGCAGTAAATGTTGTAGATAATATGATGCGTTGCTGTAGAATATATGATGTTCTTTACTTCTCACTGTTTCAATGCATGTTCCATGTTTATACTTAGCATATACGCAATTATAGAAGCATCTATCTTCCGTGAGTATGTTACATGTACTGAGGTTAGCTTTCATTTTATTTGAGAGAGATTAGATAGAGTTATTTCTCAACCACATCTCTACTTTTTTTTTTTTAATTATTTTTTAAAATCACCATACCGCCGGTATATTTAATATAACACCATGGCTTGTGATAAGCACATCTTTTTTCATTAGAAAAGTGGCAAACTGGCTCATATCACTTTGTGTTCTTGGGAATTTGCGGTCGATGTGAAGGGTTATCAATGTTATTAATTCTTTGTTTTCTGCCGAAGGGATAATGGTATCTGACCACTGATATCTATATGAGGGCTTCTTCACCTATAATTAGCACAAATTATTTTATCACATGCAAGCTGTAAGAACTCCTAAAAAGGACATTCAGTTGATAATCTTGCCCATTTTTCAGAGTTGCAATACAAGCAAGGGGAAATCTTTTCCAGGAAGAGACACAAATTACTTAAGTTAGCTGCAGAGGCCTTGTCTCGTGATGTTGATGAGTTTTCTTCAAATGGGTTAGATGTGTTTTCATCGAAAGCTCTTCTCACTTTCTTGGGCTGCCTGTTAGTATGGATTTGACTTGATGTTTTGCTCAGATCTGATTTGCTTTTGGAGTTCCTTCGGCGTCTGGGCATTGAAAGCAATGCGAGCAATGTATGCTGTTTCATGTTTCACTAATGTAGAATCATTTGGCGTCATTTGGTAATCTGGCATTTTAGAAGTTCATAAAACAATTATCCAGGGAATTTCTGCAGGCCCTCATTGATTTTGGTCATCAATTGTCCATAAGAGACTGACCTAATTGACTGACATTCAACATTAATCTAATTCTGTGGCAGAACGGTGGCATATTGAGGTCGAGGCTGGTGGACTTAGACATCAATTCCACCTTGCTTGCTAATCCAGAAACTTCTTTGTCTTTTGAGGAAGTTCCCTATACTACAAAAACGTACCTTATGCCATCTACTTCTATACATAGGAGGGAAAAGGGTTTGCCTGAATGTTGGGATGCTGAGGCAGATACGCGCATTCACCCACTGTGGGATAGTCTGGATGCTCACTCTCATTCAACTGGGCATGCTCATGAAACAGGTCTTCCATACAAAAGCAATCAATCTGACAGTGTATGGGATGGTGGAAGAACGACGAGTTTGCACACTGGGAGGAACTCGACCTTTGGTATTGATTTGGGTACAGAATTCTCTTTTAACAGAAGCAGGTGTTTTATGTTGGAGCACATGCCATCTGATTCAGATCTCCTGGCCCACAAAATTATGCCTTCTCCTGCGTACTCTCCGGAGCAAGTGCTTGTCCTGAGAAACATATCTAGTTTAAGAGAGCTGGATGAGATCTATGGTCCAAAAGAACCTGCACTTGCAAGAGAGAGATGTCATCTTCAGTTACTTGGTTGGGCTGACAGCAGTCTGGTGAATGAGCCTGAGTTGTCTATTGCATCTCACAAGACAGGAATGAACTTAAATCCCATGGCTACTGATCATTGGTGGAGTTTTGACAGCAGTATGGATGCAATTGCATCCTGCTCTCCATCTTTACTCCACAAGCGAAATCCTCCTAACTCCACTCTGCAGAAACTTCTTTTAGATTGGAGTCCAAGCTCTACCATTGGAAGATACATCCTTGGAGAGGGGGGTTTCCCAGTTGAGGAATCTGATAATTTTCCATTAATCTTATCCCATACGCAGAACTCCCTTGACTTGACAGAAGGATGTGGATTAAGTGGCGATTACAAAGAGAGAAATCGCAGTATTTTTGTAAGTGAGGCTTCTCAAGAGAAGTGCCATCCGAGTTTGGATGCTGTCCTACTACCCTCCAATCTCGATCTTGAATTCGGATGGAAGAGCTTATCACCAACCAATTTCTGCAGTGAAAATAATCTGCTCGCCTGTCCCCATCTCCAATTTCATGAAAAGAAGATAGAAGACCTGTCCAAATGCATGCGTACTTGCAATGAATTCAATGGGCATCGAACTCATTCTGATTCCACTGATGACACGCTTAACATCTGTGACCTGGTGTCCTTCAGTTGCGAGCTCCCTCTGAATCAGAAAAGGGCCTGCCGGTTGCTGCTTGATAGACCAAGCTGGCACAATGATGGAGACATCTCATCTGACTAAAGTTCATGCTCGCAAAGCTCAATGATCTCTCTCTCTCTCTCTCTCTCTCTCTCTCTCTCTCTCTCTCTCTCTCTCTCTCTCTCTCTCTCTCATTGATGACTGACTGTATTTTAGTAGCTTTTGATGCTTGGGGTATTGGCTCTCTCTCTCTCTCTGCCCTTTTTTTTTCCTTTTATCTTTTCCTGGTGACTCAATTCTTATTGATTACTGTATTTTAGTAGCTTTAGATGCTTGGGGTATCGGCCATGTTTGAAATTCAAAAGATCCTGCACATGTGGTAGTACTAGCACATGAGCCTATGAATTAGGATGCGTGTGGAATCTCTTTAGGTAAAAATCTAAAGCTATAAATATCAGCCCTAAGCTAATTCATAGAGAATGCTTGTCTCACTGTCCAGGGAGGAAATATATGATCTGTGACCGGTGTCTTTGCACTGTATATGGGGCCATCTTTTAGTAATCCAGACCAATGGTCTGTTGTGGCGTGCAAACATAGGTTAGAACAGATGACAATGGCCTGCATTCAGTTGAACAAGCCCTGAGACTGTTGCTGTTATTTTGCGATCTAGAGATTTTTTTTTGAGCCTGGTCCGACTGTGGGACAACGGAAAATGGGCATGTATTACTGAATTGTGGTCTAGGCTTGTTAGAACTGAAAATCTGTATACTGTGGAAGGAGGCAGGTCAAGATCATATGAGTTTTTTGGTTGTTCGTGTTTCAGTACCTTATATAATTGAGGGTTTTGCATCTTTACATGATTTGGGTGTTTCACATTGCAGTTGCTAAAATAAACTAATGTTTGTGTTTAGATGCCTCATTAATTCAAATATGTTACATCTAGGTCGTTTCTGTAAGATTTACTTAATGGGGTTAGGCTAGATGAGGTATTGATGCGGAACACAAGACCATTTCAAGTGTACCAATGAAGAAAGCGCCAACCACACGTACCATCCTTGTGGATAGGCGACTATTGAGGAGCATTGAAGACCTTACACATGTAGTCCGAGACATTTGAAAAGACCCCACCTTGGGAAGACATGTGTAAGTTGCTTTGAGGAGATGATCAGACCGTTGGATCGTGATGATGATGTGATCGGACCGTTGGTTCATTGTGGCCCACTTTCATCACACCATCATTGGAGCGCATTGAACATCTTAGATTTGAGTTTATTTTACGCATTTTTTACTTATTTGAGTTTTGGGTTAGTGTGGGTACGTTTTTTTCATGCAAATGTCTTTTTTTTGAAATTTTGTTAGTAGGGGTATTTTGGTAATTATACTAATTCCGAATTTTATAAGGGTGTTGCCCTAAACCTTTTTGATTAGTTGTTGATTTATGAAAAAGAGCAAACCTTTGGTTGCCTCCTTCCTCTTTCCCTCTCTCATGGTGCTTCTTCTTCTTTCTTGCTCTCCTTCTTCTCTATTCTTCTTGTGCCCCTCCAACTTCTTCCAGGTATTTCATCTTCTATTATTATCCTTCTAAACTTCTGTTTTGTTTATTCCTCACGATCTAAACCTTGAGAATCAATCTAAATTCTAAACCCCCAAATTCTCAAATCCCTAATCCGAGAAACTTTCTGATTCTTCGGACTAGTGATCATCATTGATCGATTGGGTATGACCATGCAAGATCGGGAGGTTCCATCCCTCGCCGGATCCAACCTATACGCTACTTGAATCCCATACTCCATGGTTGTGATGATGGCCCGTCCCATTGCATGTTTCCTTTATGATTTTCTTAGTTTATGATGATTGATGCTAGATTTCATTATTATTATTACTTTTATTTCCGCTGAATAATTGTGTTCATGAGCATGCATCATATTTAGGGCTGTCCTGCATCAAATTTGGTATCAGAGAATAGGCTTGCATGGTTTCGTCTAGATCGAGTTATCAAATTAGGGTTTTGATTTTTAGGTCTGTTTTAGGAAATGTCCAGATTTAGAAAGTTTCCAATTTTAGAAAGTTTCCTAATTTGGAGAATTTTCAGATTTAGAAACTTTCCAATTTTAGAAAGTTTCCTAATTTGGAAAATTTTCAAATTTAGAAAGTTTCCAATTTTAGAAACTTTCCAATTTTAGAAAGTTTCCTAATTTGGAAAAATTTCCAGATTTGAGTCGCATCATCTAGAATTAATTAGTGTCAGTTCAATGTGGTCTAAATTCATCGCATTCATATTGTGAGTCATCCAATCCGTAGAGTCTTCCCGTAGTGAATGGAGTATAGGCGTTTGAGATCTTCAGGGCCATTAAGTGTTGTCGTGTGGCCGTCGAGACCCAACGAAAAGCCTAACTCCGATGATTTGGCCAACTTTAATGGTCACATGGACCCACAAACCTTCCTTGATTGGCTTAAAGACTTGGACTATTTTTTTGATTGGTATGATATGTCAAATTATCGTCGAGTTAGGTTTGCCAAGTGGAAATTGGAGGGTCAAGCCAAGTCGTTTTGGACAGATTTGGAGCGACGACTTGATAAAGTCGGGAGAGCCCCGATCTCACAATGGGACGAGATGAAAGAGCGTTTGAAAGAAAAATATATTCCCATCTCTTATCGTGAAAAGCCCTTGGGTCAGAAGAGAGTTGCCTCACCTTCTCATCCAAACACAGAACCAATATGGTCCCCTCCTTGTAAAGTGGTCCAACCTATCATTAAGGAAATCTCGGCTTATGAACAATTTGAGTGTTTAACATCAATTATATTTCCTTGGAAGCGAGATAATACCTTGGTAAATGGCCAGTTGGAAGAATCCAAACATGATGTTTATGAAGTGGAAGAGTACGTGCCTAATGTCAGTAGCGAGGAAATGGAAGAAATTAAGGCATCGCTCATCATCATTGAGGATGACGAAGTGTGTGTGATGAAAAGGTCGAAGAGTTTGAGACCATACCACTTTCGAGTGTCATGTGTGATGTAATTGATATAGTCTCCCAATCTATGTCTCTTACCATGGTGAACACAAATGAAATTGAAGAAGAGACTAGTGAGGATATGATGATAGACACCCACATGACTTGTGATATCCCACCAGATGATTTATGGGATAAATTTTCACCCATATGGGACATTTAACACACAATTGATCTTGTCCCTAAGTTGGTCTTGTCAAGCTTTCCTCCATACCAGGGGAACCCCATAGAAAATATAGAAATGCAGTGTCAATTTGATAAACTTCTTGGGGAAGAATTCAATAAGGAAAGTTTGAGTTGGAGTTTTGTTTTGTGTGTCATGCCTGGTTTTTTCACTTCCAAAAATAATGGCATGTGGCACACAAGTGGGCATATCCTGACCGTCCACAAAGCTTCAGTCAAGTGTCATGCTATCATGCGATGTATTCACGTCATGGTAGATATGATGACCATAGTCCTTATCCTGTATCTTGGTGACATTTTGGACATAATGGCTGATGCCAAGGTCTGCTTAAGACTTGGTATTACTAGTGTTTGTTCTCAAGTGTTGGGATACCTGAAAATCATCCTTGTTTATAATACTTATAATGAGAAATTGTGTGTTACCCATGGGAAGTGTCCTTTTGTTTCAGTTTTCCAAGTTCTAGGTCATAGGATTGTTTATTTCCATAGGATTGTTTATTCGAAATTCGTGGATTTTTCAGAGTGTCCTTTAGTGTCACCCATGTCTGTCATCCAAAGGTCTTCAGAGTCAGCCAATGCATTCGCACGCCATATTCATGATTTGCATAAACATATTAGACAGCGGATAAATAAGAGCAATGATGATTCTAAAATCTCAGCTGATTCTCATCGTAAATTGCAAGAATTTCAGAAAGGAGACTATGTAATGGTGAGGATAAGGCCAGAGCGGTTCTCACAAGGTTCCGCTAAGAAATTACAAGCGCGTAGTGCTGGACCATTCAAGATATTGCAGAAAATTAGGTCCAATGCGTATCGGATCGACCTTCCATCTGAAATGGGCATTAACCCAACTTTTAATGTGGAAGATCTAGTCCATTCCCACCATCCCATCGTTGATCCATCGTCCCTTTCATGGCCTTGTTCTGATGTTGCTACACAACCCCTTCCACCCCTTCCTCCACCCATTACGCATAAAGAAGAAATTGAGGAGATCTTGGGCGAAGAGATCATTTTTATGAGAGGCGGAAGTTTCCAAAGATACATTGTCAAATGGAAGAACAAACCACCGTCAGAATCTACATGGTTGATAGAAGTGGAGTTACAGAGCGTTAATCCAGATTTACTAGAGCGCCACAAGAGTTTTAACTCGCCGGAGTCGAGTTCTTCTCAGACGAGGAGAATGATGCGGAACACAAGACCATTTCAAGTGTACCAATGAAGAAAGCGCCAACCACACGTACTATCCTTGTGGATAGGCGACTATTGAGGAGCATTGAAGACCTTACACATGTAGTCCGAGACATTTGAAAAGACCCCACCTTGGGAAGACATGTGTAAGTTGCTTTGAGGAGATGATCAGACCGTTGGATCGTGATGATGATGTGATCGGACCGTTGGTTCATTGTGGCCCACTTTCATCACACCATCATTGGAGCGCATTGGACATCTTAGATTTGAGTTTATTTTACGCATTTTTTACTTATTTGAGTTTTGGGTTAGTGTGGGTACGTTTTTTTCATGCAAATGTCTTTTTTTTGAAATTTTGTTAGTAGGGGTATTTTGGTAATTATACTAATTCCGAATTTTATAAGGGTGTTGCCCTAAACCTTTTTTATTAGTTGTTGATTTATGAAAAAGAGCAAACCTTTGGTTGCCTCCTTCCTCTTTCCCTCTCTCATGGTGCTTCTTCTTCTTTCTTGATCTCCTTCTTCTCTATTCTTCTTGTGCCCCTCCAACTTCTTCCAGGTATTTCATCTTCTATTATTATCCTTCTAAACTTCTGTTTTGTTTATTCCTCACGATCTAAACCTTGAGAATCGATCTAAACCCTAAACCCATTATACTTTCAACTGTAATCAACTTGATGCAAGAGGGAGTCCAATCCTAACTTACATATTAAATGGGCATGCATGGATGTTTGTGATTGATTGATTCAATTATTATTGAGTCGCTGTAATTGTGTTCATGGAGGCTGTCTACAGGTATTATACCAAAATCAACTTGATCAAGCAATCCTAACTACATATTAAAATGGCATGTGTGTTGAGTTTGGAATCGCTCTGTTGGATCTCCATTAATCTTTCCACTTAGAATCCTAATTTCGGTGCATTTGAATTTGTGGTGTTATAGTGGTTGGATATCTGGTACTTGCATGCCAAATACATTCCACTGCTGTTTATGTAGCATCTACCTCAAATCCCAACTGCCCAAATAATGGGACCCACTGTATATGTCCTTTTTCCATGATTAAAATAAGTAGACAACTCCCAGCCTTTGATTAATAGGCTTTTCTTTTTTCCATCTGATTTCCATAATTGATGTATGTTAAAAACATGGTTTCTTTCTTGTGATGTATCCACAAGATCAATTCCATCATATAACCTTGCTAGCCACTTAACCAACAAAAGTTGGGCAAATCTAACAAAAGGGACCATGATTTAAATACCCAATTAGTAAGGTCTCTCTCTCTCTCTCTCTCTCTCTCTCTTACCCAGTAAGAGAAAGCTCTTTCAACGAATGTTTGTAGACGATCCGGACTCAAGAGTTCTTTTCTTTTTGGCAGGAAAGGTGGGCTGGAACCCGAGCGTCCATGCTGAATCGCGGCTTGCCACCCTCTGAGCTACCGACTCGAACCAGAGGACGCAGATTGGTACTGAGACTGCTAGTATCAACGTCCTTACTGGACGGTGCTCTTTGGGCCCCACGATGATGTATGTGTTTTATCCACGCAGTCCATACATTTAGGATCATTATTTTAGGGCATGAGCGAAAAATAAGTCAGATTCAAATCTCATGTGGACCACACTACACCAAAACAGTGGTGATTGAATGCCCACCATTAAACCTTCCTAGGGCCTATTGTAATGTTTATTTTCCATCCAACCTGTTGATTAGGTAACAAAGACCTCGACGAAGGGAAAGCACAAATATCAGCTTGATCCAAAACTTTTGTGGCCCCAAGAAGTTTTTAAGGGCAGGTGTTCAATCTCCACTGTTTCCTGTGGTGTGGTACACTGCAGATTTTTATCTGCATCATTTTTTGGATCATGTCCTAAAATAAGCCATCAAAATGGATGGATGGCATGGATAAAACACATGGCAGCCCCGTATGGAAGCAAAATGGGTACTACCCCATAAAGATGGACAGTCCTAGCAGGGGATTTGTGGGGCCCAATGTGATGTATGTGTTTTATCCACACCATCCATCCATTTTTGACAGATCATTCTAGGGTTTAAGCCTAACAAAGAAGCAGATCTAAGGCTCAAGCGGACCCTACCACGGGAAGAGCGACAATGACGCCAACCATTGAAACCTTCTTAGGGCCCACTGTGATGTTTATTTGCCATCCAATTTATTCACAGGGTAATATAGACCTGGATGAAGGGAAACATAAATATTAGCTTGATACAAAACCTCTGCAGCCCCAAGAAGTTTTCAACCGTAAGTGTTCAGTCTCTACTGCTTCCTTTGGTGTGGTCCACTTGAGTCTTCAATATACTTCTTTTTAGGCTCATGCCCTGAAATTCTCTCTCAAAAATCCATAAACGGCATGACTAAAGCACATACATCACGGTGGGCCTACTAAGCCCTTGCCGGGACCGTCCGTCTGTGGCTAGGTCCGTTGGGGGACGCAATCCGCGGGCGCGGCTTCGCTGGATCGCCGGATCCACCGAGGTGGGTGGATCCCTTTCCGTGCTGTCCGCTGTGCGATGTGTGTGTTACATCCACACCGTCCATTCATTTTGAAAACTAATTTAGATCATGATTCAAAAAAAATAAGTAGATCCAAATCTCAGGTGGACCATAATATAGTAAACAATGGTACTCAACCATTAAAAGCTTCTCATGGGTTACAAAAGTTTTGGGTCAAGCTGATATTTGTTTAGCATCTTCATCCAGGTGTTTGTGACCTTTTCAACTGGTTGGATGGAAAATAAACATTCCAGTGGCCCCAAGAAGTTTTTAATGGTGTAGATTCAATCACTGCTATTTCATGTGGTATGGTCCACCTCAGATTTGGATCTGCTTCATTTTTGGCAGAATGCCCTAAAATGAGCTTTCAAAATGCATGGACGGTATAGATGTAATGTACGTACATCACAGTGGTACCACAGTTGGGGATCCACCGACCTCAATGGATCCGGGGATCCACCCGAACCGCGCCCGCAATCCGCGTCCGGCGCGTACCGAAGCAGGCATGCCATTGTCTATCGGGTCCTGTGCTAGTAGACACGTGTGCAAGAGTGGAGCCATTCATAGGCCGCTGGGGCTCAGAGCCTATGCGAGCAGGGTTAGAAATCAGACCCGACCATCCATCCACTTCTTAACCGCGGGCCTGACTGGTTTTCGCGCCAGGCTACATCCCCCGTGGAGCGCGGATTGGGTACTATACCCACCAAGACCTAAGTAGGGACGGACAGCCTGTCAGGCCCTCTGTAGGGGCTATTGTATTATATATAATTTATCCTGACATGTCATCTGATATATTTTGACATATCATTTTAAGGTCTGAGCCTCAAAAAGTCAAAATGATGCGGATTGAAGGCTCGAATAAACCATAGCACAAGAAGCAGTGGGAATTCAACTCCTACCATTGAAAACTTCACAGGGCCTGCCTTGTCCATCTAACCGATTATTAAGGTCACATAGGCCTCATTGAAGGGAAAACACAAATATCAACTTGATCCAAAACTACTATAGCCCCAAGGTAGTTTTAGATCGTAGGGTTTCAATGTAATGATCTTTGAAAATGGATGAACAGCATGGATAAAACATACACATCACAATGGGCTCCAGAGAGCCCTAACAAGATTGTGGGTAAAGCTCGAACAGTTAGGGAACGGTAAAACAATGTATATTAGGGGGTTTGGTGACGCCTACAATACCTCCCCTCACGTGCGGGTATTATACTGGGCTCCACACGTGATACTCTAGGCTTAAATAATACTGGATGCCCATAATATTGAATTTTGCAAACCCCAGGACTATCATGTTACTGACCGGTTGGGCTAAAAGCTCGAGTTGTTAGGGAACGGTAGAATAATGTATATCAAAGAGTTTGCTAACGCCTCCAACACTCCCTTGATTACTAAGTTACCTGGTTACTAAGTTACTTGATTGCTAAGTGTATACCTCTATAAATAAACTTATTTTGGGTCTACATCAATAATAGAACATCAGAAGGAGAATTATCCACATTCTTGGTTTGTCTTAGTTATCATGGTATTAGAGCGGTTTGATCACTGAGCTCATTACTTCACAAGTCGTTGCCCGCCATTGCGACTCAATCCAAATGAGTTGTAACGACGGTTCTTATAGTGGTTCTTGTTGCCGCAGCCGCACCTCCTGGCATGGTGCAGACGCCATCTTCCGACACAGTGGTGTAGAGGCCACCTTCTGGCATGGTGGCGCAATCGTCACCTTCTAGCATGGTGGAGCAGACGCCACCTTCTAGCACAGTGGTGCAGACACCACCTTCTAGCACGGTGGTGCATCCCTTGAATATCGGCGAATCTACTGATGGTTTTACTCGGGCTCTCCCACATACTCTCCCCCATATTCCTGTTGATGCAATCTTCGGATCATCTTCATTTGGCTTCAGCCCCAAAATCAGCAAGACCCAAATCTCGGTGATCCCTGTCTTCTGCACCCATTCATTGTCGCAACCTCTTGTTCAGTGATCCACATCGTAGCCCCCATTGTTGCCGTTGTCGTATCTCGGCAATCCCTTGTAACTCGCAGTCCTTGTCTTTTGCACCCATCTGTCGTCGCAACCTCTTGTCTAGGCGATCCCTCGTTGTAGCCCCCGTCATTGCTCTTGCTTGTAGCTGTGTCCGCAGCTACCCCTATCGCACTAGCTTCAATGCCTTGTCCACAGCTACCCTTGCCCACAGCTGCCCCGTCGACATTGTCTTCAGCACCCCTGTCCACACAATCCTGCAGACGTCCAACTGCTGCATCATCCCGATCTGATTCTAGATCCAGAATTAGATCTTCGTCTTCGGCCATCGTGATAGCTAGCTTCCCTTAATTACTAAGTTACTTGATTGCTAAATTTTATATCTCTATAAATAAATTCATTTTTTTGGTCTACATCAATAACAGAATATCAAAATGAAAATTTTTCACATTTTTGGTTTGTCTCCAGTTATCATTCTTAACTTGTCTCGGTTATCAGTAGGTTAGCACCTAATTTGCGCCCCCTCTGTTTTTTTTTTTGTTTTTTATTTTTTTGTTTTTTATTTTTTATTATGCCGGTTAAGTCTACCCCCATCGTGACCCAACTGGAGACAACAGTTTGGTAAGGAGCTCTATGGGGCCCACTGTGATGTATATATTTTATCCATGCTATTAATCCATTTTCACAGATCATTTTAGAGCATGAACTAAAAAAAAGGTAGATCAAAGGCTCAAGTGGACCACACTATAGGAAGCCATGGGAATTAAAAGATTACCCTTGAAAACTTATTGAGGACAAGTTTTGGCTCAAGCTGATATTTATGTTTTTCCTTACCCATGATCTTATGACCCGGTTGGATGGCAAATAAATATCATTGTGGGTACTAGGAAGTTTTCAACTGTGGAAGTTTAATCCCCACTGCTTCCCATAGTGTAGTCTGCTTAGCCTTCAATCGCGCTCACGTGATAAAACAATCTGTCAAAATGGATGGAGGGCATGGATAAAACATAAACATCACGGTGGGCCCCATAGATCCCCTGACAGGACCGTCCGTCTCTAGCTACGTCCAGATAGGATAGTACCCAATCCTCGTCCTAACAGCTCGATCCAACTTCTGTGGCCCTGGGAAGGTTTCAATGGTAGGCGTTTAATCCCTAATGTTTCCTATGTCGTGTCCCATTTATGTCTTGGATCTACCTCATTGCTAACATGACCCGGTGAAACTGATGGAGGGAGTGGATTTTACACAGATATTTGGGTGGGCCCCTCAGAGCTTTGGTTTAGTCGCGTCCAAGAACGGATTGTCAGCTGTGAGTTAAGAAAGACCTGAAATTTATATGTGCTCAGGGCGCGAATTTGGTGTTACCCCGGAAACAGCTTAGTGGGTGTTACCCTAACCGTGTGGGGCCCAGATTGATGCATTATTTATATATCTACGCCGTATATATGTTTTTCCATATTATTTTAGGATGTAATCCAAAACCCTAAGAAGATCCAAATCTCAGGTGGACCATACCACTAGAAAAAGTGATGAATAACCATTAAAAACGTTTTGTGGGCCACAAAAGTTTTGGATCAATTTGATAATTATATTTTCTCTTCATCAAGAATTTATTGACATTATAAAGAGCTTGGATTGAAAATAAACATTTCCAAAACCTTATGATGGGCTCTTTGAAATTTTTAATGGTAGGGCGCTGAATCACACCGTTTCTAGTGGTACGGTCTACCTGAATTTGTATCTGCGTAATGTTTGGAACCTCATCTGAAAATGGGCTGTAGAAACGGATGTACGAAGTGGATATACAAAATATCATCCATATGAGCCATACAGTAGGGGTAACACCACTAAGCTGTTCCCAGGGTAACACCTAATTGGCGATTCTGGTGAGTGGATTCGGAGAGACCCCGGCCTCACCCATGATGATGCGGCCCTTACTGTGGGGCTACCGTGGGTCCACCTTGATGTATGTATTTTAATCACACCGTCTATCTGCTTTTACAGATCATTTTATTACATTATCCGAAAAATGAAACGGATCCAATTATCAAGTGGACCATACCATTGGAAACAGTGTTGATTAGCCGTTAATGGGGCACAAAAGTTTTGGAACCAGCTGATATTTGTTTTTTCCCTTCATCCAGGCATACGTGACCTTATCAACAGATTGGATGGTGAATAAACACTATGGAAACATTAAGGTGCGCCTTAAGAAGGTTTTAATGGTAGGGAGGTCCATTAACACTGTTTCTTATGATATGGTCCACCTGATAATTGGATCTGCTTCAATTTTTTGTATCTATACCCTAAAATGATCTGAAAAAAATAGATGGACGGCCTGGATACATAATACGTACATCAAGGTGGGCCCCACGGGTCTCACCTAATCCGATCTCATAATTGTTACCCTACTGCTGGCACACGTGTATGACATCTGGGGCGCTCATCACGAACGCCCCTCCATTTCCAAGGATTGATCCTGGCCCAGCAATCAGGCAGCTCAGATGATTCCAAGTTCTAGTTACTGGATTCCCGGGAAAAAAAATAGACACTTCATAAATCCAGTTGTTTCGCAATCCACATGGATGGATGTGCCAATTCGGTGCTGGTGTGGAGTACAAACCATGCAATGCGAAAGTATTAGCCGCCTGTAGTATGCGTTTGCCACTTTTTATCAACATTGGTAACTCGTCCTCTGTAAATCTGACCTATATTCATGCGATCTAGACCGTCCAAGTAACATATCTCACTGTGGATAGTCTATCCCAAAAATCTCACTGGTTGGACGACCCTAATAATCCACTGGCTGGTTACAAAGAGGATGGTTGGAAAATCTTATAGGGGCTTATCCAAACGAACAAGAAAATCCAAATTTTCAGGGTTTAAGAATCAGCCATCATAGATTGTCCCACGATTTGGACAGTCTGGATTGTTGATACAAAAATGCAAGGGTTAGTTAACGCTTTTAGTAAATGGTGACAGACGCACACAACCTATGTTGCAGGGGTTTGTGCGTCCTTGTAGGGAATGGGAAGGGTATATTCGTCATTTCCGCGTTCCTCTTTCTCTCTCTTAGGGTTTGGTATCTGTCGCCATCTCTGTCGAAATGGAAATTTAGGGCGGGAGCACGGAAACGCAACTGACAGTTGCAGGCTACGGTTTTTCTCTTACATCTTTTCTCCTTCAATGGCTTTTCTCGAAGATTTCCAAGCGAGTAAGCTCTCCTTCCCCTTCCACACAAAACCCTAGTTTCCTTCTTCAAGCGCACACCCAAAAGAAAAACGAGATTCAATCTCTCGATCCACCGGATTATGTGCTCCGCCGATTTCAGAAACCGGAAGAGCAATAGAGACATCAATCGATTTCCATGTCTATTAGCGGTGCTTCTAATTCCTTTATTTTTTTTCAAGTTTTATTTTTTTTTTTTCTGAGATCTGAATAATTATGTGATCCTCCGCCCGAGGATATGCAATCGTGTCCTAGGGCCCTTAGTTTATATAAATATATCCTAAGGTTCGGCGATCCATACCGTTGATATGATGGATGAGCGATGCCACGGATATTTTTGGTTTGGGTGGTTGCTGTATTTAGGGCATGGCCCATCTCCCATCAACCATCAAATCTTCGGTCAGATCTTCTAAATGGGCCCACTTGCAGGAACTCGGGCCTTATGGCACTTCAGATATCCTGAAAAAATCTTCTAGGGAAGAAAGATATCGTGCGCTGGGGAGTATGCGCGCACATATCTCTCACCGTCCAGCACTTCTGGGTGGGAATCTTAACGCACCTTTGAAAATGGACTTTGAAATTAATAACTTTCAATGGTTATCGATTCGTGCCAGCTGTACGTGCGCACTAACTTTCCGTGTTCCCCGGTGCTTGAAGTCGTGCTCTCAAATCAACGTGATGTGAATCTGTCAACGATATGGCAGGTTTCGTAGTCTACTGTACTATATCAATTGGTGGTCCTCGCCAATCTGTACCGTTTATGGCCCACATATGGTGATCATAACCATTCATCTAAAGGCCATGTACCTTCATTTTCTCTAGGATATATTTTTGTAACGTGTGCTGATGAGTAAGTGCCACGTAAGCAAGTTGTTCCTGACACTACTTTGATGCGGTAGCTAGTCCCACATGTACCCCTCCCTGCACACACCTTTACACTGCAGCACGTGTGCGAATCTGGAAGTGGGCCACACATCTTACACTTCACACTTGTGCGAATCCGGTGCGATATGAAAAGTTGGGGCGGTGTGGTCATAACGCTGGCCACATGTGCAAGTTGAATGTGGACGGCTGGCAGGATTGTAAACCGCCCTTTCCCAATTGGGGTGGCCCACCTGATGAGTGGGCTAACCTGATTTTGTGTATTGGTCATTTTCATGGCAGTGGCCACCTTATGCACTACTCTCCGATGTCCTGCACACTTGCCAGGTTGGCATGTGTGCTGCATCTAAAGGTGCAGGTGGGGCTGGAAAATCTCCAGCTAAAGAATTACTAATCGACTGACCAACCCATAAAATTTTAGATAAACAAAAACAAAAAAAAAAAAAAACAGAAGAGTAATGGTAAACAGTTGGGGTTGCACGAAATGTTGCACAGTGATTAATCATGAAATATCATGATATTTGGTGCGACCAAACGCACCTGCAGTCGAATTTGGTGCAAAATATTATGAAATTTTATTATATTTGGTGCAACCAAACTCACCCTAAATTGTAATCTTTATTACATGATTATTATTAACTAAAATGAGATGAACTCATTTTTAAGTGGCACCCAAAGAGGCCCTTAGATAATGTGAGTTCAATAGCAAATATACTAGCTAGGAAAAAAAAACTATCAAAAGATAGTCTCTTCAATGGTGAAGGGATCCAAACCTCTTTGCAGACAAATACTGAGTTTGCATCATCTGGAGTCGAAACCATTGAGAGCTTATTTCTTTGATATTCAAGTTACTAGAAATCAGCACCTGAGTAGATTATTTTAAACAGATGAAATTTGAGCTATGTCAGTTCCCTTTTGTTTCTTTCCATATCATGCCTCCTCATGGGGTTTTCACTATTTTACCAAACTAAGGTATTGGAAATCTAGGTTATATGTGGGTGTTCAGTTTTAATAGTATTTTGTTGTATTCTGAAAATTGAATGTTACTTGGGACTCTTGAATAAGTAGGCATGCTTTCCGTCACACTGAACTGCTGTCCTTTTGTCAGATCTAGAATCATTACCATCCATGTTGCAGCGATACTATTCAGTGATGCGTGATTTAGACAAAAGTTTACAAGGTACGCTCAAACCCTGGTAGATGTTACCTTTCGGGAAAAAAAAAACTTGGTTTTCCTCTCAGATGTTTGAAATATGTCAATCTAATATTTTCCCATCTTTTTTAATGCATGCAAACTTATTATGTAAACTAAAATGCATATAGAACAGGAATGATCGCATGGAGTACGACTCCTTGTGGTCTCGAGTTGTGTGTGGGGCCCACCGTTAATGCAACTAGATCAAAGAAAAAACTAATTGCAATGAAGTTCAACGTACCAAATTGAAAGTCCAAATCATATGGGAGAGAAGATGCAGTGACTGGGAGCAAGCTTAACAGTCTTCTAGTCTTATACAGAGATACTCACTCCCACCTCAACATGCTGCCATAGAGAAACAAGAGAACTAACTTACCTGGCAGTAGAGCAGATGAGTGTATAGCCCCCAGCTTGGGGGCTACTGCGTCTTGCCACCAACTGCTGCTCTTGCACCTTTTGGGTCATTTGGTACGCTTCGTCCACTCCGTTGAGGCGAACAGTCACCAATTCTCTTTAAATATCAAGCCATGGTGTATTGCAATAATGCACCACTTGTTGATTTTCCATCTTTGTTAGGCGGCCACTCATCACTAATTTGTAATAACGCTGTGTGTGTTCCTCCACTGTCCGATTGTCATGGCACAACATGAGAATCTCCTAGAAGGAAGCCATCTCATAATCCAACGGCAGAAACTTCTTGTTCAAGCTCGCCTTCATTTCCTCCCAATTGCCTACAGAAGGAAAGCCACAGCCTTGCAAGTCTTCTTTGACAACTTACCACCAATCTTGGACAGCACCCTTAAGAGCCATCAATGTTTGTTTAAATAGTTATGGCTCTTAAATTGAGAGTCAAATGCACATGTAAAGAAAGTAGGTGAAGTAAATTGTAATCATTACATTTTCACATTATAAAACTACCATTTTTGTAGTGATTTGTGAGTGAAACAAACATTGTAGCAAAATCATCATTGCAGTCCAATGTATCAGTTTATCCCCTTGCTAACTGGACCTTTTTTTTTCTTTTTTCTTTTTTTTTTTTTGGGGGGGGGGGGGGGGGGGGGGGTGCAATTAGTCACACTGCAATGTTAGCCACCGCCCACTTGGGAATTGATAGCAAGACCTCAATGTTGAAATGAGGTTATCTTCACTCAGTCTACCACTTGAGCTATGGATCAGGGTGTAAGTGATGTCACCACATAATTACAAGGGTAAATAATCATTACCCATTTACAGCCATTTACCGTTGTAATTGAAAAACCAAACATGCGCTAAGTTCCAGGGTAGTAAAACGTAGCTTAACAACTTCTTCCATTTCATACAAGCAAAAGTATTACTTCATCGACTTTGGTCATTGAAAACCATGGGTTCCAGATTACCATCGTAATCCCAAATCTCAATCATGACATATGTCAATGGTTGGGCATGGGCCTACGGCCCACAAGTTTCTTAGTGTTTTTAGTTTTGGGACATGTTGGACATAAAGTTTATTATAGAGGGGTATTTTTATCATATTTGCTTTTACTACTTTACTATAAGAGAAGGGGGTAGGGACATGCAACCTAACCCATTCTATTCTTCCTTCATCATTTCTTCTCTTTTCTCTTTCTTTCTTCTGTTTTTGGATCTCTATACCAATCTACATGGTATCAGAGCCTGCCTAGGAGTGGTTTGAGCCCCACAATTTTCTCCAATCCACCCCTAAGTTGCTAGATTTAACTTTGGGGATCTTTCAGAAACGCAGGAGATTGATCGAGCCTTAGAGAAAGCAAGTTGCTTTTTGCTTCTTCAGAGAAAGCAAGTTGCTTTTTGCTTCTTCTTTTTTCTTCTTTTTTCTTTTTTTTGCAGAAAACACGCTATTTTCTACGTCGTTGTTCAAATCTAAGGAAAATGCTCTAAAAAAAAGGAGGATAGACGCCTTCACGCATAATGAAGGCTTGTTGATTTTTCATGAAGTGATGTTTAAAATTCTTCTTTTATGTTGGATTCATAGTATAGATGCAGTTTTTGGTTGCATATTCCTACTTGGAAAGTCGATGCGATCTAGGAATGGTTTTGACATGAATTAGAGTTATTCTGGGCCAGAAATTTCTATGTTATGTGATTTTGGATATGTAGTTATATGTGGATCTTGTGTTTAAAATTGGCGTTTTCATTGGTATTGAAGAAAGTTTATTGTGGAATGTCTATGGAGCCCAAAAGTGTAGTTGGTAGTTCCTCATCTCCTAGGGAAATGCAGGGTCCCTCCTTCAATCCGTTAATAACCTTTTTCAAGTTGGACGGGAAGAATTATCTTTTATGGTCCAAGTCTGTTGAGGTTTTTCTCTTAGCCCGTGAAAAGGAACAATATCTCATGGATCCTAAACCGAAAGAATCTGATCCTAAATACAAACAATGGATGTGTGAGGATGCCCATATTCAATCTTGGTTATGGAATAGTACGGACTCTGAAGTGAGCTCTAATATGGTGTTCTTAAACACAACAAGATGTCTAGGATACTATGAGGAAGATGTACTCCTCAAAACAAAATATTTCTTGTGTGTATCAATTATATTAGGAGATTTTCCCTTTTTAAAAGGGGGATAAACCCCTTAGTGAATATTTCGCAAAATTAATTGAAATGTGGAGAGAACTTTCCATATATCACCCTATTACGTCAGACACCACCCTCATGAAGAAGCAGTGGGAAGATATGAAAATCGTGAAACTTCTATCTAGACTGCCAAAAGAGTACCAATTGGCGAAAGATCAGATTTTGGGAGGAGCTTCTATTCCTTTAGCGGCAGAGGTTTATGCAAGGCTTCAGAGAGTCTCATTGGCAAGTAAATTTAATAATATTAATGTTAATGCATCTAATAAAACTGCATCAGCCTCTTCCTCTAGTTATTTTAGTTCATGTGGAGGCCGTGGTGGACGTATTGGGCGTAGTGCTCTACATGGTGGAAGATGTGGTAGATTCCCAGCGGGAGGTAGAGGTGGTCATGGTGGTCGAGGAGACTGTACGTGTACTCATTGTGGAATGACAAATCATAATGTGGACTTTTGCTGGGATTTTTATGGAAAATCCCGAAAGACTAATCAAATCCCTATGGTAGAGGATGCTTCTTCCGACAGTAGACCCACTACTCTTGCCTCCTCTAATCCTTGTGGTGAACAGATTAGTATTTCATTATCACGAGAGGAATATGCACGTCTTCTATCTTGTAGTGGCTTTACATCCAATAACAATGCTACCTCCACCTCTATAGTTACTTTGGCTCAATCAGGTAACTCATGTCTTTTGTTATCTTCTGCCTCCTCTTGAATCATCGACTCTGGGGCATTCGACCATATTTTTGGTAATCGTAATCTCTTTTCTTCTTTTGATTGTGTTTCATCAAATGCGTTGGTTACTTTAGCTAATGGTGCATTGTCCAATGTTGTTGGAGTTGGTATTACGCAACCTAATGCATCAATCTTTGTGTCATTAGTTCTATATGCAATGCACCCAAGTTTCCATTTAGCATTTTATCTATAAGTAAACTAATAAGGTCCTTGAATTGTCGAATCTCCTTCATTCCTTCGTATTGTGTATTTCAAGTGAGTTATTCCGTAACAGTAACAGTGTCTATAATGGCCACCATTTTTTCCCTTTATGATACGGGCCGTAACGGCTATTATGGCTATAATGCCCCGTCTCTTCCAATGCACTTCCGAGCATAAGTTCGCGATGTCCGGTATAAGACCCACAACCCGATCCAACCTGATCCGTATACCACTGGTACCTTCCATGGGTCTTCTAACATTTCTGGTAGGAATTGAATTGAGCGCGCAAGTACACACCTGAGCGAACGGAACCCCGAGAACCCAAAACCTACGTTAACGCGACCACATTGTCGCCATAGATCCATCAGTACCCCTCGCGCGGCTGATCATGAGATATCACGTGAAGGATCCAACGACGTTCATGTGCGCCAATGACCCCTAAAACCCCCTTTATTTTTATTTTTTTTGAAGATTAATCTTTATTGAAAGGCAACTGCTAAAAGAAAAATAGAAAGCACAAAGACAAGCAACACAAGGAGAATAAAATACAACAAACCAGCCCCTAGTTAAGAATTCCACTTCTTAAGCAACACAAGATACTGGCACGGGAATAAGACGGCGGGTGGCTAGAATCTCTAAAGCATTGGTCATTCCTTTCCCGCCAAATGCTCCAAAAAATCGCTACCAAAGCCTGCTTCCAAGCCTTGTTGTCCTTCGCTGAAGGATGCCCCCCTAACCAAGCAAAAATCAACTCTCTAATAGATTCAGGCATAACCCAATCCACCTTAGAAGATCGGAGGATAAAACTCCAAATCTCTCTAGCGTAAGGATAGTGCAAGAACAGATGATCCCCTGATTCTTCGTCTTGCATACAAAGGAGGCAAACATTAGGAAGAATCATACCTTTTTTGCGCAGATGATCCCCTGATTCTTCATCTCTCTAAAACCCTCTTTACTACACCATCATTTTTTCAAAAAATACTCAAGTAGTTAAGCCACCCCTTAATCATGGCCTAAGTAAGCATTAAAGCCCCTTAAACAAGCTTTATTAGTCCTTAATAAATGCAACTCTACCTTTTTTCTCAAAGTCAACTATTTTTCTATGAAATAAGAAGGTGTGGACACCTCATCTCTTCTAGAATTCACTTAGGATCTATTAAATCCACATTAGGAAGCCTTAATCTTAAGTTAACTAACATTAAGTTCTAGTTTAATGGTTTAATAAAGTGATGTGTCACCAAAGTCAATGAAATCTTATAAATTAAGGAGAGGTGGGACACCTCATCTCATCTAGAAGCAATTAGGTGCATTTGAAACACTAATATGTATGTTTGAAACACTGATGCACACACACACACACACACACACACACACACACACACAGTGTATGTGTCTATATATATATAATATGGGGGGAGCTGCCAGGGTCCCCAGCAATGGTTTGGATGGCATTAATGCAACACAGTGTGCCCACAATTTCTAGTTCATGCTAATATCTGTGTGGTCCCTTCATCAAGGTCTTTGTGACCATATCAACAGGTTGGAGGGTTGGAAACATCTTAGTGGGCTCACAGTCAGTAGGTCCCACGAAAGTCTTGGATTAAGCTAATATTTGTGTTTTCCCCATTCCGAACGGTTCTCGAGCTCCACCGTAGGGTCCGCCTTCTTCAGATCCCACTCCTACATCAAACAAAGACAAAATTAAAGGATCCTACAAAGAGAACGAGGGGGAGGGGAAGTGTAATCACCTTGATTGGAGGCTTAAGTCTCCTTGGATGGTTGGATTGTTTGATGGATGGTCTTGATCAAGGGTCCTACTACCACTCTCTCTCTCTCTCTCTCTCTCTCTCTCTCTCTCTCTCTCTATCTCTCTCTCTCTTAACTCGAAAATGTGGCTGGAATTTAGGCACTAAGGTGCCCAAAATTTGCTTAGGGGAGGGTTATTTATAGATAGAAAGGTGATTAAGAGGAGTTTTCTAGACTGAAGCATAGGTGGAGGGTTCTCCTTGTTTCAAGAGGTTTTGTCTTCCTTAATTAGGGTTTAGGGAGCTTAAAGATGGTGCTTATAATTTTTCTAGAAAAGTGAGGGAACATGTGGCTAGCACCTCCTTATTTTAAGGAGACATGTCTTTGACTTTTGTGCATTGTACTTTATGAGTTCACTTTAACCCATATTTATGTTAACTAATTAGTGTTTTAGGCTAAGTAATGGTGTTTATGATGCACCTAATTGCTTTTAGATGAGATAAGGTATCCCATCTTTCCTTAATTCATGGAATTTTATTGACTTTGGTGGACACATCACTTTATTAAACTATGATTTAATATTAGTTAACTTATGATTAAGGCTTCCTAATATGGATTTAATAAATCCTAAGTGAATTCTGGAAGAGATGAGGTGTCTACACCTCCTTATTTCATGGAAAAATAGTTGACTTTGAGAAAAAGGTAGGGTTGCTTTTATTAAGGACTAATAAAGCTTGTTTAAGAGGCTTTAATGGGTGGCTTAACTACTTAAGTATTTTTAGGAAAAATAATGGTGTAATAAAGAGGGTTTTAGGGGCCATTTGCGCACAGGAGCGTTGTTGTATTCTCCACGCGATATCTCGTGATCAGCCTGCATGTATCAACGTGCGAGGGGTACCAACGGATCCGTGGCAGTGGCACAGGTTGCGTTGATGGAGGTTCCAGGTTCTCGGGGTTCCATTCGCTCGGGTGCGTACTTGTGCGCTCAATTTAGATATGGGGATTAAGAAGGTTTGAAATTTTGGGTTTGTGATAGATTACGGGTTGTTTACTAGCTAAACAACAGACAGGGTACTACTATTTTGGATATAGATAGGGTGATGGCTTAGGTGAAATGGAGGTTGCATATAGTCTGTGGTTAAAGGTTGAAATAACATGCTGGTTTAGGAAACCGTTTTGATGAGATGTTTGAGTTGCATATTGGAACGGAATTTGGGTAAGAAGATGGGTGAAGAGAATAGAAAAGTAAAGGAGAAAAGAATCTCTCAAGAATAGAACTTTGATACCAAAATAATGCAACTAGATCAAGGAAGAAACTAATAGCAATGTGGATCAACGTATCAGATTGAAATTTCAATTACACGAGAAAAGATGCAATGATTGTGAGCAAGCTCAACAATCCTCTCATACTAGAGCTCACCACTCCCCCCTCAACGCACTATTGTAGACAAACAAGAAAACTTGCTCAAGGAAAATATCATTCAAGTCTGTCTTATTCTATATGGCCTATACCTTATCTATCATGAGTGTTACAAGGTTTTCTCCTTGAGAAAATCTTTAGCCTAATTCAAGGAATCTAAAAATAGAGTTCCTTGCTAGCCAAGATCTCAAAAATAAAAAAACCCTAAACATGAAAATCTTATATTCTTATTTCCTAACATAGACATAAAAGAAAGAAATTAAAAACAAGCTAAAAAAGGGAAATTGGGCATTTTCTTGTGCACATGTGGAGTGTGCATGTGTGGGATGTGGCATGATTGCATCAACTATGCTGTGTATGGCATACAAATGTGCATCATGTGTGGTCCCACCATGAAAATGGGATGCCACAAGGCTGCCATGATGATTGGATCAGTCTGATTTTTGGAGTGCACCTATTGGATGGGTTTGGATTGCATACACAGAGCATGATGGGTCCCACACTGAATTTGGAGCTTTCAGGTGGTTGTCCATTGTTCTTTATGGTGTGGCCTATTTGATGATCGGATGATTTGACCTGATGATTGGATCAGCCTTTTGGACAGGTCAGATGACTTACAAACCGCACAGTGGGTCCCAAACAGCTCGACTCAATGGTACTTAAGGGAGCTAACTCCATGTGATCAAACCTCTGTAAAAGTAACTGTACCCACATGCCCAGTGCAGACAGACATACCCTACACATAGGCACACTCCTGCAGGTTCATACACAAACACAAGTATATCCACATGTTGTAATCCATGTCTACTTTGCGTGCGCATGAGTGATTGATTTATTTATTTTTTGTGCATGTTTGCGCGCGCGCGTGCGTTTTTTTTTTTTTGGGTTTTGGAGAGGTGAATTTGTGTTTTTCCTGCTCCCCCTTTTGTTTTCTCTCTCATGCATTATTGTAGATTATTGAGAGATGATGTTTCTCTTGTTAATATAAACAGCTGTTCAGCGACAAAATGAACAACGATGCGAACAAGAAATAGAGGATATTAGGAGGGGTATTCAGTCTGGTAACATCACGCCAAACACTTCGCTCATAAGATTTTCGGATGAGGCCCTCGATGAGCAAAAGCACTGCATTAGGATTGCTGATGAGAAAGTTACGTTGGCTGTCCGTGCCTACGATATGGTATATAATGGTGCCACTGCATGTTTCTGAATATTAACATCACATGTGCATACTGCATATTTCTCTATGTTGGTTGCATGCTAGAGTGGATAATAAATCACATTGTGAAGCCCATAATAATTGAAATTGGTCTATATGAAATTTCACAGTTTTTGTTCTGTTTACTGATTTATTGAACTTTTAATGTTTATTGACAAATGAAATAGTTGTATGATCTTTACATCGCTGGCATAGTTTACAATGTTTTATAACTATTTTTGAATGAGCTCCTCATCATTGCAATGATTAGCATTAGGTAATCTAAAAGGCTATTTCAAGTGAGGCTGTGGCCCATGTTTGCATTGATTGTACTCATCTTCTGAGGAAAGACTGCATTGATTGTACTAGATCACTTTTATAATACATCCACACTATATATGACATGTGTCTCATGTTGGAACCTGTACAGGCATAGGTATATGCATATGATTTCATCATCTATGATAAATATAATATGGTTTATATTGTTGTCCTGAATTTGTGACCTCCCTAACTACCATCAACCACGGTGGGCTGTTTAGAAGCGGGACCCTGCATGGGTGCAACATGGAGTAACAATCATATTGGATGGACAATCATAACCATCCGCTCAAAAATGGATGGTTAAAATGAAATTTTAACGTCTTTTTTTGTTTTAACTGTTCGCAAGCCACTGGTTGGAGAGCTAGGATCGTCTCTCTGTGCTTTTTCTTTTTTTCTTTTTTTCTTTTTTGGTTATGCCATGGCCATCCATGATTGAGTCAATCAACTAAAAGGTTTGAATCCATGGTAAGCCCAATGTATGGTAGGGATCAGGTGTCACAATTTGAGGTGGTTGGGTGAGGGAAATTATAGTGTAGGTGAAATTTTTTTGACATAAACATTGTGTTTGAACTGTTATGAATTTCTTTAGGATTCTGGCGGTAGATGTTCATTTCTCGATTTTCTGCTGACTTATTGTGTGAACATATTTCTACACGGAATATTGATAAACTGTCTTGGATGATGCTGAATGTCCAGTCCTCCTAACAATAAGAAAAGTTTATTAGAAACCCAATGAAACAAGGAATGCATAGAAGATTCAGGCAACGATTTATTTTTGTCTACTCCATTTTATATGATCAATGTGTAACACTCAAACTGAAGGGAAATTTTATTAGGATAGCTGTAAGATAAGCCATGCTTTATGGGACAAAATGTCGGGCAGTTAAAGAACAACATGTTCATAGGATGTGTAGCTGAAATGAGGATGTTGAGATGGATGAGTGGCAAGACGAGGAAGGACTAATAGAAATGAATACATTCGAGGGAACTTAGGAGTAGATGAGGGAAAGTAGACTTGGATGGTTTAGTCATGTGCAATGGAGACCAAGAACTACGCCGTTTAGGAGTGAGTTGGTACAAGTTGAAGGCACCGAAAGGGCAAGGGGAAGGCCCAAAAGGACATGGATGGAGGTAGTAAGAAAAGGCTTGATGACCTCTGGTCTAGCTGAAGGTCTGGCCCTTGATAGAGTGAAATGCCTGGAACAGGATTTGTGTAGCTGACCCCAATTAATTGGGATTAAGCTTAGATGATGATGATGGTGATGATGACGGTGATGATGATGAAATATGAAAAGTAGAACAGTGTTCCAAACGTTTTCATTTTATCCCACCGTTTATTTTTTGTAACCAGGGCTGAGCTATTGGATGTTGTTGGAAATGAAGAAACTCCATTAATAGCAGAAAAAGGGCAAAAAACAATGCAACATGAGAACCCAGCCAAATTTCTAGCAACGAGGTTCATATTCTCTTGCACATAGCTTTTTACCAAGTTCTCAGGGATAATTTGGCAAGGCAATTGAGCAATTTGGGAAGATTTTGGGAAAATTAGGAAAAAATCAACAATTTTTTTCTATATCAAATGAGATACGTTTTGTTGAGACATTATTTATTCGCAAAGAAGTTGCAAGTCATGAAAATTTTGAGAATTATTCAATAATCTTTGAATAAGACTGGAAACTTTTTCGAGCAAGTCATGAATAATTTGTGATTTGTATTAAAAGGCTTGAGAATTTTGTAACATCATCGTCATAGCTTTATCTCAGTTAATTGGGGTCAGCTAAAAGAATTTTGTAACAGAGGGCTTGATGACATTACATTCTCCAATAAGTAAAAATTTGATAAATATTGTTCAAAGAAGCTGGGGAGGAGAAGAGTTGCATATGGTCTAATCAATTGCATGTAACAAAATAGATCAAAGATGTAAACTTCGGAGATATTTTTCTTTTCTGGAATTGTCCTGAATTTACATATATCCCTGTAATATATGTCGAAAATACCTTAGGAATATCATATATGATCTCAATGGAAGTCCATGAGTACTTAATTTCTACCATCTCTGTTGATTGCGGTACTACTGCTTCCAAAGTATGGAATGGTAAAAGGTATTAACTATTCTTCTAGCTAACCATGATGTGTAACTTTGTGAAAGGTTGATGCTCACATTCAACAACTTGATGATTATATGAGGAGATTTGATGATGAGCTACGAAGAGGTACTTCTCTAATCACTAAGATTTGTGGTTTTCACTTATGGGATCCTACCCTAGCCTCTTTGTTGAAGTTTTTTGTGATCAACGAAAATGCCTCAACCAATGGGATGCCACTAATTTTGTTTTGTAAATGTTGGAATCCTTTGGCTTGTAACAGAAAAGGAGCTGACAGGTGCTGCTGGGGCAGCCGCTTTGAACCTTGATGGTAATACCAAATCTGGAAGGGCTAGTGAAAGTAGTAAAGGAGGACGCAAAAAGTATGCATTTTTTCCTAGATTTCTTACTTATAAAAAGTTGCGCAAGCATTGATTTATGATTTAAAATTTAAATCATTCCTCAATATATTTGAATGTATGATGACAGTTTTCCCCCTCTTGTTTTGGAAACCGTTATGAATGTTGTCAGTCTTTTTTTTTTTTAAATACCACCATTTCATGCATGTTCATCAATGTATGCTCATTCTAGTCAATTCTCGTGATGAAATTCATATCTATATTCTTGAATTCCTGAGCTTGACTTTTAGCATCTACTTTTTATTTCAAGAGATGAGAAACCATGTCTACTTGTGGAAAGAGCTTGTTCTTCAAGCTTATAATGGTATCTAAATGACTGCCGGTGCTGTATAAGAACTTGAGCAAACATCATTCTACCAACTGAGATTCTCGATCATACTACATATAGGTGCCACTACGATGCATGCAAGCCATTCCATCATGTCTTTGCTGTGGCTTTTTTTATTTTCAAAAATATTTTGATAAATAACAGAAACTTCATTGAATAAAAAGTTAAACATAAAGTACTACGTATCATGGAATTGGTAATGATTCCGTCCAGCTTAATGCCCCTCTAGCTTCTCTGAAAGAGATGCCAACACAAGATGATGAGATGTGAAATCACGTTTCTCACTAACAATGTATATGATGTCAAAGGTTTATGAACTTACGATGAAGCCCACTTGTCAACATTCTGCAAATCTCTCTTTTGATGAAGACCGTAAAAGAGGCTGGAAAAAAAAGAAGAAGAAGAAGAAGAAGAAATTTTTTTTGGAGTTACCAGGATCGTCTCATTTGTGTTTTTTCATGCCCACTGGTCTAGAGAAGTCCATAGTTATCAGTGATTTGATATGTGTTAAGCTTGCAGACACCTGTCCCAGTCATGTGAGCTATTGTTGCTATTCTAACTCAAACTGGACATCCAAACTCACTCTAAAAGATCTCTCTCCGGGGGGTGGCCTTTGTTTTTTGTTAGTTTTGCTCCTTTATTTAAATCTACCATGTCAGTTACTTGAATGCAGAATTTCTTTTTCTTTTTCCCCCCAGTATGCAAAAGATGCCATCAAGGAATTTACATTCTTATAGTGTCAGGAAAGAGACATTGCTCCTTGTCTGTTTATAATTGGAGGTGCATCACTCTGATGAAGGCCTTGACTTGTTTAGCAGAACACGCTTGGCAGTTGCTGCAGCAGCAGCAGCAGCAGATCCACCAAGCATGGATTTGGATTTGCCAGTCGATCCAAATGAACCCACCTACTGTTTCTGCAACCAAGTCAGCTTTGGGGAGATGGTCGCTTGCGATAACCCAGATGTATGTTTCGATTTCCTTAATTTCTTTCTACTTGCTTGCAATTCTCACCATTGTTGCTTGTGTCTATTTTTCCTTGCCACATGGTGTTCCAGACCATTCATCTAGTATGTTTCACCATGGGATGGTCACTTGTAAAAATTCTCTCTGATCAGAGATCTCCACTCTGTGGAAATGACATCAGAAACACAACTATGTACATTTCAGCACCTTTATATCGATGGTGAGGATCCCTGATCAATATGGTTTTTTCCACATGGCCCATCCACAGTGGGGCATAATAGATCAACAGCACAGATCATCTGGGACAAGCAATGCTGGTAAAAAAAAAAAACCTTCTACTCATTCTGATTCAGGCCTTGTCTCCCATCTAACAGTGCAAGATAGAGTGGTTACCACTTTGGCTGCGTTGGTTTGAAAGAACAACCCAGAGGAAAATGGTATTGCTCAAACTGCACTGGAATGCAGAAGCGTCGGAAAGCCAAATGACTGGTCTTGATCTCTCTCCTTCAAGTAAGCACCATTCACCCGCCACTGATATGCAAGCTTGTTTCTTGAAACATTTATGGGTTCGTACCGATTAGCATATCTGTCAATGTTCCATGCAGCCCAAGTTACCGGTTCGAGATTTTATCTTCGGACTTCAACTTTGGAGGATTTGGATGACTGAAATCTAGTATCAGTCGCAGGCTTTACCATGGCAGATGGAACTGAATCTGACCATGAAGCTGGATCGTAGAGGAACTGCTGCCATGGTACTGAAGAATCGCTGAATCCGAATAATGCTGAAGTTGTCATTGGCTGTATCTGATATTCATGAGCATGAATTGATCCTGGCTGTGGGATGGTAGATGAAGGATCCCTTTCCACAGAATTGTAATTTTTATAAAGAACGAATTACCGTTCTTAATTATTTTGCTATCCCTGTGAGTGGAGTTCTTAGCATATCTGCTAAAAATGTAACATAAATGGCCCAGAATCAGATTGATTAGATGGTCCTGATCTCAAACTGGTGGACATTTGTTCGTTGGATTTGGACCCTAGATTATTCTCTTTTAACCGTCCATTAGATGCCCCCAAATTGGAGGGGAGACTTCATGGATTATGACCGGTTTATGCAAGGCCCATTATTTGGATGGTTTAATTTTATACACATACATGTATGGGACTTGTACAATTTCTGTCTGTATACATCTGCCAGAATTTCTTCCCTTGTGACATATGATTCATACACTTGAGCATGGGTGTGTGTGTGTGTGAGAGAGAGAGATCCTGACTGTTGATCATATGGGCCCTGCCATGGATGGATCGGGCAGTGAAAAAAAAAATGCTGGAGGGATGGATAGGATCTTTCCAGTATGGAGGTTCGTAGGGCACACCCTTCCATGGTGTGGCGCACGGGCCGAGCAACAGTGGGGATTACTGAGACATGGGTCCCACTTGTATGACCTCTGGACTTTAGTGTTTAAATGAAGCATTCAGAAGGCGCTGCATGTGTCACCCAAGTTAGGCCGTCCACTGAAGTAATTCCATGAAGGTTGAAGTAGTGGGTATCAGGTACCTCATGTATGGTATCTTGTGCCTTGAGTTTGTGCATGTTGGACACAGTGAGTTGATCCAAATCGTTGAATAGTTGGCCTCTCTCCATGGATAGAACACATCCCATAGATCTCCTGAGTATTGGTGGATTGCAAATGGATGGTTAAGAGAAAAATACTGGAAATGGTAAAATGTGGAGAAAAGGAGCAAGGATCAAGTTGCCGGGATCTTCCAGTCTGGGAATATCTGGGGCTTCTCTCATCCCTAGTGTGGCCATCAGATCAATGGTTGAGATCCTTGTGCCATGGGTCCCACTTATAGAAAGTTAAAGCCTGAAAGACCAGGACCACATCCATAGGATCAGGTGCCCCAGAAATCATATATTAATCTAATTTAGCAATGCATTGAAATCATATAGGATGTTTACATGAGTTTGAATAAATAAGACTATTAAAGTATATACTTTGGTAAAAATGATGAAATTCCAACCTTAAGATGGGCCACCAGAGTAGGATCACAACTGAGCAAATAACCAATGTTTTTTAACTGTTGATGGCCAATGTTTGGATTGCTTGCATCATTCTATTAATGTGATTTTACTGATGCAACTGATTATCTGATTATAAACTCAAGGAGAGATGACAAAAGTAAGAAAAACTGAGCATTTGAAATTTACATGGCTTTCAAACGATGTTGAAGGTACCCCTGGATTAATCTCCAGACGACCCTTAGATAACCGTCTAATACCCCCTAATCTGGGTTGCCAAATGATTCTGCATTATTGACGTTCCAACTTCGATATGATGGGTCTCATGGCGGATGGGCCATATCCTCACGCAAGGATCACATGCATTAAAGCATGTATATGGTAATTAGCATGCGATGGAGTCTTGTGGGCCCATTGTGATGTGTGAGTGCCATCCAACAAGTCGATTAGATGTGGGCCCCACCAAAGGGAATAATAGGGGGCCACACGGGGACGTCAGTGAAGTGGACACCCACCGTAAAAGCTTCCAAATAGCATTGGGGTCCACCCTGCTGTACCGCTTAGGTGGGGCACATCATCGGGACAATTCTTGCCAAATACAGTGAGCATGACGAGGCTCGCCAGATTCACGGGTCGTGTTGAACCATGCTCGTATCCTGTTGTATTCATGTCGTGTTAAAAATGTCCTCACCTAAATTCGACTCAGGTTAAAATTTAGAAAACCAAACTCATTCGTTAATTTAACGGGTCACCTACAACCTCACCTGTTTAACCCATTAAATAAATGAGTTGAGCTTTCGTGGACAACGAGATGGGAAAGGGCTCGATTCGAAAAAGATTTTAGAGCATGGCCATGTAGGGCATGGGTAGAAAGATGGATAAAACTCGCAATTGAGAGAGAGAGAGAGAGAGAGTGAGTGTGTGTGTGTCTTATTGGCTGTTTTAACTTCTCAGGGATTTCTCACTATACTAAATATAATTACCAAATTACCTTCACTAACGGGTTAATCGGATTTCGCAGTTGAAATCCTAACCTGGCCTGAGTCTTGATGGGCCAACCCATTAATAACACGACATGATAAGGCCAAACCCGATCACTGAATTTTTCGTGCGGGTTGGCGGGTCGCATGGAATTTTGCGAGGTCCATGTGTGGGCCCCAAACAGCTCAAACGCATCACCCATTAAAAAAAGGGGGAAAAATTGGACGTCTATGATCTTACAAAAAAAAAGACGAATCTGGGTAAAAATCAATCCAAGGCCTTGACAAGCTCCAACACTCGTTCAAACACTTCAACCTTACAATCATCCATCACTATGGGCCCCACATGATCCCCTAACTCCTGAGATTGCTCGACCACTGCACGGAAAGTTGGAAACTTCAGATATCGGACCGGGACCACGTATCTCCGCCCTTCTTTTCCAACGTAAACTGCGAAGAACCCTTCGGGAACCGTAACCATTGATCTCGACGACGACGACAAAATGCAGTAATCATGGCCGTTCATTGGACATCTCTGACGTGGCCCACTATAACAACAGAACAGTTTGAACATTTTCCTCAACTTCATGATGATGATGATATGAAAGAAAGTTGAAAAATCTGAAAGGAAGGCTTTTGGTGGAATGAGATTTTTTAAAGAAGATATAAAAAGAGAGTTTTGAGTTTTAGTGGGATTAGGAATTTACGGAGGGAGGGACTCAGGATGGTAAGCATGGCATAGGAAACCGTATCCGACGGCCAATACTTCTAAGCCGTTGATGTGGAAGTGGATTGCTGCGTGGGGCCCACAGAGATTCCTGTGGAAAATCCACTCCGTCCATCCGTTTTTGAAGACCCCAATAGGTGAGGAGTCCTAAAAATCAGGCAGATAATAAACTTATGTGGGCCACACCACATGAAACAGTGGGAAAGGAAACTTTCACCGTGAAACCTTTTATGGATTCGACCATTATGTGTATATTCATCCAAACCGTTCATAGGGTTATTACCACTCAGATAAACTGTAGGAATAAATATCATCCTGGTACAAAGCTTCTTTGGTCCCCACGAAGTTTCCAATGGTAAGCGTTCAACCCTACTGTTTGGTGTGGTATGGGCCCACATGAGTTTTGGATCTGCCTGAGTTTTAAATTTTCTGTTCTAATGTGGTCCTTTAAAACTGATGGACGGAGTTGATTTTTCACTGGCATCTCTGTGGGCCCCACACTGCTTCTGACTACGGGAACTTTCTGTGCCCCCGGCACGTGCAATCCGCATCTGTCGTTGATTGGACATCGTAATACGTTCTATGGGTAACAGCTTAGTGGGTGTTACCCTTACAGTGTGGGGCCCACCTTGATGTATTTATTGTATATCCACGCCGTCCATCTGTTTTCCCATCATATTTTACGACGCAATATCCAACCATAAGAAGATCAATATCTCAGATGGACCATACCACTAGAAACAGTGATGAATGACCATTAATAACTTTTTGTTGGCGAAGAAAGTTTTGGATCGAGATGAAATTTCAATTTTCCATTCATCCAGATCTTATTGACATTATCAACAGTTTGGATGGAAAATAAACATTACTAAGGGCCCTTTGGAATTTTTAATTGTGAGGCACTCAATCCCCACTTTTTCCTGTGGTATGGTCCACCTGAGATTTTGGATCTGCTTAATTTTTGGAACCTCCTCCTAAAATGGGCTGGAGAAACGGATGGACGGTGTGGATATACAAAAAATCATCAAGGTAGGCCCCACAGTAAGGCTAACACCCACGAAGCTGTTACCTGGGTAACACCTAATCCACTCCCGTTCTATGGGAATTGGGAGCAGACATGGATGCGAGCTGTGTTGGGCCCACCACAGGAAGCAATCTACAATTGTGCCTAAAACCTGTATGCTAACTTTGTGTGGCCCACCTGATTTTTTGTGTCCATTCATCCATCCTGATGGAGCGCACCTGATTAAGATGGCTTTCTCCTCCCCCAGTGTTCCACATTATTTCCTTTGGTGTGGTCCATATAAGTTATGAGTCAGATTGATTTTTAGCCTCTAGGCCTAGCACCTTGGTCCTCATCTAAGGGACGGTTTGGATCGTACTAACAAATCTTAATGGACCCCACAGAGCTCGAACATATTGTCATTAACCGTACCATTTGGGAACGTATGTGTTCATTCCCCGCATCCTCACTATCGTAACCGTAGATTTTGAGCTAAAGGTGGGACTCTCTAGGTGTACCATCTATTCAATCAAGGTGGGCCCCACACTATGAGCTAGCGCTGGCCCAAAAATCAGGCCAGTCTACTCATCAGACACGTGTATGTCGAGTATGGCCGCTGTCAATTTTCTGACCGTCCGTTTCTCTCATACAAGTGAGACGAATATGACTAGGAGTATCCCAATCAGAATCTGATATATGCATGCCCATTGTGTGAATTACTTGATGAATGGCCCAGATCCCGCACATCACGACACGTCGGCACACGTGCATGTAGCCGTTTTTCCACGTCCTGTAGCGAGAACAGATAGCGTACCTAGGTATTAGAGGGCTCATGCCTTGGGCAATCACAACCGTCAATCTAATCAACTCTACCATGGATGGCCCATGCCTTGAAAATGTCCAGATTGGAAGATTTTAGCCATCCAATCTTTGGCCTTGGGGGCGGGGGGCGGCGGGCAGCGGTGGCCATCAGATCAATAATAGCCTAGATCACACAAGTGTGGGCCCCACTTATATCGACTCAAGGCCCGAGATGACGTATCATAATCTGGGGTCTCCATAATACAATTCCCCTACCAAATGCATAAAAGCTGAAGCAGTGGAGCCGAGCGAAATATCCATTTGTCAAAGGTCAGGATCGTTCGCTCAATGTCTAGGGTTATTCCACCATCTGTGAGAGCGGATTAAGTGCGGCCCTTACTGTGGGGCCCACCTTGATGTATGTATTCAATATCCACGCCGTCCATAAGTTTTTCCAGATCATTTTAGGCCATGAGCCCAAAAATGAAGAAGATCCAAATCTCAGGTGGACCGTGCTATAGGAAACAGTGGTGATTGAATGCCCTACCATTAAAAAATTCTTAGGGCCCACCGTAATGTTTATTTTCCATCCAACCTGTTGATAAGGTCACATAAACCTAGATGAAGGTAAAAATACAAATATCAGCTTAATCCAAAACCTTTGTGGCCCATTAATGGTCAATCACTATTGTTTCCAATTGTATGGTCCACCTGAGAATTGGATCTGGTTCATTTTTGGGCTCATACCCTAGAATAATCTAGAAAAACGGATGGACGGAACGGATATAGTATACATACATCAAGGTGGGCCCCATGGTAAGGGCCGCACTATCTTCCCTTACATTATCAACTGCATTCAAAACAAGTCATCTGTACTCCAACACGCTCACTCCACGTGTCTTATAGTAGATTAGCAATATTTGTGATCCACATGAGTGTTTTTCATAAAATGCAATAGCATTAGTATATTAATAGATCTTAGGAGATAATAAAGGATCTAAACTAATCTTAAAAAATAATTCAAGATTTAGAATAATCCAAGATAGATTCTAATCGAATATATTCTAACACTCTTTCCATAGTTATTCAGATATATAAAAAGAAAATAAAAAAGAAAAAGAAAAAAGAAAATTCCATAGCAACGATGAATGATAATGAGCGGCAAGCAGTAGGATTGCAACATGAGCCGGAGGCAGACAATGCTGACAGGTTCTAATGAATAGAAAAAATTTAAGAAGATTCAATCCAAGACATAGAGCAGGTTCAAATTCAGATGTGAGAGACTGACAATTAGGGCCCGTTTGGATATCACCAAATAAGTTACTTTTGTCTACTTATTTGACAAAAGTAAACTTGGTTTAAAATCAATTATAAGTTAAACTTTTTTTTACTTAAAAGTTTCTAAATCACTTCAACTTAATAAGTGAAAATCAAGATAAGATACTTGAGACATAAATAACTTACGATCAGTGACTAACAGGGGTGGGTGGTTGTACCAACAATGGGGTGTGTGAACTAACCCAAAAGAATAAAAATAAAAATAAAAATAAGTAACTTACGATCCAAACACCCCCTTAATCAGTGTACTAACAATGAGGTGTGTGAACTAACCCAAAAAAATAAATAAAAATAAGTTACTTACGATCAAAACACCCTCTTAATCACTTCAACTTAATAATTAGTTGAAATCAAGATAAGCTACTTAAGGCATAAGTAGCTTATGGTAAGTAACTTAAGATACTGGATCTTTACTCGTGCTTGAGCAGTAGAGTCACAAGAGTTTCAACACAAGGTCATGGATTTGAGTGCTCATTGTGGTTAAATCTCACTAGTGTGAGTACATGAGTGTGTGTTGTGTAAAAAAAAAAAAAGTGTCAATTAAGATCCAAACACCCTCTTAACAAAAGGACATTGATATTGGTGGACAACAGTTCTAGCCAAATCCAATCTACCAACAACAACGGGCTATTAGGCCCTATTTGGCACGTGGATTCAAAATACCAAGATTGGAAATCCCTTGAATTTGAAATAACCTTAATTCACATTATTTTTTTTTGTGTTTGGCACCCAAGATCCAGAATCCCTTCATTCAAAAATAGCTATGCACTTAAATTATGTGGTATATTTATAAGAGTTTGAATTTAATAGCTAAATCAACTTTAATATCCATAATACATGTGAATATGTGATGTTTAATACAATGATAGTAAAAAGCTCATTGAAATATATATTTTAGCTAGAAGTGACGACATTCTAAGCCTTGGATGGGCCACAATAATTTCAGCCAAATCCAACTGGCTATCAAATCCAAATATAATTAGACGGATGGAGAAAAAAAAAAGGTCCAACCAAAAGAGATTTGGTGTAAAAAATTCAGCACAACAAAAAAAAGGTCCAAGCAGAAAGCTAAGAAATCAAAATTGAAGTTGACTAGGTCCGCTTAAAAGGCTCGGACAGTAAAACAGGTCTAATTAGAAAAGGCCCATAATGTTATAGGACATGTTGGTGGTGATTGCTGATGACATATTATATTCAGATGCAGTTCATATACTAAGGTCAGGTTAGATATCCAAGTTGCATCCACTGAGTTTGATTAAAGTTAGGACCATACCCAAAAAAAAAAGAAAAGAAAAAGAGGACCATACGGGACGTGTCTTGGTTTGGACTTGGATTCTAGTGACCCCATTACTAGTTGATACTGGTGGAAGCTTTGTAGGCCCACTGTGATGCATGTTTTATCCACACCGTCTATCGATTTTTCCAGCTTATTTTAGGGCATCGTCCAAAAATTGAGCAGATCCAAAGCTTAAGTGGGCCACACCACATCACAGGAAACAGTGGGAATTGAATGACTATCGTGGAAAACTTATTATGGGATACAAAAGTTTTTTATTAACCCAATATTTGTTTTTGCCCTTCATCAAGGTTTGTGCGACTTTATGAATGCGTTAGATGGCAAATAAATATCTCAGTAGCCACTAGGAAGGTTTCTAGGGTTGGTGTCACTATCCGTATTACTTCCGGTGGTGTGGCCCACTTTGAGATTTAGATCTGCCTCATATACCTAAAATGAGCTGGCAAAATGAATGGACAGCCTCATAAAACACATACATTATGCTGGGGCTGTAAGAATCTGTACATTGCGGAATTCATAGGACCGCTGCAGTGCATCGGATATGTAGATCTAATAAACTGAATAAAGACATACCTGTCTAGTGGGCCATCTCAAATTAGAGATCTGGATCTTCCTCTCCTGGGATTGCTGTAGAGAAAACCTTAGATGGGGGTTGTTTTCAGTGTGTTCCCGGATTGGGGACCCAGCACCCTTTAAATAGGGTTTGTAGATAGTGTGGACAGTATTTGAAACCCACCGAAACACTGTCACCCTTGCTCCACACGAATTAGTTTAACAAGAATCCATGTTCAACTACAATACTGCCATAGGCAGTGCAGACGCGCAACCCCTCTTAATTCTGTAGATCACGACTGTAGTGGGGTCCACTGATCAGTCCACACATGAATCTGCATCTGTATTCAAATCTGGATCATTGATCAGTCGGCCCACTATATAGAAAACTTATATTCTCCTACTTGGGTCATACTGTTCAATGTCACGGATTTTAATTATACTTAAGTGGTTAACCAATATGTCAGATTCTGTGAACAACATCTTTTCCAATCTAGTCCATCAAGACTACTAATACTGGATCGTGGTAGTCTACACAACATTAATTGAGGCGAAGTGAGATGAATCACGGTCACTAGTATCATCAATCTTAATGACGTAGATTGTAAACATGGTCGTGTGGATATGAAGGTTACACTCAAGTGTGATTGAAAGTGCCTACCTCCAAGAGGTCCTAGGAGCTTTCTTAAGATATCTCCAATGAGATAATACTGAAATTCTACTAGTCTAAAAATATATTGTGCACACCAAATGAGAGAAATAGTATAAACCAAAAGATGTAATCATCAAAGTAAATGAGATCTCTACGAGTGTCTGAACAAAATAGATGTAAACTGAATATGACAACTCCCACTAACTAAATGCATCTGTGAGGTCAATGACTCCCATAGACACTACATGCTCCTGAAATGGCGCTACAGGAGGCCTTTTAGTGAGAGGATCGGCTATCATCTCTTTAGTACCGATAAACTTAATAGACACATGATGATCCCTCACTTTATCCTTTACAACATGATACTTTACGTCGATATGCCTCGACCTTGATGAGTGCTTGTTGTTATACGAGAAACTCACCGCAGCTGAGCTGTCACAAAATATTCTCATAGGTTTTTGGATATGCTCCAAGACTCGTAAACCAGTGAGAAAACTCTGTAGCCACACCGCCTGATTTGTGGTTTCGTGACATGCGATGAATTCTGCCTCCATAGTGAATGAAGCTGTGGTAGACTGCTTTACGCTTTTCCAGGACAGCTCCTCCACTCATAAGAAAAATATAACCGGACAGTTGACCTTCTTGTGTCGACGCAGCCTGCATAATCTGCGTCTGAATATCCGACCAAATCCAAATGATCGGTTCTGTTATAAGTGAGTGCAAAGTCTTTTGTCCGTTGCAGGTAGCGCAATACTTTCTTCACTGCAGTCCAGTGCTGAATTCCTGTATTAGAGAGGTACCTGCCTAACATTCCAACCACAAAGGCAATATCCAGGGCGCGTACAGACCTGAGCATACATTATACTCCCCACTGCTGACGCGTACGGAATTTCCTTCATGCGATCCTTTTCCAAATCATTCTTAGGACACTGAAAACTTCCGAATTTGTCACCTTTTACTATAGGTAATTGACCAGGAGAGCAATTCTGCATGCCGAACCGCTCAAGTATCCTACTAATGTAGGCTCTCTGTGACAAACCAAGCAATCCTCGAGATCTATCCCTATGAATCTCGATGCCTATGACAAAGGAAGCGTCACCAAGATCCAACATCTCAAACTTTTGAGACAAAAACTTCTTGGTATCACGAAGCATCCTAATATCACTGCTGGCTAACAATATGTCATCGACATACAAAATCAAAATAATGAACTTACTCCCACTGATTTTAATGTAGATACACTCATCCGCCGTGTTTTCTACAAAACCATATGAGGAAAAATCACCTTATGAAACTTTAGGTACCACTGACGTAATGCATGTTTCAATCCATATATGGACTTCTTGAGTTTACATACCAGTTGCTTTGAGATTTTAACTTTAAAACCCTCCGGTTGTAACATGTATACGTTATCATCAAGATCCCCATTGAGAAACGCAGTCTTAACGTCCATTTGTTGTAATTCCAGATCCATATGAGCTACAAGAGCCATTATTATTCTAAATGAGTATTTCTTTGAAACTGGAGAGAAAGTCTCTTTGTAGTCAACGCCTTCTTGTTGGTTGAAACCCTTAGCACCAAGTCTAGCTTTATACCTTTCTATGTTTCCCATGGAGTTCCGTTTGGTTTTAAATACCCATTTACAACCAACCGGCTTAATTCCTTCAGGTAACTGAACAAGGTTCCAGACTTCATTGTCCTACATGGATTTCAATTCGTTTTTCATGGCATTGTACCACTGAGAGGAGTTAATGCTTTGTTTGGCTTGTGTGAAAGATTCAGAATCATTTTCCACCCCTATGTCAAACTCACGTTCCTGCAAATAGATAACGTAGTCATAAGGGATTGCAGGCCTCCTCTCCCTTTGGGATCTTCTTAATGGCTCAATTCGGATCAGGATTTTGATTTCCTTCCTCAGTAGGTTGTACTTGAGGTTCATCAAGGCGATCTGCAGCAACTGCAGGGCTTAATGCCTCATCTGTAGGAATTACTGTCATGGGAATCATGACTCGTTCCTCCTCAAATACAATCTCTCTAACGTTCATGCTCCCAATGTCTTCAGTGTCCTCAAGAAATCTGGCATTCTCAGTCTCAATGATCTTCATAGAATGGAAAGGACAGTAGAATCAATAGCCTTTTGACCTTTCAGGGTAACCTATAAAGAAACAGCTTATATATAGTTCTTGGGTCAAATTTATTCTGGTGCGGGTTATAAGGTCTAGCTTCTGCACGACAACCCCAAACATGGAAATAGGTAAGATAAGGCTTTCTCCCATTCCATAACTCAAAAGGGGTTTTCGGGACAGATTTGCTAGGAACTCTATTGAGGATGTGGACTGCAGTCTTAATGGCATCACTCCACAAGGATAGTGGCAATGTCGTATTACTTATCATGCTTCGCACCATGTCCATAAGGGTTCAGTTATCCCTTTCGGCCACATCGTTTTGCTCTGGAGTCCCAGGCATGGTGTACTGAGCGACAATGCCACATTCCTGCAAGTACTTGGCAAAAGGTCCCGGATTCCTCCCTGATTCGTCATATCTCCCGTAGTACTCACCACCACGGTCAAATCTGACAACCTTAATCTTTCTATCAAGTTGGTTCTCGACTTCAGCCTTATAGATTTTGAAGGCATCCAGGGCATCTGATTTCTCATGTATCAGGTACAGGTATCCGTAGCGAGAGTAGTCGTGTATAAAAGTGATAAAATATTTATGTCCACTCCATGAAGCTGTAAGGAATGGACCGCAAATATCTGTATGTATCACTTCTAGTAGACCTACACTCCTGGTGGCACCCTTTTTCCTCGTTCTAGTTTGTTTTCCCTTAATGCAATCCGTACACGCTTTAAAATGGAAGAAGTCTAAGGATTGAAGTATTCCATCCCGCACAAGCCTCTCCATTCTCTCGCGAGAGATATGGCCTAATCGTCTATGCCACAGTATAGAGGAAACTTCACTTCTCTTTCTTCTTTTGATTCCTGATCCATTATTAAGCTGCAGGTTCATGTTCAGGACGTTTGCGACATGTAAGTTTAACTGATATAGATCACTCACCAAAGTACCATGGCCAACTCCATTTAAACCAAAATAGATACTAAAACCTTCATTCTCAAAGTTAAAAGTATACCCACCTTTAACTAAGCGAAAGACCGAAATTAAATTTCGTCTTATTGAAGGTACATAGAAAGTGTCTATTAGGTCTAAGTAATGGCCAGATGTTAATCTAAGTCTGCAAAGTCCTACTGCCACAACGTTTACCTTTATGCCATTGCCAACGTACACTGATTGCTCCGTGTCAGTTGGCAGTCGGCTCTTTAACATATCCTGCATGGAAGTGCATATGTGAATAGAAGTTCCAGAGTCTATCCACCAGGAATCTGCCGAAACATCAGTTAGATTGCTTTCAAAATAGACAAGAACAGAATTACCCTTTTCTAAACCCTGTTTTCTTTTCCTGTATTCCAAAAGGGGTACTGAAATAGAATCGCTTTGGAATGTTAACTGTAAAATTAAATTCACATTAGACTATATATTATGAAGTTTCAGGCGAATAAACATTCAATTGATTGAGGGCCTTCAATTGAATTATCCAGGATAAAGGTGGGCCTAAAAATTCAATCTTGGTGAGAATCGACCACATCATCATGACTCCTCCTGTGGGTGGTAGTCATAACATGCAGATGGTTTTCCTGTACTTAAAACTTAAATGGTGATCATCTGTGTTTTCGTCATCATCTGCATGTGTTCATGTCCGTGCTAAAGTGGTGATCGTTTGTATTTTTGCCACCATCTGTATTAGACGTAAATGCAACCGTATGCAATCCTTTAACTTAATCCCAACATTACAAGTCTGAATTCGTGCAAATCTTCACTGATAGTGGTCACTGTGGATGGCTAACACTACCAGATCCAACTCCATGATTTTCGACTCAGGACTACAATCATGTGTTCATATTCCTAAAATGGTGAACGTCTGTGTTTTCGTCACCATCTGCATGAGAAACAAACGCAACTATATGCAATTCTTTACTTAAACTCGATATTACAAGTCTAGAATTGTGAAAATCTTCACTAATTGAGGTCACTGTGGTGGCTAACACAATCAGATCCAATCCCATAAAATTTAGACTTAGGATTGTGATTTAATCCTGCCCTCAATGGATTAACAATAATGGTCTAATTTGACCCAATACATGCTAAAAAAACAGGCCTATAGATCTGGCCCAAGACATGCTAAAATTAGGCCCATAGATCTGGCTCAAGACATGCGAAAATCAGGCCCATAGATCTGGCCCAAAACATGCCCATTGGATAGGCCCAGCTTGACAAGCCCATTGGACAAGACGTCCAAGGACAGGCCTAATTGGTGCTAGCCTAGTTAATCGGCCCGTAATGCGTGAGCCAAACTGATGGTCTACTCAAGTGGCCCACCGCAACATAAATCCACTTAAATGGTCCATCTAACATTGGGCCAATTGTGAGCCTTTTGATATAGGGCCCACTTAACGAATAAAGAAAGGAAACCTTAAACCCCAAACCGCAGGGGCTATATTCGAACGGGAGTAGGGAAAGATACCCTAACCCTAAAAAAAAAACTCTTGCCCTTTCTCTCTCTCTGTTTCTCTCCAAGCTCGGCCGCCGCTGGGATTCCTTTCAATCATGGCGGATTCGAGCTCTCCATCTAGTGTCGGTGTCGATCTCTATTAATGTCGCTGGGAATTCGAGTCGCGGACATGGTGAATACTCACCGGATTCGATGGATCACGGCTCACATCCAGGAATGTCGGCGACGGCGGAATCATCACCGGCTACTGCTTAAAACTGTTTGGAGCGAAGATGAAACAGAGAGGCAACATAGAGGCTGCAGCGTCATTCGATTTCATATCTGCCTAAAAAACCCGACGTCATCATGAAGACAGTGAAAGACTGATGAGGGGGATTATGATGCCTTAAAGCTGCCAGGAAAATCTCATCAGCTGGCGAATCAGGGATGATGAGAAGTCGCCTACCGAATTCGGCTGCGCTGCCGCACAACAGTGATGCGATTGCAGGATCGCACTTCGTATGAGAAGAGATGGATGCGATCAATCATGGCAGAGGTGCGATCCCCCTTTTTTCTTTTTCTTTTTGTTCTGTATGGGTTTTAATGGACCCCTGCAACATACCAGCGTTAATGGCGTCCCAAGCTGTCGCTTCTACTAGATGCCGGAATCAGCACGTCCTCGACGACGATAAACATAATTGGCTTTTATCCTCATACATATGGCCGAAATCAGATGACAAGGCAGGGATCTGATGGTCAGCTATGGGTAATGGATTACTGTAGCAAGCCTATCTACTAGAATCTAAAGACCACAAAAAAGAGTCTAGTAGTCTACGAATGGACTACACAGAACTAGCCTTTAGGATTTTAGAATGGATTCAATAAATCTGAACTGATCCTCCATGGCCGATGCACAGGCAGCTTTGATACCAACTGTAAGAATCTGTACATTGCAGGAATTCATAGGACTGTGCAGTGCATCTGATATATAGATCTAATAAACTGAATAAAGATATACCTTGTCTGGTGGGCCATCTTGAATTAGAGATCTAGGATCTTCCTCTCCTGGGATTGCTGTAGAGAAAACCTTAAATGGGGGTTGTTTTCAGTGTGTTCCCGGATTGGCGACCCAACACCCTTTAAATAGGGTTTGTAGATAGTGTGGCGGTGTTTGAAACCCACCGAAACACTGTCACCTTTGCTCCACACGAATTAGTTTAACAAGAATTCATGTTCAACTACAATACTGCCATAGGCAGTGTAGACGTGCAACCTCTCTTAATTCTGTAGATTACGACTGTAGTGGGGTAAACTGATCAGTCCACACATGAATCTGCATCTGTATTCAAATATGGATCATTGATTAGTCGGCCCACTATATAGAAAACTTACAAAGGGCCACAGCTTTTTCAGTAATAACTAGTACCAGAGCGGTAGTGAAGGGGTCACTACACACTCAGAGCCTGTCTGGAATGGAAGAAGATTACATACTGAGCTACTGAGTACCATATAGTGTATTGAGTAAACACTATAGAGCCCACCATGGATGTATGTGTCTTATACACGGGTCCATCTATTTTTCAGCTCAAAGCTCAGGTCTACCGAGAGTGGATTAGGTGAGACCCCGGCCTCACCCAAGAGGCTGCAGCCCTTTCCATGGGTTACCGTGGAGCCCACCTTGATACATGTATTATATATCCATCTTGTCCATCTGTTTTTCCATATCATTTTAGGGCATTATCCCAAAAATGAAGTAGATCTAATTATCAAGTGGACCATACCATAACAAACCTGGTGATTAACTATCCTACCATTAAAAACTTCTCAGGGTGCATCCTAATGTTTCTGAAGTGTTGATTTACCATCCAATATGTTGATAAGGTCACATAAGCCTAGATCAAAGGAGGGAAAAACAAATATCAGCTTGATCCAAAACTTTTGTGGCCCACTAATAGTCAATCAACACTGCTTCCTATGGTACAGTCCACCTGATAATTGGATTTATTTCATTTTTGGGATAATGTCATAAAATGTTATGGAAAAAATGGATGGACAGGGTGGATACATAATACATATATCAAGGCAGGCCCACAGTAAGTGGACACCATCTTCTGTGAGGTAAGTGGACACCATCACCTAATCCGCTCTCAAGTGTACCACACCATAGGAAATTGTGATTATAATGACGTCCACCATTGAAACCTTTCTAAGGCCTTCAGTGATGTTTATTTGTAATCATCTAATGCGTTAGTAAGATCACACAAACATGGATTAAGGGAAAACAAAAATACAGCTTGATTCAAAACTCGAGGCCGTATGAAATTTCAACGGTAGATGTGCTTTATTTTCAATGGTAAATTTTCAAAAAAATACCAGCTTTATTTTGTGAAGTTCATACAATTTTGTGTGGTGTGGTTGACTTTAGGTTTGGATATGCTTTAATTTTGGGGTAATTAGCTGATACAATGGATGGACGGTATGATAAGACACACACATCACAGTGGGCCTCACAGAGTTTACTCAGTATGGCCTAATAAGTTACTCGGTCTGCAATCCGCTTCAGTTTGGAGTTGCCTGCCGAACGTGGAGAGCGGATTAGGTGCGAGCCTTACCATGGGGTTACCGTGGGGCCCACCTTGATGTAATACATGTAACCACTGTTTCGTCCGTTTTTTTTTTTTTTTCAGATAATTTTAGGGCATCATCTCAAAAGTAAAGCAGATTCAATTATCAGGTGGACCATATAATAGAAAACAATGGTAATTGGCCATTCTATTATTAAAAACGTCTCAGGACGCAACTTAATATCTCCCTCGTGTTTACTTAGCAATTCGGTTGATAAGGTCACGTAAGCATGAATGAAGGTAAAGGACAAATATCAGCTTGATGCAAAACTTTTGTAGCCTAGTAATGATAAATCACCATTGTTTCTTATGGTATATTCCAACTGATAATTATATCTGCTTAATTTTTTGGATAATGCCCTGAAATTATCTTGAAAAACGGATGGACGGCGTCGATGGATAATAAATACATCAGGCCCCAAGGTAAGGGCCTCAAGGCCTGGTTAGGACCAAATTAGGTTTTACCCTGGGTAACAGTGTGTGGCCCACATAGATGATATTTTGTATATCCACACCGTCCATCCGTTTCTCCAGCCCATTTGAGTATGGGTTCCAACCATTATGCAGATCCTAATCTCAGGTGGACCGTACCACTGGAAACAGTGCTGATTAAATACCACATCATTAAAAATTCCAGAGAGCCCATTGTAAGGTTTTAGTAATTTTTATTTGGAATCAAATCTGTTGATAATATCAATAAGATCTCGATGAAGGAACATAAATATCAGCTTGATCCAAATATTTTGTGGCCCACAAAAGGTTTCTAATGGTCATTCATCACTGTTTCTAGCGGTATGGTCCACCTGAGATTTTAATCTTCTTAGGGTTAGTTATAAAGGCCTAAAATGAGATGGAAAAACAGATGGATGGCGTGGATATATAACAAATAAATCAAGAGGGGCCCACACACTGTTAGGGTAACACCCACTAAGCTGTTCCCAGGGTAACAGCTAATCCGCTTTCGCCGGTGTCTCACAAAGGTGTACCGTATTGTACGAATTAAAAAACCGAAAATAAGAGAAAGGACAACGCGCCTTGCTTTCTCATTTGATGGGGGTTAAGAGGAAAAGACAAATTTGGGCTGGTGATCTCATGCAGACACGAATACATCCGGCGGCAATCAGATCACGGCGAGTGTGGTGATGTGTCAGACGGAGGGGATCGGAGGTCGGCAGAGAGGATCGATGGAGATCGAAGCGATCGAGTTGCAGCAGAGATGGCGGGAGCGGATCGAAGGTGGTGGAGGTAGCCAGTGTTTCTGGTGGAAAGTTGCAACGACGTCGGGGAAGATCGACTGACGAACGGCTGAGGTCTGCGGATCTAGACAGGGTGCACAGATGCACGGAGACTGGCAGAGGCAAGGTGTACAGGCGAGAGAGGTGGGTTTTGCGGACGGTTCGATGCCATCAGGGATGGGAATGGATTTACAGTCGCCGGATTTCCGGCAGAAGATGGTAATGGTGGTGGTCGTGCGAGAGAGAGCTCAGCGATCTGATTGAGGGTGGGTTCTGGCAATGGATGCTGGAGGCGGATCTGGTAGACGACTCTGGATGTTGCCGGTCGCTTGCCGGAGTCAATGGCAGACGTTGTGGTGTCGGATGCAGATCTGGACAGCTGAGATACTGGTTTGGTGCATTCGGATCAGATCCAGTGTATGTATAGGCCATCTAATCTGTTCATCTGAATCATCCACGAAAGCCCAAAAATCAGTCCATTCGGAAACTCAGGTGAGCCCCAGCACAATCAATGATGGGAATCCCTCCCAACTGTTCCCACTGCCGCGGCCCACCCGAGTTTTGGAATTTGGAAGCGAAGTGGATTGTGTGGTGTGCAACACACCACCGACCACCATAGTGTGTTGACGTGGCCAAGTTCGGTAGGCCCCACCATGATGTATAAGTTATTTCCACACGGGAGCCAATTAGGTGTTACCCTGGGAACAGCTTCGTGGGTGTTACCATTATCAGTGTGGCCCACATGGATGATATTTTGTATATCCATGCCGTCCATCCCCTTCTCGAGCCTATTTGAGGATGGGATTCCAAAAATTATGCATATCAAAATCTTAAATGAACCATTGGCAACAGTGTGATTAAGTACTCCATCGTTAAAAATTCCAAAAGCCCATCTTAAGGTTTGAGTAATGTTTATTTGCAATCCAACTTCTTGATTGTTGGTGGAGACTTCAAAGTCTGGTCTGACCGGTCCAATTTTGCCCTATGAAGGCAACAAGTCTCTGGACAGTTTTGGGCTCTTCAGACTAGTTGGTTGATCGGTCTGCAGGAGGTCCCGAATGGTCGTATATTGAGATTGGACATGTCGATTTAAGGCTGATCTCACTGGACTGTTTTTGCTATACTCGACCTGTCGGCCAATGGGGTCCAACCGGTCAACTGTATAAGCGGAGATACGCGATTCTGTATAGCTTGTTTCTATTTTCGGTTGGAGGCTTATATAAACACCTCCCAATTGTATTTAAATGTATCATAATCAATATCAAGGAGTCCTAATTCGAGATTAGGATTTGGAGAGAGGATTATGAGGTTTTGAGAGTGCTTTGTTCATCTTCTAGGTTTGCTTGTGAGTAGATTAACTCTATAATCTTCTGATATTCATAGTGTTGTTGTTGCTTTGTGTCGTGGTTTTTTCCTGCAAGAGTTTTCCACATAAAATTCGGAGTATCTTTGTGTTGATTGCATGTGTGTCATGTGGTGATTGTTTGAATCTCTTCGATGCTTTCGCTGACCAATTTTTCAACAAGTGGTATCAGAGCTATCATTAGAAGGTTGAAGAAGAGAATTTCTGAGACGATCTTATGGCATCGAGTTCAAAGTTTGATGTAGAAAAAAAATTCGGCAAAAACAATTTTGAGTTATGGAATGTGAAGATGCGAGCCATCCTAACTCAGCAAGGAACTGTGAACGCCCTTGGAAAGCGATCGAAAGACATGAATAATGATGAGTGGAACCAGATGGATAAGAAGGCTAGGACCTCAGTTCAATTGTGCCTGATGAATGACATCCTCTATAACGTCATAAAAGAGAAGACCACTGTAGAGACATGTACCAAGCTAGAGAACGTGTATGCGAAGAAATCTCTAAAGAACTGGATGCATCTGATGATGCAAGCTCTTTACTTTGAAAATGGCGGAAGGGACCGATGTGAAGGACTACATCTGCACTTTCAATAAGCTAACTTGCAAGTTGCTCGATATTAGTGAACAGATGAAGGACGAGTATCAAGTCTTGATTCTGTTGAACTCGCTTCCTAATTCATATAAGTCACTCAGGGACTCGTTATGCGTTGGTAGGGATACTATCAGTGTTGAGACCGTAGTCTCAGCCCTCCAGTCGAAGGTGATGAGCTAAAAGAGCGGTGACGCTGGTTCTTCCTTTGATGCACTAATTATGAGGAAAAAGAATTCAGAGCGGGGTGAAGGATCGTCACATTCTCGATCCAAGTCCAAGGGTAAAGGCAAAGGGAAGTTGAAGTGTTGGGAATGTGGCCAGGCTGAGCACATGAAGAAGGACTGCAAGAGTCCTAGGAACAAGAAGAAGAAGGCAGGAGATTCCTTTAGGGAGGTCAATACCGTTGAGTCTTGATAAGGCAGGTAGTGATGTGTGTAAGGTCTTAATGGTGTCAAAGACAGGATCTCTCAGCGATATGTGGATCATATGTGCCTGGATAGGAGCGTCTTTACTTCCTATAAGGATTATGAGGGTGGCTCTGTATTTCGAGGCGATGACTATGCCTACAAGGTTGTAAGGATTGATACTGTGTGCATGAAGATGTTTGATAGGATTGAACAGACCTTGAAGGAAGTGAGGCACGTTCCTAGGTTGAGAAAGAATCTAATTTTCCTTGGTGCATTCAAGGCGATGGGGTGCAAGTTCACCGATTTTGATCGGTTCTGCAAAGTTTCAAAGGGGGCCCTTGTAATTATGAAGGAGCATAGGCATAGAAACATTTACTGGCTGATTGGGAGTACTTCAGTAGGTGGAGCTGCAAGCGACTGTAGCGGATTCCACGTCTGAACATATGTAGATGCCCGATTGGGTCACATGAGCGAGCAGGATATGAAGGTACTCTCTGAACGATCTTTGATTCCCTCATTTAAATCTGTAGACTTTAGTATATGTGAGCATTGCATGTATGGGAAACAGTCTAAGTTATCATTTAAGGGAGAAACATATATGTAAAAGAGTGCTTGAATATGTCCATTTCGATGTATGGGAACCATCACCCATAGTTTCTGTTGGGAGGTCATTATGGTTCGTATCGTTTATTGATGATTATAGCAGAAAGGTTTGAGTTTATTTTCTGAAAAATAAATTCGATGTCTTCACCACCTTTAAGTATTTGAAGGCCATGGTGGAGAATCAGTTAAGGTAGAAACTGAAAGTTTTAAGAACCGACAATGGAGGTAAGTTCACTTCCAGGGAGTTTAACATGTATTGTAAGGAGGAGGGGATTATGATGCACAACACATTGCGCCACACGCCAGAACAGAATGGTGTGGCAGAGCGGATGAATCGGACTCTCTTAGAGAGAGTCAGATTCATGATTAGTAATATTGGGTTGGACAAAGAGCTGTGGACTGAGGCCGTTAACACGGCTTATTACTTGATAAATTGATCATTCTTTATGGCAATTAAATGTAAAATCCCTGAGGAAGTGTGGAGTGGTCATACGATAGACTACTCATTTCTGCGGGTCTTTGGTTGTGAGGCTTACTCTCATGTACTATCAGTTGAGAGAGATAAGCTTGACCACAGGGCAAGAAAATGAATCTTTGTGAGATATGATGATAGTGTGAAAGGTTACTGTATGACCTTGTCACACGAAAAATTACTTTAAGCCGTGATATCAAATTCGATGAAGGATCTTTGTTCCGTAAGGATGTGCCAAAGGAACCTGAAAAATAAAAAATGATTGACATTCAGTTTGACAGAGATGAGACATAAGTCTAGACAGATACACAGGCAGAGGTACATGATCAAGTGGAGCATCTACTTGTGCGAAGAAACCCACCTAAAGATCGCAGGTTACCGGCAAGGTATAAAGATGAGTCGAACGTTGAATATGCTCTCATTATGAATGAGGGGGATCATTCTAACCCTGAGGAGGCACTACAAAATATAAATCCTGAAAGGTGGAAGGCAATTATGCAGGACAAGATGTACTCTCTATACAAGAATGAGACTTGGGAGCAAGTGGAGCTTCCTGTGGGTCGAAAAGCGATTGGGTGCAAGTGAATTTTTCAGAAGAAATAGGATAGGTACAAGGCTAGATTGGTGGCAAAAGGGTATGCTCAGCGTAAAAGCGTAGACTTCAGTGAGATTTTTGCGTCAGTTGTGAAGCAAGTATCTATCAGGTTCATGTTGGCGCTGGTTGCTCAATACGACCTCGAGCTGGAATAGATGAATGTAAATACTGCTTTCCTGCATGGAAAATTGGAATGGCATATTTACATGGTGCAACCAGAAGGATATATAGTTCAAGGCGCCGAGAACAAGGTTTGTAGGTTGAGGAGATCGTTATACAGTCTCAAACAATCGCTTAGGCAGTGGTATAAGAAGTTTAATTCCTTCATGATGAGTCAAGGCTTTTCCAAGAGTGAGTATGATCATTGTGTCTATTATAAGACAGTGAGTGATGAGAAGTTTCTCATACTGGTATTGTACGTCGATGACATGTTTATTACCAGTTATAGCATGTCTGACATCGATGTATTGAAGACTCCACTTTCAAGGATATTTGAAATGAAGGATCTAGGGGCTACAAAGAAGTTCTTGGTATAGATATTCATAGAAACAATAAGAGGAGTAGGTTGTGGTTATCTCATGCTAAATACCTTGAGAAGGTGTTGATCAAGTATGGGATGGACAAGTCCAAACTAGTTAGTGTTCTTCACGCAGCTCACTTCAAACTTTCTTCTTAACAGTGTCCTCAAAATAGATGAAGAAAAGCATGTTATGTCTCATGTGCCCTATTCAAGTATTGTGGGCAGTTTGATGTATGTCATGGTCTGTACTAGACAGGATATTTTACAAACTATAGCTGTTGTTAGTCGATTCATGCCTAACCCAGGCAGACAACATTGGGAAGCTGTGAAATGGCTACTTCAATACATTCGGGGTGTGCAGGACTACGTCTTGACGTTTGAGAAGTCTAAGGACAAGTTGGTTGGGTACGTCGATTCTGATTACGCAGGTAGTATGGATTGTAAGAGATCGACTTAAGGGTACTCGTTTATTTTAGCGGGTGGAGCAATTAGTTAGATGTCTAAGCTTCAGTCAGTAATGGCTCTTTCTACTACTGAGGTTTGAGTATATGACAGTGACAGAAGCTTTCAAGGAGGTTGTTTGGTTGAAGGAAATGGTAAATCAGTTGACGCTTCAGTAGGAGGCCGTGCCTGTTAATTGTGACAGCTCTAGTGCTATCAATTTGGCTAAAAATTCTATTTATCACTCTCGTACTAAACACATTGATGTGCGTCACCATTTTATCCGACAGGTGCTTGAGGAAAGAGATGTGACTCTAGAGAAGATTCACATTAGCGTGAATCCAGCGGATATGCTGACCAAGGTGGTCCCAACAGAGAAGTTCAAGTTCTGCGTAACTTCTCTGGAATTGATAAGGACTTAATGAAGACAGTGGTGCACGAGAAGCGACAACATTATGATTGAAGATGAGATGATTTATGAAGCAAAGAAGAGGTGGTCCGACGTTTGAAGCCTCGGTATAGATTGTTGGTGGAGACTTAAAATCTTGTTGAAATGGGGTCATCGACCGGTCGACCAGTCTGGTTCGACCGATCCAATTTCACCATGTGCAGGCAGCAAGTCTTTAGATAGTTTTGGGCTCTCTAGATCCGTCGTCCGACCAGTCTGTAGGAGGTCCCGACCGGTCGTATATTGAGGTTGGACAAGTCGATTTAAGGCTGATCTCACTGAACTGTTTTTGCTATATTCGACCGGTCGGCCAATAGGGTCCGACCGATCGACTGTATAAGCGGAGTTACGTGATTTTGCGTAGTTTGTTTCTATTTTCGTTTAGAGGCTTATATTAACGCCTCCCAATTGTGTTTTTCTGTATCCTAATCAATACTAAGGAGTCCTAATTCGATATTAGGGTTTTGGGAGAGGATTGTGAGGTTTTGAGAGTGCTTTGTTCATCTTTCGGGTTTGCTAGTGGGTAGATTAGCTCTGTAATCTTCTGATATTTATAGTGTTGTTGTTACTTTGTGCCGTGGTTTTTTTCCGCAAGAGTTTTCCACGTAAAATTTGGAGTGTCTTTGTGTTGATTGTGTGTGTCATGTGGTGATCGTTTAAATCTCTTTGGTGCTTCCGTTGACCAGTTTTCCAACATTGATAAAATCAGGAAGATCTGGATGAAGGGAAAATATAAATATCAGCTTGATCCATAACTTTTGTGGCCCCCAAAAAGTTTTTAATGGTCATTCATCACAATTTCTAATGGTATGGCCCATCTGAGATTTGGATCTTCTTTGGATTTGGGATCACATCCTAAAATGAGATGGAAAAACAGATAGTCAGCATGGATATATAAAAAATACATCAATATGGGCCCCACACGATTAGGATAACACCCACTAAGTTGTTCCCGGGGTAACAACTAAACCACTCTCTTTCCACATTGTCCATCACTTAAGCGCATTTACTAAAAAATAAACATATTGAAACCTCAAGTAAACCACACCACATAAAGCAGACATTTATTTGTATTTTCCCTTCACCCATGTCTGTGTGACCTTATGGATAGGGTCAATGGCAAATAAATATCATGGTGGGCCTTGAAAAGGTTTCAACCATGGACATCATTATCCCCGTTGCTTGAGGTTTGGATCTGCCTCATTTTTGGGCTAATGCCCTAAAATTATCTGACAAAATGGAATCAATGGACAACCGACCATCTGCTTCAGCATTCAGGAGTGGCCCACCTGGTGAGCAGACGAGCCCCCTGATTTTGTAGAGGAAAAATCTTCATTCTTGGTACTGATTTTCTTCGATAAGTGTCACCTCAGCAGAGAAGATGTGTACAATAACACAATCATATCTCTCTAAGAAAATCAGCTCAAGTGCATACACCATCGTTACCGTCCATTGCCAATCTATGGGCCATCTCTTGGATGTGTGACCGGCCATATTCACACCAAACAATGAACAAACCATCCAACGCTAGAAGACCACCACATAGCTGCTGCCTATAACTTTTTGCAGTCCAAAAGTAGGCAACTGGGTCTCTCTACTCATGCCTCAGTAGTATAGCTGGACACGAACCAAGTTTAACCATTTAGATCGACTCGGATCGGCTAAGTAAAACTCTGTTCACACATAAAGTCTTCTTGTTCGAACTTTGTTCGAACACGCAGGGTGTGTTTGAAAAAAATTCGAGTCAGTTTCAACCACAATCCTGTTCAACTCAACTCGAACTCAAACTCGACTTGAATATTGACCGACTCGACTTAACTCAGTGTGTGTGTGTGTGTGTGTGTGTGGAGAGAGAGAGAGAGAGAGAGAGAGAGAGGGAGAAGGAGAAGGTTGGCTGACAAAAAATCTAGGTGGGGCCCACCGTGATGTTTGTAAGGAATCCATGTCGTCCATCCATTTTGTGAGATCATTTTAGGATGTAAGACCAAAAATGATCTGGATCCAAGACTTAGGTGGACCGCACTAAAGGAAAAGGTGGTAGGGAAATTCCTACCATTGAAATCTCCCTGAAGTGATGTTTAATGCCATCATAATGTCATTCCTGTGGTGTGGTTCACTGGAGATTTAGTTGTGGCTAAACCTTGTGATTTGTCATTTGTGATATGTAATTTGTAAACAAATCAGTATTTACTATTCAGTAGTAGAAAAAAATATTTTCAAACAAAAAAAAGTGAAATTGTTTGAACTTGTTCGAACTTGTAAAAATTGTCAAAAATCCATATGTTTGAACATGATTGGGTCAAAGCAAATCGTGTTCGAACAGAGCCACCCTGTTTGAATGTTTGTTTGAACATTGTTCGAACACACCCACTCAAGCAGCCGAACAATCCGATCTGGTCCATGTTCGACTCGAATTGAATCGTTGCCCACCTCTACTCAGTGGTAGACTCTCGAGAGTTTTATCACATATGAAGTCTTTCACTGAGAAGCTTTTTAATACCTCTTTAGAACTAGTATGCCCCCATTCACTGCAAACTAGTATGCCCGAAATTGATCTTGAAAAGGATGGATGGCGTGGATAAAAATATACATCATGGAGGGGCCCACAGAGCACCGCCCACTAGCGACGTGGCTACTAGAGGAAGCGGAATGCATGGTGTGGTGGATTGAATCCCCATGATGTTTATTCGCTATCCAACCTAAGGTCAAAAAGTCCTGGATGAATGGAAAAAACCAATACCAGTTTGATTCAAGACTTATGTGGCCCTCAAGAAGTTTTCAAGGGTAGGCGTTCACTCGTATGGTCCACTTGAGCTTTACATCTACCTCTTTTTGGTCTCATGTACCAAATTAATCTGGCAAAATGAATGGACGGTTTTTATATAACACATACATCGTAGTGGGCCCACGATAAGTCAGGTCAGTGGTGTGTGGCACACCACGGAATCCGCTTCCACGTCAGACGCAATTCGATACTTTCGCATGAACTTACCGTGCTAGGATGCTATGTGGGGGCATCGTGATGTTTGTGGAAGTCCACCCAGTCCATCTATTTTGCAAGTTCATTTTAGGACACAAAACCAAAAATAAATGAGGCAGATCCAAAACTCAAGTAGACCATAGGAGAGGGTACAGTGGTGATTCAATTACCACTATAGAAACATCCGTGTGGCGACAGAAGTTTTGTTTTAAGTTAAAAAAAAATTGTACTTTCACTTCATCCCAATAGGAATCACCTTATAAACGGTTTGGATGGCCTGGCAAAGGAAGGTTTCAACAACAGGCATTTCTTTCTCCAATTTTTCTGTCGTGTGGCCCACTTGAGTTTTGGATCCGCCTTATTTTTGGATCCGCCTTATTTTTGTATATCCATGCCGTCCATCTGTTGTCACACCTAATGCTAGGACGAGATCCAAAATTATAAGAAGTTCCAAATCTCAGGTGGACCATACCAATAGAAAGAGTGATGAATAATCATTAAAAGCATTTTGCCGACCAGAAAAGTTTTAGATCAAGCTGATATTTAAATTTTCTCTTCATCCAGACCTTTAGACATTATAAAGAGCTTGGATTGCAATAAACATTACCAAAACATTACGGTGGGCTCTTTGGAATTTTTAATGGTGGACTCTCAATCTGCACTGTTTCCACTGGTATGGTCCACTTGAGATTTGGATTTGCATAAATTTTGGAATTCCATCTTAAAATGGGCTGGAGAAACAGATGGATGGCGTGGATATACAAAATACTGTCCATGTGAGCCCCACAGTGGGGGTAACACCCACTAAGCTGTCCCCGGGGTAGCACCTAGTTCGCTACCGCATCAGTTTTGGATCCGCTTAATTTTTTATTTGCATCCTAAAATGAGCTCGCAAAATGTATAGACCAATTCGCTGCCGCATCAGTTTTGGATCCGCTTAATTTTTTGTTTGCATCCTAAAACGATCTAGCAAAATGGATAGACCACTAGCATCCGGTCACGTCGGTGGATCTGCCACTGTGATGTATGTGCCTTACATTCACACCATCCATTTTGACAGCTCATTTTAGGGCATGACCCAGAAATGAAGCAGATCCAAATCATATGTGGACCACACCACAAGAAATAGTCTTATTGAATCCCTACACTTAAAAACTTCATGGAGGCTACCGGAATGTTTATTTTCCATCCTGTTGATAAGGTCACTAAGATCTGGATGAAGAGACCACGTAAATATCAACTTGATCCAAAACTCTTGTTCCCACGAAAAGTTTTTAATGATTGATTACCACTGTTTGGTGTAATATGGTACACCTGCGATTATGTCCATATCTTTTTTGGGATCATTCCTGAGTTTTCAAAACGGCTGGACGGCGAGGATATAAGTAATGGACATCAAGTTGGCCCCACAATCAGTGATCCATCGTGATGTTTATCAGTGTCATCAAACCCACCCAACCGATTTGGCTTGGGACTCATGGCACAAAATAGATGAACGGCGTAACTAGTATCCTCTGCACGAGTCCGATTGCCTGCGAAAGGCTGTATCCTCTGCACGAGTCGGATTGCCTGCGAAAGCCTTTGGCAAGCATCTCCTGCGCTAGGAATCTAGGTGGGGCCCACCGTGATGTTTGTGAGAAATCTACGCCGTCCAACCGTTTTTTGTGATCATTTTAGGCGTTGCCACAAAAAATGAACGGGATCCAAGAATCAAGTGGGCCGCACTAAAGCAAAAGGTGGGTAGGGAAATTCCTACCGTTGAAATCTCTATGAGCTCCACAGTGATGTTTATATGCCATCCATACCGTTCATAAATGTCATTCCCACTGAGATGAACTGAAAACACAAATATTATCCTGATTCAAAACTTGTGACCCCACAAATATTTCAACTGTGGAAGTTCAATCGTCACGTTTTCGGCCCACTTGAGTCTTGGATCCTGTTCATTTTTTGTCTTGGCGTAGATTTCTCACAAACATCATGGTGGCCCCACCTAGATTCCTAGCACCGGATATGCGGTAAATCCTAAAATTTTCATATATAATATATTTATTTACTTTATAAAAATAAACATTATTTTTAAAATTATTTTTCTTATAAAAACACAATAATTCACACTTCCAAATTTGTAACTAATTCTTCATACTTCATAACGAGTATCCATTTTCAATGCACAGCATACCCACCCCGTTCTTGCTCGCCATTGCTGTCTCTTGTCACTCATGGAGATTTTTGTGCCCTGGTGAGGCCAAATCTTTCAGGAGACGGCCTCGCTGATGACTTTCTCAGGTAGCCCTGCCATTAGCCTTAGTCCAAGGCCACAACGGATATCGTGGTTTAGGCCCAGGAAATCTACTGACCAGCCAACACCACAATCTCCAACAACCCTGACCTAGCTGTTCTCATTGCTGTACTTTGCGAGGCTTGTGATTCTGCCGTATCTGCATTCTTCTGGACGTTCAATTGTCAGCCATTTTGGCATTACTTCTTTTTATGGGGAAAGCAGGACCCCCAGGATTTGTCCACGCCATCTTCTATTGCTTGGAAAACCTGTCTGAGACTCACAAGCACTTCTTTAATCACGCACTGGAGGCAGCACTGGCTGTATCCTATAAATCCCCAAACAAAGCTGGTAGAAGTCTCAATCCACATATCCCATGCTTCTTCCTTCTTTTTTCCGTTTTGAGCCCCATCAATCATTTCAGGTCCAGATCTTCATTAGGCACCGAAGTAAAGAGTAACACACGCCCATAGGCCATAACGAAAACAGCAATATTGTCAATTTCGGTCATCACAGGCATACCATCAGATACAGCAAACATCATCAAAACCCTGCATGCTATTTACATACAGTCATGCATTCATAATAACCACACATTCACATACAAGCTACATAAAGTATTCATCATATGTTCTTCTACAGCATTACATTTATACATATAACAAAAGAGGACACCCCCCAGATGGATGAAAGGCATCCCTCACTTTTCCCATCACAACTGCCAGCAACTAGCCATTGTTTGGCATACTTACCAGACTGGAAAGAGCGGGCCGGTGCCACCCTCCTTATCAGGATCAGGGATACTCGTGTAGCAGTACAAGTGGTTGGCTAGCTCCCAGCTCCAATCTTGCTTCCTTGAGACAGACATTCGAGGCCACCTGTTTATCCTCACATAGTGCTCCCTAATCCTCCCCTCATCGACGAAACTGGTCACGATTGAGTACGTACATTCATGACCACCCCATACCTTGTCCGAAGGATCTGCAGTCTGGGAGCCATCAGGGTGGAAGTAGCGGTGCATGGGGGGGCCTGTGCCCTCCCAAGAAGGATCCAGCTCTCGCCAATATGCAGGAGCCGTCTGCAACAGAGGACTATGCTGTCAATGACCACTGTTGGTTTTAGAGGCAGTGGGTTTGTAGTAAATCAAGATACCCAAAGCCAATTCAGAACTTGGACAGTTCAGAGTAATATCACTCATGCCATTCAACTCAGCTACGTTGCCAGGGTTAAAATAACCAAGGAGATTCCGTAGAAAAAAATTTGTAGGATTCCAGGTATTACCAACATATGAAGGTTGTCACTGAAGAAACCCTAACACAAATTCCAGCCATTACCCAGGAGACTGATCGCTGCAACCAGTTTCTACAACCATATTGAAAATTTGATCATTCCTCTACGACGTGTAGAATAAGTCAAATAAGCTTACCCTGCAGCACTTGCTTGTACAGGACCCACCATGGTGTGTGTGGCATCAAAGTGGTACCCCAAAAAAAAAAAGCCAATACAACCATTACACAGCCACAATGTGAATCTGGAGGCTTTTGGTTGTCCATTATTTTCTATGGTGTGGTTGACCTATTGACTGGACATGCCTGCCAGTGTTTTAAATATCAACGATATCAGCCGATATATCCCACGATATATCTTGTACCCACATGTGATATGAAATGCACAGATAATACCGATATATCCCACATGTTCGATCTGGTGGGCATTTTCAATTTCCAATCCCCTTTTTTTGTTGAAATTATGTTAAATCAGTATCAAATGGTTACAAATCCATTGGTACTTCATGTTTTGCATGAAAAATTATGGAGTTGGAGCTTTGATTTCGATATCCATTGGTTCTTCATGTTCTCCATGTTTTTTCTCCAAATTTTCCTTCAACCAGCTGTCAATTGAGGCCAATTTCAAAATATGTGTTTGATGAAATGATTATCACATACACCCTAAATGTTATGCATTCAATTTGAATATAGTTGCATTAGTTCAGTCAAACAATGCATAGCTTAGGACCCTATACAGAGGAAACTTATTATGCGCACTTCTTTTTCGAGATGTTATGATTTAAAAGTGTGTAGGTCTTTTTTAACAATCCCTTTAGTTTCTTTGAAAAATTCAACCATTTTTCCAATGTTTCCCCATGTTTCCCAAAAAGTGTGATAATTACCTCATACAAACGATATATTCCATGCGATAACCGATATGTATCTATATCCCAAGGATGCGATATGTAACGTGATACTGATATTTCGAACACTCTGCCTGACTAGTCCAGTCATGCAATCATCATGGTGGGCCCCACAAAGGTAGTTGAACAACTATTACAAGCAGTTGAATGAGCATTGCAGAATGAGCTTAATCTACAAGGCTGTAGAGTAACCAGCCTCTGAAAAGTGAAAATATATGTTATGCTCAAGGGAAAATGGAAACAAAATCTCTGAATAAAAAGAGGGGATTGTAATGTACAACCAATTGCAGGTAATGATTCCTCGTCAAAAAGATATTTCCACAAAAGAATATCACATCAGAAAAGAATACCCACAAACGGACGTGGGTGTAGTAGTAAGAAAAGATTGATGACCAATGGTCTACCTAAGGTTATGGACCCTGGTAGAGTGGAATGGTGGAAAAGGATTCATGTTGCTGACCCCAATCAGTTGGGATAAGGCTTAGATGATGTTGATGATGAAAAGAAAATCACGTCAGCTTGGCAGGGTCAAACAGGCCTCAATTAGTCAAGATGGTTTGTCATCCAAGCAAATGAACATATGACAACAATTTCTAAATTCCTTGGTTGAGTACCAAAGTGAACAATGGGAAGTGGAGTGCATGGAGCAAACCTTTGTGAAGCGGAACTCCCATATGTGATCGCAAAGGTCCTCCTTCATGATTCGGGTCTGAGAACATAGCAAGTTCTGAATCTGTTAGAATTCTCCTTCTATTCCATACCAAAAATTGAGAAGATAGTTATCACATAAGACAAACGCATACGCACGTACATACATGATACATGTATGACAAGAAAGCAAGCAAGAAAGAAAGAGAGAGAATGGCATGGATCTGCTGCCAATAACTAGTATCTGCAATTTGGGGATGTAATGGTATTGAAAGCAGTTATATAGTTACTGTATCAACCATTACACATGAAGGAAAGGGCCGCCCCTAATACGCAATACAGGGGTGAATCAGTCTGCTATGGAAAAATAGACCATATCGGCCAATGCTGCCCCGTATTGGCACCATTATGGGGGTCAATACACCCAAAAATGACCTATGAAAGTTTTTATTTTCTATTTTTCATTCGTCTTTCCACTTCTTTCTTCATTTCAACCATAAAGAAAGTGTAGAAACTAATAATTTTAAACTAGATCTAGACCTATTTTGAGGATAAAAACACAATTTAAGCGGGATTCATGAACCGAAGCAGAGTGGACTGTGAAATATCAGAAGAAAGGGTAAAACATTAGTTCTTTTCATTTTTGGGGATTAGTGAACTGAAGTGGAGTGGACCATTTTGGGAAATATCAGAAGGGGGGATAAACCATCACTTTTTTGCATTTTTCCAATTTTTTGTTGTATTTATATGTAAAGTGCCCTAGTCCAACAAATCATGCTGGATTTGTGTTAGATTAGGGCCTATTTAGTCAAATTTCAGCAAGTCAGGCTGACACTGTCACACAAACAACAACCAAAGAATGCCCGTTATTACACCATCAAACTAAGACAAAATTAGAATACATACTTAGGTTACTATCATTTTTAGAATTTACCAATAATTTTTTTAGATGTCTTCCCCCAAGAAAAAAGGGCCATTACAGCGCCGTATGAGGCCAATACAGCCGGTATCGTATCAACCCCCAAGCTGGCAGATATGCCAGTCAATACGTAATACCTTGGATAGGACCTTTAATGATATCTTATTGAATCTTGAGGACCCTACCATCCATCAGACTCCATTTTAGATGTGTGGTCCATGTTGACCATCCAAATGTGATGTGTGGCATGGATGCATCAAGTACCCATTAGTATCACATCATACCAATACAACAGCCAAGCGTATGCACTTACCTCCTAGTGTCCATGGAGCTGCACAGTGCTTCGCAGCTCGTACAGGTCTATGCAATAGTTCTCAATTTTATTCAAGTCTATTTTATGATCTACATTGCACATTTCCTTTTCTTATCATAGAGATTTTCTGATTTACCAGCACCACCGGGACTACAGATTTACCGGCACTGGTTTTGAAACACGCATAATTACAACTACCAAAACAGAGTTTGATCTCATAAACATGCCAAATGCACCAAGTATTACAAAACCAGGTATCATGTAACTCTGACAAGAAATGAACATCATAGATGCATTAGCTCGAACATCTAGATATGTGGCATCAAGCAAATCAAATGCAGCAGTGATGATAATAATGGTCTTGGAAAATGGGGAGGACACAATATTCAACATCATAAACCATATGTAGTTCAAAATTTACTCACACGTCTGCCATCCATGAAAGAGAAGGAATAAGCCGCCAACTTTGACATTCCCCGTGCCATCGTAAAGCGAGGAATGTGTGCCTTGCCTGACCACAATTCCTCACACTGAAACAGTGGGAATTTCTCCACAAATTAGCCATCTTACACAAGGCCTACTTAAGACTACATAAAAGGGGGGGGGGGGGGGGGGGGGGGGGGGACTGTAAGGTAAGTACATAAATAATGTTGTTAAAATCTGCATAAGATCTCTAAATGAGAATGTGAGACAACAATACATATGTAAAATGCCCACTTAGAGTACATACAGAATATGCAAAACCAAGAAAACATCAGGTGTGCAAACAGGGGAGCATCTACTTCATGCGGTTAGCAAATATAAACTGCTCGGAAGCAGGGGCAGGAGTGCAAGTTCAAAACACCAATCCAAAGCAAGAGTGGCACCTGGATATAGGGTTCATCATCATCATCATTTAAGCCTTACCCTCAACCAACTGGGGACAGATCCTATACGCCATTTCACTCTATCCAGGACCTATCCAAAAATCTTCACTATCTTCTAAAATAGGAAGAAGAAAGAAAGAACGAGGTGTTCTACTTCCACTGTTGAATTTTGACTTACCATCTTAAGCATCAAGCAGGCATGGAGAATAAAGCATCGGATGCACTAAATCATAAGACGCATCTCGTATCCACTCTCTCTGTTTTTGCCATCAGCTTCAAAGAAGTTAAGAGATTGCAAGGATTTTGAGGCCTTCCTAAAACCCCTCCTTGGATCCTAGGAGCAAGGATTTACAGTCTTCTAGCAACAACTTTTGTATCCCACTGATGTTTGGTCCCTGACTTTCGTATTTCTAAATCTCGCAATTGAATCTGACTACCCAAGCCAATCCTATTGGTAACAGAGCAACACCCACGAACACGAACTATTATTGGCAATGGGCAAATGACTCGTTAGGCTTTGAAGCAAGCAACCTTCAAAACATATGCGCGCTAGTGCATTTTACTAATAGGCTTTGAAGCAGCCAGCAAAGAATGGCTATTGAAAAGCTGTTGCCTGCTAGCATGCTCAGTAGTTTTCAACATCGCTTCAAAGCCATTGCGCACTCGCGCGCATATGTTTCCGACAGGACCTTTTTCTTTTTCCTTTTCTTTTCTTTTTTTAATAACGATGAAATTGATTAAACCCATAAAGGTAAAACAACTAAGCCAAATACAAGGAGCCCAAAATAAGCGACTCTCTCCTCACTCGCACTCTAGCGAGCCTACAAGCCACTTCATTGACCTTTTGGCAAGATGAGGAACAGGCTTCTAAGGAAGATGCAACTGAAACAATACAAAACCTCCAAGGCATCCAAGCATCACTTGAAAGCCACTTAATAACTGGTTGGAATCTTCCTCAATAACAAGTTTCCCTGCTAGAAAAGGTGAAGAGGGGAGTCCTTTTCTGCAAGCAAAAAGGAAGCCTTGACCGGCCTGACCATGGTTTTGAAAATTGGTAATGATGCAGCCGTATTGTAACAGTATGAGGCACCCCCATTACGCAACACACAGGCAAACCAGTCTAACATGGCCATAATGGCCATGTTTTCACACAAAAAATTAATAATAAATTAATTAATTAAATTAAAATTTAAAAAAAACAATTTTTTTCTAGTTCTTTTCACTGATTTCTTCATTTCAACTATGGAACGAGCTTAAAAACTCATTTTACAGTACATCTAAACTATTTTGGGGATCGAAACACAATATTTGGATGAGATTCGATGGATCGAAGCAGAATAAACCTTCTTGGGGAAAACTATCACTTTCTTTCCTTTTTTTTCATCTTCTTTGTTGTTGCATTTCAATATAATAAGCCTAATCTAACAACTAGTGCTTGATTTGGGTTTGATTAGGGCATATTTGGTTGCCTTTCAACAGGTCAAGCAGAGAGACAACATTCTTATGAATGAATGGCCTGATACACCATTGAATACATGTCAAAAACATTTAAAAAGGAGAGAGAGAGAGAGAGAGAGAGAGAGAGAGAGAGAGAGAGAGAGAGAGAGAGAGAGAGAGAGAGAGAGAGAGAGAGAGAGGCATTTTACATTTTTTTTTAACTATCACATTGTTCTTGGGCCTACACAATATTCCCCATATCTAAGAGTGACATCTATCACTTGTTTTAATTACCGAGAGGGAGGATTTGTTTAGCGAAGGCACCTAAGCAAGAGGTCAAACATTCAGTGGGGCAAGAGCCTGCTCCACTTTAGGCCATGGAGAGGCCTCCCAGCCACTTGGATAAAATGACCCAGAGGACAATTTTACTAGAATTCTGCCACCAATGTCCATTCCAAACCTTCCAGTCCTCAACACTTGAATCTGAAAACCTCATTAAGCTTTCTCATAAGACTCTTGAATGATTCCATCATGGTTGAGATTTCTTCTAGAAGTGATACCACAGCACAGAAGACCCCAACACTTGATAGGGATCATTAACTCTCACTTCTTTCCATGATGAGAAGAGATACAGTGACGGAAAGGGAACTACCAAATCAGCTCATCTGCCCAAGCCTCTCTCAAAGAGCTCACCTTGTCTCCTTTACCTCAATAGCCAATACCTTTACTAAAAAGGGCCCCACCCAGATGGATATGACTCTGTTAGAACCTCAGAGACGGTGCCCACCTTGCTGATCACTTTCCAAGCATCCAACCCCAATCTCTTCACAAGATTCCCAGGGAACGATTCCCCTGCCTCTGTCACATTTCCTAGAAATGAATTCCCTCCACAAAGCATTGGGTTCTTCTCCAAATTTCCACCACCTTGATAATCACTTTCCAAGCATCCAACCCCGATTTCTTGATGAGACGCCTGAGAACCATCATCCTACTATTTGGCACACTTCCCATAAATGAATCCCCTCCACAAAGCATTGGATTCTTCTCTAAATCTCAACCACCATGTACCTAGGAAGGCCACATTCGTCTCAACTATTGTACCCACAATCTGCCTTGTTCGATTTCAGCAAGATCTTCACATCTTTATCTGTAGGAGAAAGTGCGGACTACTCATGACACATTCTACACGATGGATATCTTTCCATGGTACACTGTCACATATTCCTACGAGCTACCTTTCAACAAAAAAAAAAAAAAAAATGTATTCCTAAGGGGGTGTTTGTTTTTTTATTTACCACTGTAATTCGTTGCAAATGAGTAATGATTATTTACCCATGTAATTGCAGCAGCCCTCCTGAGGTTGACAATGACAGGGAGCTTGTTTGCCAAGCTTCGACTTTAGAAAACACAATTGTACTATTTACACATGTAAAACTTGTGGTGCCCACCATAATTTATCTTATCCACACCGTCCATCCATTCCACCAGCTCATTTTAGGGCATGAGCCCACAAATAAGGCAGATCTGAAGCTCAAGTGGACCACACCATAAGAAATGGTGGGAATTGAACACCTAACGTTGAAAATTTCTTGGGGGCCATGGAAGTTTTGGATCAAGCTGATATTTGTGTATACCCTTCATACATGTCAATGTAATCTTATGAACAGGTTGGATGATAGATGCACACCCTTGTGGGCCCTGGGAAGATTTCAATTTTGAACGGTGGACATCATTAACCCCCTGTTTCATGTGGTGTGGTCCACTTGAGCTTCTAATCTGTCTTATTTTTTTGCTCATGCCCTAAAATGAGATGGTAAAACAAATGGACGGTGTGGATCACACACATACATCACTGTGGGACCCACGGACTTTAACGGTACCCAATCCCTCTTGATTTCAAGCTTTTGGACACCGTTTTCAAGACATAATTACATAGTTACTTTCCTCTCAAACAAACATCCTTCAAAAGTAATTATTAGTTATTTACCCCAATTTACACATGCTATTGAAAAACAAACACACCCTAAGTGTTCCTTGCAAAAGCTCATTGCCAAACAGTTGAAAACATGAGGACTACATTGTTATTGTGGGTGAAACAAAACGATCACTAGTTGAAGATCGTTTCTATGGGTCTAGCTTGAAGAAAGATGTTGGGACCATCATTAAGCAGTGCAAAGTTGGTAAGTTTGGTACAGAACGGAAGTAGAACACATGACTCTATACAATACCAATCTACTAGATGCTCCATGAGAAGACATCAATACAGACCTAGGTATTCCGTAACGGTAACGGTGGCTGTAATGACCACTGCAATTATCATTATGATATAAGTCGCAACAGCCATTACTGCTTCTTCTTCTTTTCTTTTTTCTTTTTTTGAAGAAAACTTGTATTGGTCCCATAACGGACCACTATGGGGCCATTATGGTTCATTTTTTAGTAACGGCCGCTATGAACTCATAACACATATTAATTGCCACTTACCATTACGTAACAGCTATTACAACACAACCAAGGTGTCCCGTATCGGTTACGCATCGGCCGTACCGGCCGATACGTACCGGATACGGCCGTGACCGTTACGCGATACGGGGTCCAAAACGGGGACCCCGAATATTTGGCCCGTAACGGCCGTTACGGCCCCCGCAACGGTCAAAAAACGGTAACTTTTTTTTTTATAAATACTTGCTGTTTTGTAATTTCTTCACACTTTTCTTCCCCCATTTCTTTTCTAATCTGTTCTTCTGCTAAAAACGACCACAATTAGTCTATTTTGGAGAATTAAAACGACCAATTTCTACAATTTGGATGAATCGAAGCTCCGTTGGCCATTTTTCAAAGAAATCCGAAAATAGGTATTTATACATTTTTCTTCCTCTAATCACTTTTTTTCCACCTTGATATGATGTTGTAGCCATTGTAAAATGTTAAAATGTGTATTTCAAGATTATGCAACTGATTTTTATATTTTTTTATATTTTTTTAATTTCTGTCTATTTTCGGATTAATATTAAAAATTAGTAAAAATCATGTTTTTTTTTTCTGGTTTAATGGTTGGGTAACATGTGTTACTTATAGTAGGACACAATCATGTGCATTTTACAGATTATGCACATGATTTGCTATTTTTTTGTATTTTTTTAATTTCGGAATAAATTCGGAATAAATTTAAAAATTAGGGAAAATCATTTTTTTCAAAAAAAAATTCTGGTTTAAAGGTTGGATAATATGTGTTACTTATAATAGAATATAAGCATATGCATTTTACAGATTATGCACATGGTTTGTTATTTTTTTTGGTATTTTTTTAATTTCGGAATAATTTTAAAATTTAGGGAAAATTAATATTTTCAAAAAAAAATTCTGATTTAAAGGTTGGATGACATGTGTTACTTATAATAGAACATAATCATGTGCATTTTACAGATTATGCACATGGTTTGCTATTTTTTTTGTATTTTTTTAATTTCGGAATAATTTTAAAAATTAGGGAAAATCATTTTTTTCAAAAAAAATTCTGATTTAAAGGTTGGATAACATGTGTTACTTATAGTAGAACATAATCATGAGCATTTTACAGATTATGCACATAATTTGCTATTTTTTTGTATTTTTTACTTTCAGAATAATTTTAAAAATTAGGGAAAATCATTTTTATCAAAAAAAAATTTTGGTTTAAAGGTTGGATAATATGTGTTACTTATGATAGAATGTTGTCATGTGCATTTTACAGATTATGCACATGGTTTGTTATTTTTTTGGTATTTTTTTAATTTCAGAATAATTTTAAAAATTAGGGAAAATCATCTTTTTCAAAAAAAAATTCTGGTTTAAAGGTTGGATAACATGTGTTACTTATAATAGAACATAATCATGTGCATTTTACAGATTATGCATATGGTTTGTTATTTTTTTTGTATTTTTTTTAATTTCGAAATAATTTTAAAAATTAGAGAAAATCATTTTTTTTTCAAAAACATGGAGAATCATATTTACAGATTAATGAGTAATGACTAATGTATGTTTATATTTTTATTTTTTCGACAGGTTTTGCCGTTTTGGAGCTTCGTAGTTGTACTTTGTAGGCTGTAGCCCATAGGGTTTAGTATTTGAATTTAGTAGTTAGTACTTGATTTCATTATCTGTATTTAAGATTTACAATTACATTTATAAGTTTTAAAATCTAAGTATTTCACTCTTAGACTCAGTATCTAAGTGACATAGCCACATCACATAAGCCATCTCTAATTAAAAAATGTCTGGAACTGGAAGTGGAACTGCAAATGAGGATATTGGATGGGAACATTGTCAGAGGGTAGGTGGTGGAAGGCACCAAATAAAATGCAACTATTGTGATAGAGTAATAAATGGTGGAATTATGCGACCTTAAACAACATTTGGCAAATCGAAAGGGTCAAGTTGCAGGATGCACCAAAGTTCCCAAAGAGATAATGAACTGATGCAAGCCAATTTAGATGAGTCAAAGGGGAAACGAGCTGCTGTGCAGAAAAAGAAAGATGATATCCTTGATGTGGCCCGACAAGAGGTGTTTGGTCTAGAATATATGGGCGTCCGTGGCGAAGACATCATTGATTCTGGGGAAGATTCTGATCGAAAAATGACTATAGCTAGGAGAGAAAGCGTGCGCTATGCTCGTGAAGAGGAAGAACGTCGACGCACGTTTGGTTCAAGTGCGAGTGGGAGTGGGAGTGGCCAGGGGAGTACAACTGCAGCCCCAACGGGAAGTACAGCTGGGGTTGGAGGGGGTATGTTTGGTGGATTAAGGCGTATGTTTAGCAGCCGGCGGGGCACATCTTCATATGTAGCTCGTCATCCTATAGATGTAGATGTGGAAGAAGAAGATGTGCCTAGAAGACCCTCTGTTGATCCGATCCTCTTTAGGAAAGAATCTAGTAAACAAAAGAAGATAAAACAAATGTGGAGTAGAACTTCTGTTGAGAAACTGGGTAGGGCAGCAGCAAAGTTATTTATACATGTCAACATACCCCCTAATGCGGCAAACTCTCCATATTGGCAGGTGGTAATTGATGCAGCAGCAGAAGCAGGTGAAGGAATTAAAGCTCCCACAGCCAAGGAGATTAGGGGAAAATGGACAGACGCAGAGTATGCAGATACAAAGGCATACGTAAATACCTTTAAACCCATATGGCAGGCCAGAGGATGCACGATCATGTGTGATGGTTGGACTGGCCCAACAAGACGCAGCATGATCAACTTCATGGTGTATTGCCACTTGGGAACAGTGTACCACAAGTCAATTGATGCCTCGGATGAAATAAAAAATACTAAATATATTTTTAGCTTGATGGATAAAGTAGTGGATGAGATTGGGGAGGAGAATGTGGTGCAGATTGTGACAGATAATGAAGCAACATATAAGTCTGCAGGAAATTTGTTGATGCTAAAGAGAACACACATATTTTGGTCACCGTGTGCTGCACATTGTATTGATCTTATATTGGAAGATATTGGAAAGAGAAAGAATGTCAAAGAAATGGTTGAAAAAGCAAAAGAAGTGACAACATTTATTTACAACCATAATCACCTAGTCGCAATAATGAGGAAGTTCACGAAGGGACGAGAGTTGCTTAGGCCAGCGGCGACTAGATTTGCAACAAACTTTATAGCTTTAGAGAGCTTGTATCAGCATAGGGGAGAGTTGAGTGAAATGTTTGCTTCCCAACAATGGCTCAACACAAAATATGGGAAGAAGACATCAGGGACGCCGGTTGATGTTGTAAACACCATAAGAGACAACAAATATTGGAAGAGGGTTAAGAAAATTTTAAAGGTGATGGAACCACTGATGAGGGTACTTCGTCTTGTTGAAACCGATGAAGCACCTACGATGGGCTTCCTCTACGACGCCATGGATAAAGCGAAGTTGGCAATTCAACGTGATTGTTCAAGCTGGCAATCTTACTGGAATTTGATCGACAAAAGATGGACAAAGCAGCTCCACCACGATATTCATGCAGTAGGTTATTACCTAAATCCTAGGTATAGATATGCCCAATCATTTGTTATGGATGATGAGATTCGTATTGGATTAAAGAACGTGATAAAGAGATTAGAGCCCGACTTAGATGTACAAATAAAGGCTTTGAATGAATTGGAGATACTCTTGCACAACATGCAGTACTTAGGTTGCACCCCGCCGACTGGTGGATAAATTTCGGAGAGGACACACCGGCTCTCCAAAAAATTGCAGTAAGGATTTTGAGCCAAACAACGTCTTCCTCTAGTTGCGAAAGAAATTGGAGTTGTTTTGCACTTATTCATACGAAGAATAGAAATAGAATTCAGACTAGGACGTTAGATAGACTTGTCTTTATGCATTACAACATGAGGCTAAGAATGCGCATGCATTCAAGGAGGCCTACCACCAATAATGCCGGTGATGTGGATTATTGTCCAATAAACTTGGACAATATCTATGATGAGGATGACCCACTTCTACCTTAGTTGGAAGTAAGGGAAAAAGAAATAGAAGATGATAGTGAAGAAATAGAAGTTGAAGACCCAAAAATACGCAAGGCACAGCAAGAGAGTCGTGCATTTGTTTTGGACCCAGAAAGGGGGGCGGATTTCATGCAAACTCAGCAGAAGAGTGCGAGCTCTAGCGATACTGAAACAGATGATGATGATGATGATGATGATGATGATGATGATGATGCACCTAATACTGGTCCCACTTCTGGCATTGCTCAACCCACCGGGGCTACTGATACCATACAGCCGTCTACGGATCACGAGGCTGATGAACTTCGACGAAGTAGGCGGGGCCGAGGGGGTCGAACTTATGAGTGTACTGAGTCACGATACAGCCAGCAAGAGCCTGGCTCCAGTAGTGCACCTGCAGGTCCTGCATCTACAGGTCCTACACCTGCACCGCAATCTACACCGACAGATCTGGAACATCAGCATGCGTATGGCTATGATCCGAGGAATTATGGGTATTCTTACAACCAATGGGATTATAGGGAACCTGTTCCGCCACTTTCATGTTGGAGTAGTCCTCCTGACGCTGTTCCACATCTACCATATGAACCAAATCCAAGTTATTCGTCTCAATCTCAACAGCCTGGCCCTGAATACGAGTACCAGTATGGGCACGGCTATTTGACGGGCACTAGTAGATATCCTCACTCAGGGTCAGAATCTTTGCCTAGTCAGGATCAGTCATCATCAGGTTTCCTTAACCTGGTCTTTCCCTCTGGCACTGAATATTATGGATATGCAACAACAAGACCGCAACAACCCGATGATGATGACGACGACGACGTGGAGGTTGAGCAACCACAACAAAGCAGGTTTTCATTTTGGTGGTGAGTTCCGGTTTGGTGAGTCTTTTCCATTACCCACATGGTCATACATTCACCAAAAAAACACACACTTTACATTGTTGAACTTGTGTTTAAAATAACTCCCCTGACAAGTGACAACCAGTCAAGTAATCTTTAATCAACATGCTTGCAGGGGAGTATATCAAGTATTACTAATTCTTTTTTCTACTTTAGAATGTTCAATTGGCAGGACAAGAGTCGGTCATAGATTCAAGATAAGAGAAGTCTTAATACATTATTTTTTGCAAGTCCTCACTCCTCACTCCTCAGGTATGTAAATAAATTGTAAATAATATAAAGTAAATTATAAAAAATAATAGTACATGTGAAAATTGAAATACTTTGATGTTACATTTATTCTAATATACATATTACTGGTATTGGACAGTTCGAAATTTGAATTTATAAGTTCTGCAGTTAATTCCAGGTTATTAGCTTCATAAATTCACCAGACAGCCTGATACAGCTTTTTCACCAAAGAGTAGACCGCTTCACCACCATAAACATGTTCAAAATTATAAATGAATGCATATTTGGGATGTTTGGAATTTTCTGGATTTAATCCATATTTTTTTAAAATTTTTTGGCAAAAACAAAAAAGTGGACCGTTACGGGGGCATATCGGCCGATACGGGGCCGTATCGGCCGATACGGCCCATATCCGTATCGGAAACGGTGGGCACCGTTACGTCCACCGAAACCGATGCGGGACACCTTGAACACAGCGTGATATGAACTTTGTCTTCGTATTATTGAAGATGCCGTGTGGTTATGATTCCAAATATGCATTGGTCGGTAGGTTTTCTAAGATGGTCCATTTTATCCCTTGCAAGAAGAATTTAAACATGTTGCACATCACTACTATACTCTTCGAGGGCTTGTTTTTCATGGGACTACCAAAACTATTGTGCCAAATCGAGATGTAAAGTTCATGGTTTGCTTATAGATTCTCCAAGTAAAATTGAAAGAATGTTGAAATATCTAATCCATATCATCCAAGGTGTTCCATATTTGTTACGATACGGCCGTAAAGGCTGATACAGGTAGGTAACAGCTGTGACCGTTATGCGATACACTCATACAAGGGTGAAACGAGGCAATTGGTTTTTTGTGACCATATCAGCTATTACAAGGACCGTAATGGCCGTTACGGAGCATAACGACCATTACCCCTGTAACTGTCAAAAAACAACCACACCCCTTTTCCTATGTAAATCCATTTTTTCCTCATTTTCCCACTTTTCTCATTCCAAAAACTTTCCTAGAGCATTCTACATCAAATTTTGGCCACTCGTACTATAGTTTTTAAGATTAAAATAGTAGATTAAAGCGATTTGGGCGAATAGGAGCTACGAGGGCCATTTTAAAAAAAAAAAAGAAAAAAAAACGAAATAAGTGGGTATATATTCTTTCTTTTTTTTCAATTTTTAATTTTAATGCTTGATTGTGATGTGTAAACATCACAATACATAATCACATTCATAAATTCACCAAACAACCCAATACATCCAAAGAGTGGACCGTTACGCCACCATAAACATGTTCAAAACTAAAAAAAAAAAAAATGAATACAAATTTGGAATATTAATATTATTCTGAATTTTCTAGATATTTTTTTCAGAATTTTTCGAGCAATTTTTTTTCCACCGTCATGGTATTTGTAACGGTTGTTACACGTCCGCATCAGCCGTTCCGACCAATACTCATATCGATAACAGTGGTGACCGTTACGGCCACCGTTACCGATATGAAATACCTTGATATCATCCTCAAACAAATGGTCAAACATAGGTACTAGATAGGAGCCTAGGGAATCACCTATGATGCCTTGTTTATTATCATAAATCAACATGGAACCTTATATCACCACAAATCAAGTTCACATAACAATTTATTAATTGCAAGAAACAGATGGCCATTATCAATGAAAATTATAAGGGCCAAGTCGATGACATCTATAAACGCTTTGCTCAGTTCAAAGCAGTGTTTTAAATAGCTACGCTATGTAGCATGTAGCTTACGCTACGTAGCGTAGCTTTAGGCTAGCCTAAACGCTACGTAGCTCATGAAAATAGCTTAAGTTGCGTGTAGCCTACACTACATGATTAATTTGGATACACTACATGCTACAGAGCTCACATTACAAGTCATTTTTCACTATAACATTAAAATCAATAATGTTTTTAATGATTTGTTACATTTTTCTATTTCAATGAAAATTAGTTAGTCTTTTCAATGCTTTTAGTAAAATAATATAAGAAATACTTTTAAATAATTTTTGTTGCCCTTTCTTCACTTTTATATTTAATCACTTTTATCTAGCATGTTATGAAATTTTGTCAAATTTTATTACTAATCATCTAATTTGGTGCAACCTTGATTAAAAATCTAAGTAGTGTGTAGCTTACGCTACACGCTATGTAGCTTACACCTCACGCTTCAGAGGGGTGAAGGCTACACTACACGCTAATCGCTATTTAAAACACTGGTTCAAAGGAGATGAAGTGATGTGTGCCTCAAGCTAGAAAGATTTTGTTTTTTTCTTTTTGACTTTTTCCTTTTTTATCTTTTTTTTTTTTTTTTGAAAGATAACTGTTTTATTGATTAAAGGTCAAAGAATTACAAATTGGCCCAATCATTACAAGAGAGGAGGCGCCTGCTTAGAGCAGGAGACACCAATGCCCATTCAATTACATCGCTTTTGCCCTGTTGAAAACCCCCATGATATTCCCGACAAGTTGTTAAAACATCTATTGCTCCTTTCCCACCACATCATCCACAGGCCTGCGAGCAAAGCCATTCTCTATATTCTCCTACCTTGTTATCCCTCCTCCATGCCATGACCGAAATATCTCTAAAATTGACCTTGGCATCACCCTATGCCACCCCAAACATTGTTAAGAACTTATCCCACACCCTCCTTGCAAACGTGGAATTAACAAATAGATGATCCACCAATTCGTTGCTCTGCCAACAAAGTGGACAAGCATTGATAATGATCAGTCCCCTCTTTCGAAAATTGTCGTTAGTAAGCTCCTTGCTCCATCCTTCTAACCACACAAAAGCCACTATCTTGAGGGGAGCGCCATCAAGCTAGAAAGGTTCTCTATAGGAGCTTGTCAAAAGTTGTCATCGTTAGTCCTTACCGTGTCCAAAAAGAAGATTGGAGAATATACTACATTATCGAGCTATCAAGGGATTAAATATCAATCCTATCTATTGTGTGGAAGACCTCACTGTCTATTTTGGACACCATGAAGAAGAAAGTACAGAGGAACATGCTATTCAAATACATGAGGTACCACAACAAGTTGACAAAGTTATTGAAGATCTGCACAACAATCCGAATGTCTATGCAACAATACCAAAGGTTCCTCGTGAAGTGGAAATGTAGGTCAGGATCTAATAGCATGTGGATCACAACAAATGATTTCTATCACATCAGCTTGAAGCTCTATGAGAGTATCAATAAAATGATGAGGACGAGCTTTTCCCATCCAGAGGGAGAATTGATGCATCCAGCCAAACATTAAGCATGTGTACACAAGGAGGTCCAAGGGTGGACCCCACATGTTAGCCGTTGAAGATGAAAGCTCAAGGGCATTATCCAATAGGATTGTGGGGCTCACAAATCCAATGTAAAGCCAAAAATATGAATTGATTTGACTGTGGGTACACATACCACATGTCCTTTCTAGGGTTTGTATGCAAACTATGTTAAGTTTATATTAGGGTTTTGTACAACTGTACAGGCCTTAGAGGTCCATGCAGTTGTGTATACATGGGTATTTGAGTAGTATCTCGACTCTGTAAGCGATTTCTTTGTTTAATTCTCTTTCCTTCTTCCGCTACAACTTTGGATACACATCCACAGTCGATTAATGGTTCTCTTTTATCAATTTTGGCATCAAGAAGAGGATTGATCTCTTTATGTGGTTATTCAAATACTTGTCAATTGATTTTAGTTCCTTTTATCACCCATCTAAGATGAGGTGTATACACTTTTACAGTGTTATGGTTGGCCATTGGAGTTAATTTCCTAAGTTCTAAGTTCCAAAGTAGTGTTTGTTATAAACTTAATGACGTTGATGTCGAAGGTAATGACAAAACTTTCAACCCGTGCTCAGTCAAGTGGAGCGTTGGATCTTCTCTATACAAATTACAAAGTCAAATAATCATCTGGTAAGTTCCACAAGCACTAAATCTCTCCTTCCACGTCTTTAAAGTTTTCTCCAAAACCTTTGTTTGTGGAATGCAAACACCAATACGCACAGCCTCTATATTTGGAGTCTATTTCTCTTTGTCATATAATTGGAACTCGAGAATATGTTTAGACTTAGTGTAAAACAGAAATGGTAGTTTGGTAACAAACAAAATAGAAGTTCCAATAAATAAATGTACCTGCTTGAAATTGCTCCATTTCATCTCACAACTAGGACAACTACAGGTAAGACACAATGCATGAATCACAAAATGCACTAGTGACCGTGCTCCAATCCACACTTGTTCCACACCACTACAAAACATCACATTAAGAGCAGAGGTATACTTAGCAAACATTGTAGAAGTCATAAACAACAAGAAGAAAGAAACAACTTTCTAAATCTAGGGACAAAGTTACAACATGGCCTTTTACACAAAAAATAGTGAGAGAAATCTTTGATCAATTAAAAAACGTTACTTCATGATGTGTTTCAGGCCTTATACAAATAGTAATAAAAACATTAAGGTTTTGTTTGGAAACTATGAGATCCTAACCTTGCAGTATCAAACAACACCTAACAATGGGCCCTCTATACTGCCACTTCAGCATGTGGTTGCTTTTTGTGTGATTTCTCCTGCAAAACCACAAGGAGATGACAACCACATGGTGATGTGGCATATAGAGGACTCACAATTCGGAACTTGTCAGTTCTTGTGATATTTTAGTTCTAAACATAGCCTTCTAAACATAGCCTATGTGTTCCCAATTGATCATCCAAGTTGTCTTAGAAGAAAGACTCAATGAATACCTTTATGTCCATGACCATTATACCATGACAATAACAAAATCTCTGACTTCATTAACTAAATATTTTTTAATAGGTAAGCTGGGCTCAAATCCCAGAACCTCGAGTTGAAAAAAACCCTATCTGCCATTAGGCTACTCAAACTCAAGACCTCAATGTTGAAACACACCTTGTTTGCCATTAAACTATACCGGGTTTATCATTATAATGTAATTACAAGCAATGTTCCAAGTCTCAGCGATGTTATCGATAATATCATCGATATTATTGGTATCGTCAACTCAGGGGATCGAAGAAAATACTGGACAATGGAGATAAATATTGTCGTACCTATTTATAAGCAATTTATAAGAATAAAGGAGAGAGTGACTGAGCAAAGATTAAGGCTTGAGATGAATGATTTAGAAAATCAGTTTGGATTTATGCCAGGAAGGTCAACCACTGTCTTTGTTGATGTAGAGAAAGCATACAATAGGTCCCTAAAGAAGATCCTGTGGAAGTAAGAAAAGAGTTTGAAAAGAATATATTGGCATAATTAGGATATGTATGAGGGAGTAGTAACAAATGTGAGGAGCACTAGTGAATAGATCAGTTTCCAATTATTATAGGCTTACACTATGGGTTGAACAGGCCATTAGATTCTAAAGCATCCCTAGATAGTTCTACCCCCTCCCTCACCTCGTCAATCAAAACAATGTCATCTACAAACAACATGCACCACGTGGACCTGTAATTCATGAGAAAGAAGAGATTGAGAAGGATGTTGCTCATAGAATTTGAGATGGGAGGATGAAGGCGAGTTGGGCCTTTGGAGTTTTATGTGATCACCACATTCCAATCAAATTGAAGGGGAGATTTAATAGGATGGGTATAGGACTAGCAATGCTTTATGGGATAGAATGTTGGGCAATCAAGGAACCACATGTTCATAGGATGTGAAGCCAAAATGAGAATGTTAAGATGAATGAGTGGCAAGATGTGGAAAGAACGAATTTGAAATTAAAACATTCAAGGGAACTTTGGAGTAGCAATAGGTAATAAGATGCGGGAAAGTAGATTAGATGGTTTGGCCATGTGCAATGGAGTCCAAGAACTACAACGGCTAGGAGTGATTTGGTTCAAGTCGAAAGCCCTAAAAGGGCAAGCAGTAGACCCAAAAGGATGAGGGTGGAGGTAGTAAGAAAATAATTGATAGCTTATGGCTTAATTGAGGGTATCGTCCCTGATAGAATGGAATGGCAAAACAAGATTTGTGTGGCCAACCCCAATTAGCTTGGACAAGGCTTAGATGATGATGATTGTTTCCTTGCTTTCTCCTTTTAACCTAACCAGGCCTCACACATAGAAGACATCATCAACCTCTCCGGCAAGTCAACCAAAGATTATAACCAATGGCATCATGCTCAATTAATAAATAACACAAGAAAAACACAACCTAAATTCATGCAAAGTAATGCCTTGACAACCTTCATAACTTCTATTTTCTTCTTCATGGCCTCTGTCCATTATTGCAGAGTCTTAAGCACCAATTCCTTCCATTAGCTCCTTGCTTGTGTAAGTTTTAAAGTGCCAAGCATTTGCATGGAGCTCAGCTAGGCATTTGCTATGTAAATGGTCTCTTTGCTACTTGTGGATCATCTGGTTGGAGAGAGACTAATTTTCCAAGGGAAGACATCATCAGCTCGTGTTACATATAACAAGATTAGGCGACTCTTGTATGATTGAGCCAATGTGGATTCAAGATTTCATGGCATTCCCCATTTTTGTCAAATTCAAGCTGGGAGAAGTCTATTCTACTTTAACTAGAAGCAGGCCTCCTCTGTAGTTAATTAGACTGCTACTCCTATTGGCTCCATCAAGATAAATTTTAAGGGGTGTTCCTTTAGCAATGTTTGCCCTGCAGGAGTGGGTGGGGTTGTTCAGGACCATAATGTCGTTACATTGGTTGGGTCCTATGGTTAGAGTTGTACACGAGCCAAGTCGAGCCAAGCTTTGCCCTATCCGAGTAAGGCTCGTTCGATGACCACCCTGGATCGTGTTCGGCTCGGCTCGGCCTTCGATCTAGACTAACATAATCAAGCTGGCTCGACTGAGCTTTCCAATTGAGTTCGAGCCCTGGAAAAAAACAAAATTTTAAATAGGCTCATCCCAAAAGCTCGGCCTAAAACTGTTTAAAATCCGAGCCCAAAGGCAGCCCAAAGCCCATTAATACCCCCCACTTACTTTTATAGAGAGTTTCACCTCTCATTTCTTTGTTCTGGTCCGATGTGGGACTAAACAACATATCTTTCTAGCTAGTCGAGTTGAGTTCCAACCGAGTCGAGCCGAATCAAGCTACGATCGAGCCGAACTTCGAGTCGAGCTGAATCGAACTTGGGTTAGCTCGAGCTCGGCTTAAAAATCCTTTCAAGCTTGGAAAAATGGCTCGGCTTCGTTCAAACCCAAATTTCAAGTCGAGTCGAGCCGAATCGAGTTGGTTCGAGTCGAGCCAAATCGAGTTGGTTGGAGCAGAGCCAAATCGAGCTAACCGAGCGCTTGGCTCGTGTTCAACTCTATCCTCTACAGCACCTGTCGTACCCAACGGGTACAATATCCGAGCGCAATGGGCCCACCGTGTTGTCATTGTGACATCCATTTCGTCAATCAGGTGCGTTCCTTGATGATGGGGGGCCTGGGGATAAAAAGCAGTCCTGCTCACAACTCATGTGGGCCCCACCAAATGGAACAATGGGTAGGGGACGCCAATCATAGGTACATGTGTGGAGCCTACCGTAGTGCAGATATTCCATCCAATTCATTCATCAGATGATCCTCAAAAGGATGAAGGGATATTCCAAAATTTGGCCCCATCAAAAACTCTGGAAGGCCACTTCAAGTGAACATAGAGATTCTAGGCGCTTATACATTTCCCATGTATTGTGGCCCACCTAAGTTTTGTATCAGGCTAATCTTTGGGTTGTGCGATGATCAAGAGGCCGCAACTGATGGACAGAGCGAACGTCATACATATTACACAGTGGGCCCCTAAAGCTTGGGTGTTGCACCTGTTGCCCACAACAGGTGTTGGAGGAGATCCCGAACCCGAGTAATATGGCGCACTGAGCTGTAGAGTTGAACATAAGCCAAGCTAGCTCGGTTAGCTCGTTCGACTTGGCTCGATTCAGCTCAATTCGAAGGTTGGGTTCGAACCAAGCCGAGCCATTTTTCCGAGCTCGAAAGGATTTTCAAGCCGAGCTCGAGCTAACCCAAGCTCGATTCGGCTCGGCTCAAAGTTCGGCTTGATCACAGCTCGATTCGGCTCAACTCGGTTGGAACTCAACTCAACTAGCTAGAAATGTATGTTGTTTAGTCCCACATCAGAAGAGAGCAAAGAAATGAGAGGTGAAACTCTCTATAAAAGTAAGTGGGGGGTGTCAATGGGCTTTGGGCTACCTTTGGGCCCAAATTTTAAACAGTTTTAGGCCGGGCTTTTGAGCTGGGCCTATTTAAATTTTTGTTTTTTCCAGGCTCGAAAGCTTGGTCGAGCCAGCTCGATCATGTCAGTCCAGCTCGAAGGCTGAGCCGAGCCAAACACGAGCCAGGGTGGTCATTGAACGAGCCTAGCTCGAACAAGGCAAAGCTCAGCTCAACTAAGCTCATGTACAGCTCTACCTATGGTCCTATTAGGATTGAGACTTGAACTTTGCAGATGTTGAGGCACTACTGCAAGCTGTAAAAGTCGCAGTACACCATGGTTTTAGTCCTACCAACATTGAGGGGGACTCATCAAATGTGATCTGTTATTCTACTGCCTCATGCTCGTGAAGAGTTTTCAATATGATCTAAGAGGTCAAGGACTTGTTCAGAATCTTTATTGTTTCTTTCTCACAAGTCAATAAGGTAGCTAACTCTGAGGATCCTAGCCAAATCAGGAGTCGTAGCGTCTACTTTGAAGTGTATTGACTCAAATAAGATCTCTCTACCTGTGTTTTAGTTGTTGTTCTTGAATTTTGTTGTTCAGTTTCATGGTCATGAGTTGAATTAAATCCATCTTCGTTTTCCTTTTTCTCAAGCTGTTTTGTGTTACCTCCTTTGTAATTTGCCTTTTGTCCCCCCTTTCTTTTGGCTTTTTTTCAATAAATTAAATCCATTCATCAAAAATTTCAAAACAAAATCATGTCATTGACAAGCAAAGTTCTAATATCATGTGAACTTACTTCCTCATCATGTTAAAAAGACACCAGTATATTTCAATGCTTAGACACCAATATGCCTTTTGTTGGCTTTCTTTGCTTGAAAAAGCTCCCAAATACTAAGTAATTCATAAAAAATAAATAAATAAATCATGAAAAGGTACATACGTGGCAATCACAAGTGTGCCTATTTCATGTGAACTTCCTCATCATGCAAACAACATTCATGCCATCATATCTTCTGTGATAGCAAAGAAGAGGTAGAAGAACTTTCGGAAGAAGAGAGAGCTTGGAGGGAAATTCACGAGGCAAAATATAACACTAGATTGAGGGAAGAGGAATTAAATGAAGGCAACAATCTCGGGCAACTTGGTTGAAAAAGGGTGATAAGAATACAAAAAAAATTCATGCCAAGGCAAGTGCTCGAGCTAGAGTCAATAAAATCAAATGCTTAATAATGGAAGGGTAAAGAATTGAAGAAAAGAATAAGGTATCTACAACAATTGTTAAATTTTATAAGGATCTTCTAAAAAGGGAAGATTGGGTGAGACTGAGGCTTGATAATCTTTCTTTTGCGTCCTATCTTCTGTGGCAGCGGAGTCTCTTGAAAAGCCAATCTCGAAAGAGGAAATCAAGAAGGTAGTCTCAGAGTTGGAGAGGGACAAGACACCTAGGTCGGATGATTATCCAATAGCTTTCTTTCAAATCTTTTGGAAGGTGGTAAAATGGGACTTGTTTAAGTTTACAAATGAATTTTCCAAGCATGGTTCTTTTACATCAGTATTAGGAGCGACTTTTACCAATTTGGCTCTAATTTCCAAAAAAAGAAGTGGAAAGTTTAAGGGATTTAAGACTGATTAGTCTATTGGGAGGGTCATACAAGATTTTGGCAAAAATATTGGTAACCATATTTACTGGGGTCGTTAGTGATGTGATTTCAAAATCTCAAAGAGCTTTTGCAGAAGGTAGACAAATTGCGGATAGTGCATTAATAGCTCATGAATGTATTAATGCTTGCTAGAAAAGTTTGGGATACCATCCTTACTACTCTCATTGTACCATGGGTGATGCCAGCAACAATTTCGTCTCTTCTAGCAGCTTGGCATGAAGGGGGAGTAGGGGAAGAAGGCAAGACAGTTTGGCATTTAGGGGCCATGGCCTATGTTTGGGCAATATGGGGAGAAAGGAATAGGAGATGCTTCGAAAACTTGTCAACTTCCGAAGATATAGTCGCGTGAAGAGCATTACGCTGGGTTTTAGATTAGGCCGCAGCCGGAAAGGATTTGGACATCTTTGTCCTCTTTGCCATGCTTGGGCTGTAGTTCCTTTTCCTTTATGTTGCTTTTTTTGTTTTCTTTGTATTCTTTGCCGCTTTGGGCGATGTTTTAATAAAATCATTACCTTTCAAAAAAAAAAAATTGATACTTGCTATAAGAAAGGAAAAAAGGATGTTGTTTGTAAGTTAGATATTGAGAAGGCATATGGTTACGTGGATTGGGATTTTCTTAATTATATGCTAGGGTGGTTGGGATGTGAGGAGAAATGAAGCGAGCATGGGTTCAAGTTTGTGTCCGATCAGCAAAATTTTCAGTGTTGGTAAACGGTGCGCCGAAAGGGTATTTATGAGCTTCTACAGGTTTGCCACAGGGAGATCCACATCTCCTTATTTGTTTGTGGTGGTGATGGAGGCACTTGGGAGGATGTTGGATCAAGGGTTGTAGTGGGTTTGGTGGAAGGATTTCGTGTGGACAATCCAAATTTTCAAATATCTCATCTTCAATATGTGAATGACACTTTGCTATTATGTGAGGCAGATGAATTGAAAGTTGAAAATCTTCGGTTAATTACATCATGTTTCGAAGCAATTTCGAGCTTAAAGGTCAACATTGATAAAAGTGAATTATTAGGGGTCGGTCTCTCCAAGGTTGAGGTAGAGGTTTTTACGGCTCGTTTTGGATGTAGGATGGGTTCCTTTCCATCTTCATATCTCGATCTTCCATTGTGCATTGGTAAGCCAAGCAAGCACTTATGGGAAAAAGTGATTGAGAGGTTTGAAAGAAAACTGGTATCTTGGCCGAGGAGGTATGTTTCGTTAGGAGGGAGGTCAACATTAATTAAATCGGCTATATCAAATTTGCCAATTTATTTTATGTCCACTTTCAAAAGTCTCAAATTAGTTGTCGCCAAGTTAAGAAAACATTGGGTGAGATTTTCTATGGCAGGGGTCAGAAATGAATCAAAAATTCCATCTATTAAACGGGAAGAAGTTTATAAATCAATGTGTCAAGGAGGTGCAGGCTTGAGAAGTATGGAGATAATGAACTCGGCCTTGTTTGAGAAAAGTGGGCATGGAAGTTGGGGGTTGAGGAGGGTAGTTATTGGAGGGAAGTTTTGGGTAGAAAATATGGGAGGAAGAGGGTATATGGACAAATCTTCTTCTTTATATAGGACGTCATCATTATGGAAATCGGTGAATTTGTTGAAATCCAAGGCTTGGAAGGGGGTGGGTTTTTCATTAGGTAATGGTAAGAAGATTCGTTTTTGGTAGGACTTGTGGATTGGGGATCAAAAACTAAAGGTTGTGTTTCCTCTTTTAGCAAATGTTTCCTTAGTGCCTTATCTTTTAATTGATCAATGTTTTTCTATTCATGGGGAGGAAATCATTTGGGCATCGCTTTGTAGAAGGCACTTAAAAGATGAAGAGTTTGAAGAATTGGTCAAATTGTTAGATTTGCTTTCAAATAGTCATTTGTCCTTCATGTAAGTCAGATTCAATGTTGTGGCTAAAATAAAAATCCAGAAAATTTTCAATGAAATCCTTTTATATGATGATCAATGAGGGGCATAGTGGTCAACTTCAATGCCATACAGCTTATGTGTGGCATTATGGTGCTCGAAAGGTGGCGGCTTTTGCTTGGTTTGTGGGAAGGAACAAGGTTCTTACGATTGACAATTTGTGCAAGCGGCATATGATAATTCCGAATGTGTGTTTATTATGCTATCAAGATGAAGAATCGGTTGACCATTTATTTATGTATTGTCCTTTTGCTTCAAAGGTTTGGAATGGTTTTTTCAACCAATTTAATATGTCATGGGTTGTTCCTAGCTCGATTGCACAATTTTTTCTTATCTTGGCATGGAGGGACAAAAGCGAAAGTTGGGAAGTGGGTTTGGCATTTGTGTTTATTAACAGGGTTATGCAATATTTGGGCAGAAAGGAACGATCGTTGCTTCAGAAATCAAAAGGGTCGTATTGAAGAAGTTTTCAATAGAGCGAAATTGAATGTTATGGAATGGGCTTAGGCAGCTAAAGTAATCAGAGTTGATCAATTTTCTACAAGTTGGTCCAAGTTGTAAAGGGTTTTCAATGTATTTTCTTTTTTATCTTTCCTTTTTTCTTTTGTATTCTTTGGCCTTGGCCTTTATCTAATAAAGTGATTATCACTTCCAAAAAAAAAAAACTCATTATGGATATCTCCTTGTTATTTGTATTAGCATGCATGTTTCACCTCCTAACATCCTTAAACAATAAATCAATAAAATTCTATAGATCATCCAAGTGTCCAGTATTGGGCTTACTTACAGTGACATAGTACCGATCGAGGGATCCTATATGACCAATTAATGATTAAAGTATAGTTGTTGCCACCAGAAGACCAACCCGTTACATCTATAAAAGGATGGCTCATTGTCTATTTACAGCTTGTTGCTGGTGGAAAAAAGTTCCAAAGGTGTTTGATTTTTCATTTCCTATATAAATACCCCGTAATAGCACATTATTACTTCTTACCCCTGTTTGAAAGTCAATGTGTCTTTCCACCTCAAAAAGCTGTCCTAAAAGGACTAACTTAAACTTGTGGGGCCCACCATGATGTATGTGACATATCCACATCGTCGATCCATTTTACTAAACCTTTTAGGGCATGAGCCCAAAAATGAAGCAGATCCAAAGCTCAAGTGAACCACCCCACAGGAAAAAAGTGGTCGTAAAATGTCCACAGTTGAAAAGTTTTTTCTTCCTAGGGCCGGCAAGATTGTTTATTTGTCATCTAACATGTTCATTAGGTCACACAAACATGGATAAGGGGGTTACACAAATATCAGCCTGATCCAAAACTTCTGGGGCCCCCAAGAAGTTTTTAACAGTGGGCGTTCAATTCCCACTTTCCTGTGGTGTGGTCCACTTCAACTTTGGATCTGCCTCAATTTTGGGCTCATGCCCTAAAATCAGCTGGCAGAACGAATAGACAGCATGGATAAGCCACATACATCACAATGGGCCCCGCGTGAAATCTGCACCCCTCAGTTTTAGTGTTTAAAAGGTAAGTTGTCAACATCTGCATTGAAAATGGTGAGGGAATTACATTGGTAATTAATTATTACCTATTTATAGGGATTTATAGAAGTGAATTAGAAAACAAACAGCCCCTAAACCACATTGTGTCACGGTCAACTCCTCTCACACATAAGTTAGGAGAATCTTCTACTCCTCTCACATAAAGTTGGCGCTTATCCATTCCAAACACTGTTGAATGCCCACTCAGATCTATCAAGCTAGAGCCAAGGTTTGGTGGACTAGCCTACTTGTTAAGTCTTCCAAACTAAATTTTGATGGCTCATCTTTTAACATCAAGATTCCAACAGTATTGTTGGTGGTTTGGGAGATGACAAGGGCTCATTCATGTCTTCTTCAAGAGCATCAAAATGGGAAAAGGCTGGCGAAGTGGATTCCTTCGAATTTCTCAGCCCAGTAATTGTGGAAGCTAACACTGATAAGCCTATAAATGGGATTGAGCCCTAAGGAGTTATTTTGTCTTACTAATTCGAGGCAGTAAAGGGAGAGTGCTACTCCCTCATTGCTGCTCAAAGAATTCTTCTTCTTCTTCTTCTTCTTCTTCTTCACATTGTTCCTACTCTCTCTTCCCTCTTGTTCTTCATGCTCTTCATTCATTCAATCTTTCTTTGTTTTTTAATCTGTAAGTAGAGATTTTATGAAAAAGGAAGAGGAAGCCCAAAGGCCACTACAAAGCAAAACCATTTAAACTCAAGGACATTACAAGCTAATCCCTCCCAGCGTAATGGATTTCTGCCTAGACTTGGAGAAGACACTATCCCAGAAGCTTCTACCCAAGAGCAAACAAGCTGTTTAACTGTTGAGATAGTTGCCGGGCCTGACGCACTTTATTATTTAAAGTGCAGTTTTTCCTCTCGATCCAAACAGGCCAAAGGATAGCTACAAAGTACAAAGCAGAGCCTCAAACAGAGCAAACAGCTTCCGCCTAGGAATACGCATTCTCAAAGCCGCCACGAGCTGCGAAATGGAGGAAAGCTCTTCATTCTATCTTACCCTCGAATATTAGATAAACCTCTAAGAAGGAAACTCAAGAAGGGCCTCCACTGGTATACCAACAAGAGAAACATCTCAGACCTTGTTCATATGTTTGCATGTCTCCATTGAGACAGATAAAGAGGTAAACAGTGATAAGTACAGCTAGTCCAGCATCTGACTCTCTTCTTCACACAAGAACATGGTTTCAAATATTAGTTTCTAAGCGCAGCTAACCCCGGGACCAAAACCAGTACAACTTATACAAACTCATTCTGATTCACTTGGAATCCATGATGGTGGGCAGTAGCTGTGGTACCCAGTTGAATAGGCATTGGAAGATATCTGAACCATGCGCAAAAATACACATTCGGATAAATTGCTGCTTTGTTGAAAAAGTTGGGCAGCCCAATAACCCAGAGGATGTATTGTTGCTTTGTTAGAGAGTTGAGCATGGGAAAAATCAAGTACTGGAGAGAAGAGATGTCTAACAAATTACTCCTTCATCAACATCATTATTATTCCTTTGGAAAGCCACCCAAGAAAAGAATAGCTCTCTAGGTCTAGCTTGGGAGAGCAATAGAGATATGTCATACCAACTACATATTTATCTTGTTTCTCTGTATTGTTCTCCTGGCACCATACAAGCTCATTTACAGTAATCAAATTTATCAGTTCGGAGAAACCAATCCAGCAAACCTGATAACTGAATCCATGATAGTATTTGTTGATGCACATCACACGCACATTTCCCACAAACCAATCAGAGTGCCCCAACTTCCACAGAAAAAAAATAATTATCATGATAAGCTCTCATTCCAAAAAAAAAATTATCATGATAAGATGAATAAGAAAACAAGAAATTCTAGAGGAAACAAATAACCATGAATATACTGATATCAAACCAAGACATAGTAACATTTGCAGCAAGTTTTACAAAGCATGGAAATTGAAGGAAATGGAGATATAGCTGCTGCATCCAAAATCACAATAACCGCAATGCACAATTTCAACACCATCATGCAAAATTGACACCAAGAAATGGGTGCTACACCAAAATTACAAAAGAGAAGAAGAAGAAGAAGTTTAAAACCAAAACCAGGAAATTTCTGTACTAAACCTGAATTAACAAACAGAATATGAAAAAAGAACAAACAACATACGGAGCAAATAAATGACATTAGATTAGTTGCATTACTTACAGTCCAACAGAAGAGAGAGAGGGAGACTTTCTTGGAGGAAATGACTTCTCTGAATGTGGGAGTATCTATCTCTATAGAGAACATACTAATATCTTTTCTAACAATGGATGAGCCGTTTCTTGGAGGAAATGACTTCTCTGAATGTGGGAGAATCTATCTCTATAGAGAACATATTAATATCTTTTCTAACAATGGATATATACATCCTATTTTTGCAAAGGATAAAAACAAGATACGTTATAATACATACAGGTATATATGAGGCTGTGCATAGCACAAGTACAGTACTGCGCAGGAATACGAAAAGATGTACTCCTCTAACAATAACAACACAAATAGGAACCAAAGTCGAGCTTAAATGATAGTAGAGCAATCAAAAGAAAGAACGGCAGAAACTGGTAATCAAACTAAACGTGTAAAACAATGGAATTAAGCAAGAAACCCCATGAAAAACAGAAGATTGGAACAAACCAGAACTAATACGAATTACAGGAAGAATCAATCTCAGATCACTTAAATAAAATATAATAACTTAAATAAAATATAATAAAGAAGATCAAAGAAAAAAAATGCTCAAGAGAAAATTCATCAAACACAAGATAAAACAAACAGCAGACTATAATTGGTATGACACAAAACCTATAAAACATAAAATTTCAGTCGTAAAGAATTTAAATGAAACAAAAACCGAATAAAAGGGAGGGCATAAAACCAGAATTCCAGAACCCAACAATGAAAGAAAACCAAATTTAGATAATATCCAGTTACAAAGCAAGCAAAACAAACAGATTAAAAAAAAAATCACAAGAAAGTGCATGAAACTTCAGGCCAAAAACCAACAAAACAAAACCAAAAAATTGCAGGAGATCAAAACCCCAAACCCTTAAAAATTGAAAGAAATTTACAAGATGGAAAAATTTACAATACAACGAAAAGAGTATAAAACCATTTTTGTAAAATGATATACGAAAACCATTTAATTTCTCAACAACGGGACAAAAGTGCATGCAAATTTTTTATAAAAAAAAAAAAATCGCAAGAAAAGCAAACCCAATCAGGTAACATGCAGAATTCAAAAAAAAAAAAAACATAAAAACAATAACATCCATAAAAGAAAAATCAATTCAAAGTTACAAAACAAGAAAAACAATAACCAACCTTACCAGAAAAATACAGCAAAAGATTCAATTCAGCAGCGATAGAACAGAGCCACCTAACAAAAGCATCAAACCCAACCCTAATTCTTCAAAATTCAAAAGAACATAGGTAATAACTAGAAGAGATGAGAACACGAAGAAGCCTAATGTAGTTTCGGGTTCGCATTCCACTACACAGACAGTAGAGCAAAGCCGCGTTCAAACCAGTTGCAATTGAGAGCACATCCAAACACACCAAAACAAAGGACGACAACGATGATGACGACAACAAGAGATGGAAAGGACCTGGACGCTCCAGAGCCGATCGCTGGAAGCGACTTCATGCCATCCATGAGAGACAAGAAGCGACTGTGCCACGCTGCGTGCATCGAGATGGCTCAAGATCATCGTCAAGATGTCCGGGCCAAACACCACCAGAGGATCCCTAACATCGGAATTCTCTCTCTCTTCTCTCTCTTCTCTCTCTTTCTCCCTCGGCCTCTTCTTCCTCTTCGCATTCGGCATTCTTCCGCCGTTGATGACTGGGCCGAGAGGGAATGATGGCTCCTCCGACGGATCGGATGGCTGCTGGTGGTGTCGTCCTGGCTCGATATCCACCATTGAAGAGACGAGAAACCGACAAGAGGAGTAGGAAAAGTGGCGGAGGCTCTGTATTTATAGCTTCTTCCACAGAGCAAGTGATCGAGTGGTGGATTGGAATTGTGCCTTCTTGTCAACAGTATTACGATTATGCCACTTACTTGTCCCGAATGGAAACTGCCGTCTCGGAAGGGAGTCCGGATCCCCTGTTTGCTGCAAACAAAAAAAATTCCTGTTTACAGCTTTTTTATTGGTCCTCGTTGTGCATGTTTGCAACCTCATCACACTGAAGCGCGATTTCCTGCTTGCAGCAGCAAACAAAGGATCGGACTCGAGGGACTGTGGATCCCTGAATGCGGGGCCCACCTTGATGTGTACCTTAAATCCACCTCAGGAATTTGTAACCATATCTATAGATTTACCGTGGTCAAAAAAAGCTTTTAATGATAAGTATCTAATCACATACTCTCCGGTGTGGTGTACGTAAGATTTGAATTGTCTTCATTTTTGGTACATGCCTTAAATGACGTTTCAGAAAGGATAAATGGCATGGATTTAAGTAACGTAGATCAAGGTGGACCCACAGTCAGGGATCCACGGAAGCCTCTGGGAGCGATTAGATGTTACCTCGGTAACACGAGTGTTTCTCTGACCGTGGGGCCACCTCGATGTGTGTGGCATATCTCCGCTGTACATCTGTTTTTTCAACTAATTTTAGAGCAATGTCTCAAAAATGAAATAGATGAAAATCTAAAATGGACCCACCACAAAAAAATAATGGTCATCAAACTCCCACCAATAAAAACTTCCTAAGACCCACTGTAATGTTTATTTGTCATCTAATCTGATTGATAAATTCAAATGATATGGATGAAGGGAAAGCACAAATATCAGTTTAATCTAAGACTTTGTGGCCCTAACATAAATGCCAAGGTGGGCGCCAAGGCGGGCCCCGAAGTTAGGGAAACGCACACCTATGAGTTACCTGAGTTATACCTAATTTACTCTCTATTTAAATGGAAAGGGCAAAATTGGGATTGGGTACTGCACTCAACCTACCTGAGCTAGAAGACGGTGTAGGATTTGGTTGAACCATATGCTCGCTGCTGGGAGAGATAGGGCATGCAAAGCGTGTTCCAACAATAGGACTAAGCTTTGACAACGACCCTTCTATCGACATTGTGGGTGTTGAAAAAGCATTGTGCACCCACTGTAATGTTGTATTTTATCCGAAACACTAAGTCTTTGAAAGTTGTACACTAAATATAATTGTCTTAATTTCTCACAGCAGCAAGCAGTCCAATCAAATTTTACTATATTGTGTTTGTGCCGAGCACAACATAGATGACAATCACTCAATCTAAGTTTGAAAGGACGCAGTTTGTGTATTGACACCCTAACACCATGTAGCTTGGTGGTGTTTGGATGTGGTGGCATTTGATTGAGTATGTGCTACCTGCTGTCGGAGACAGATGCCATGCGGACGAGGGTCAGGTGACCAGAACACCAGCAAGCATGCTAGTGTCAAAGCTCTGTGAATCTCACCATGATGTATCTATTTTATCCAAGTCGTCCATCAATTTTCTCATATAATTTTAAGGCATTATAAAAAAATGAGGCAGACCTAATGTTTAAGTGGACCATACTACAAGAAACAACGGGGATTGAACATTTACCACTGGAAAATTTTTGGGGGCCACATAAGTTTTGGATCAAGCTAATATTTGTGTTTTCCATTCATCTAGCTCTTTGTGATCTTATGAACAGTTTAGATGACAAATAAACATCACTATGGTCCCTAGGAAGGTTTCAACGATGGACATCATTCTCCTCACTGTTTCATGTGGTGTGGTCCACTTGAGCTTTATATTAGACTCATTTTTAGTCTCACACCCTAAAATGAGCTAGAAAAATGGATGGACGACGTGGATAAAACACATACATCATGATGGGGCACATAGAGCTTTGATACCATCTAGTTGGCTGGTGTTCAAGCCACCAGCAAAACCACGTCCATGCGAAGCATGTTTGAAAGTTGTTAGGCCAAGTAGTACTTGACCTTGCCTATGTCTAACAATGGCATATGGCCCAATGAAATTCCGTCATCATAGTGTAGTGATCACAACATAATCGGAGTCCGAACATCCTAGCATTAAAGTACGTAGTGATCACCACGCAACAAGATTCCAAATGAAAATGGATAAAATGGACTTGAATCGCATGGCAACTGACCCAACGCCTAGTAGCTCATTGGTACGGGGATGCGATGGGATACTGTCAAAGAGTGGCCCAAAAGTATAAACATGCTTTTTGTGAGGCCCTTTTTTATAGAGGTACATGGCCTAATTAAGTTTTGCCACGCTCCAACACCACCTATTTACATGGTGTTAAGCTTACCATACAATCCATGTTTAGATGAAGTGGGGCATGTGGTATTGTTTTGGCCATTGTGCTAGGATCATGGGTTGAAAATCTCTTTGATCCCCTGATCATGCCTTTTCAATTAGTAGTCTACAAATAGCTGGTCATGAAGGAGTGTAGAGTAACAATTTAGATTCAACTAAAGAAAGCCATCACTTATAGTGGGTACGTAAGATGTTTTAATATAATGGAATGGTTCGTCTTATGGGGCGGAACCTATGATGGTGAAAAATGAGTAAGTTTCAACCCACAAAAGCAACTTCAACCATGCATATAGGTGAAGATGTGTGAAGATAATATGCAAAGAGATCTTTTAGCTACGTGGATTCTAAGAAAGGTATAGAGATTTCAGTTATTTTTTAGTATTTGATAATATGAATTTAGAGAGAATTGGATTATAGAGAAATCAAAATCTCCTAAAGGCTAGTTTTTGGAATCTTAGCTAAGAGATGGATTACAAAATTCAATAAATTTTGATTCCTCTCTAGAGGTTATATTTTCAACCTTTGAAGAGCTCTTCTACTTGGAAATGGTATTTGCACCCTTCCCCAGCACATCTCTCCCTCTCTCTACTCTAATATTTTGGTCAAGTGTGATGGATGATATGTAAGAACTTATAAATTAGTAATTGCACATGCAGCATAAAATTAAATCATGTAAATATATCATAAACAAAAAATGAAGTGTGTTTAATCATTTGATAATCCGATTGTTGGACATTTATTGGACAATTAAAAATGAAAAATATCCAACAGCCCAATTTCCACAAATAAGTGTACGCAAATCAAAAGTTGGGATTATTCAACCAATCTAATGTTGGGTTGGTGACTTTATGATAATGAAATGCACATTTTACTTAATTTTATATGAGTTAATAAATGACATGCGTATAATTTTCAAGTGCATACGTATCAGGCATTGTTAATGTCAGATTTTGTAACGAGATCCTCCGGCTTTTCTCCTTCGTTCCAGGAGGGATTTCCACCACCAGACCTGAAGCAAGACAGCGAATAAGGGTGGCTGGGGACCAGCCGTTAGCCCTCCGACGCTTAAGTTAGGCCACAGAAGAGAAGCCAAGCAAAACGGGACCAAGATTGAATGATGAGTACGTACCTCCTCTTCAAGGGAGCCATCCCCTTATATAGATCTGAAACAATCCAATCTGTTACGTGAGATGTCGAAATCCCGTTGATGTCGCATACGATACTGAGAACTCGCTGATTTCATGGGATAAGATCCTATCTTTTTAGTCAGATCCAACCCAATGATTTATTCCAACAATCACGCCCCTAGATGGTAATCCCTTGAAATCCGGCTGGATCCGGCCGGAAGCCATAGTTGGAGTCATAGCCTCCGAAAAGGAAGGAGACGCCCGTAGCTGGGAGTCATGGCCTCCGAAAAGGAAGGAGACGCCCGTAGCTGGGAGTCATGGCCTCCGAAAAGGAAGGAGACGCCCGTAGTAAAGCTGCTCGCAGGTTAAAATGTGGTCGCGAGTCCAAGTACATATTTTGGGTGTAATGTCTTTCAACGACTTGTGAGAAGGTCTGCTCGCGAATCGAGCTTTGCCGTATTTGACTATCGGTTATGAAGACTCGGGACTTGCGAATAGCTGCTCCGTATTTTTCAATCTATGACTCTTGATCAGGTGATCTCGAGAGTCGAATGGACGTCCCGCACTTGTCCAATATTCGACTCTCGATCAGGTGATCTCGAGAGTCGAATGGGCGTCCCGCACTTGTCCAATATTCGACTCTCGATCAGATGATCTCGAGAGTCGAATGGACATTTCCACGTGAAATCTTATCTCCACCATTTTGCCTATAACAGATGCCCCCCAAGTCCTTGCCGCCAAGAATTCTTAAGGAAAGGACTTAGCTCACTATCACACGAAACCGCTCGCTACCTTCATCGAGAACGACACCCCTCATGATGGGCTGAATTTAATGAGCGCCAGCTTTCCGCAGCCTTTTCGCTGATGGGAAATGAAGGGGCGCTCGCCACGTGTTTGAGGAGTTAATGGGCGTGCCTGCTCGAGCGCTGTGTCCAACGAGGGACTGCCACGTGCCATCAGATACGGCGGAATGATTGCCTATAAATATACGGAGTCCGCCATTTCTTTGATTTTCTACAGAAGTTTATTCGAAAGAATCCTGCAACCCTTTCTTTCCATTCTTCTTCTTCCTCCGGTGCTCAATCTTTCTTTTTCTCGGTATACTTCCTTTTTCTTCTTCTTTTATTTTCATCTCCCCATGGCTGGGAACTCTGACGAGACTACTGTCCCCCTTGGCGATGCCACTCCGGAGTCCTCTGCCTCCAGCAGTGCAAGGGTTTCGGCGGGGAGATACACAGCAGCCGGGTATCCTTCCGTTTTATCGGAGGACCGGCTGGCTGAGCTCCGGGAGAGATACCAAATCCCTGACTCTGTAACTCTCCGCTTGCCCGGAGGTGGAGAAACACCCGACTCCCCCCCCCCCCCAGGATGCGTAGCATTTTACGAGTACCAACTCATCCTGGGGGTACGCCTTCCCCTCCATCCCTTTGTTCGCGATGTATTACGGTGTTACAAGATTGCCCCTGGGCAACTCATTGTGAACGGGTGGAGGGTGGTTTTGGGCTCCTTTGCCCTTTGGGCTCAGGCTGGCAACGGGGAACTCACGGCGGAGGAGTTCCTCCGTATGTTCCGCCTGAAGAAAGCTCCATCCAGCGAAGGCTGGTATTATTTATGTTACTGGCACCGGGATAACTTCGTGTTGGGTAAGCCCTCCTCGAACTATCCCGGCTGGAGGAAGCGGTGGTTCTATGCTTCCGGGAGTTGGGAGTCTGCCTCCTCCAGGGGTCCAGGAGTGACCCGGTTTTTCTGTGAAGGTAGACACAATCCCGTATTGTGCAGTTTCCTTAGAATAATTTTTAGGGTTTCGCTTCGTTTGACCCTTATTTGTGCTCGCAGGCATCCCGGCATTGCGGAAACCGAATTTGAAGGGTGGGATCAACGAGAAGATCGTCAGAGTGTATAAGGTGCCTGTCGGAGATAGGCATATCGAGGCTTGCTTATCTCCTTCGCGACTTGCAGCAGCAGGCCTCATATCCAGGAGAGAAGTCGAAATGACGAAGGCTGGAGAGAAGAGAGGCCTACTGCCCCGTCTGAAGGGCACAGGTTCCAAAAGGCAGAAGAGAACCCCTGCCGAACCGTCTCAATCTTCCATCCGCGCGGGCAGCGATCAGCCTGCCCTTCCCGCGAGCATGGCGGGGGCCCCAGCTGGGCCTACTATCCCTTCGCTGGTGGTCGCACCTGGGCCACCAGTGATCAACATTGCAGACAATTCCCCAGATGGGGTGGGGTCCAGCTGCCCCCCAGCTGAAGAGGCTCGAGAGCAGGTAGAGCCTCAAGAGCCAACTCCTGCTCGGGAGCTGGTCCCAGCTACCGAGCAGGGACCTGCTCGCGAGTCCATGCCTCCAGCTCGCGAGCAGACCGGTTTGGTCGTTGCCCAACCGTCTGGGAGCGGGACGTACTCGATTCCACGCCACCTCCACCCTGTGTGTAAGTTCTTGTTCGAGAACGTTCCGCCTCACGCCTTCGGCTCTCTCCCCGAGCCAAGCCCTGAGAACCTTATCCTTGAAGCGGGGATGAGGATGGTTCAGGTAAGACTTTGTCAAGATCTGTTTCGACCTGTTGATACGTTCCAGAAATCTTATATTTTTCATCTCTTTGCAGGGTTTAGATCTTATTCTGCGAACGAGGCGTGATATCGTTGCCGCCCGTCGCACGATAGAGGAGGCTGAGGGAAAGAGGACTGCCTTGGAAAAGGCAGTTCAAGGAAGAGATCAACTGCTCAAGGCTCGTGAGGCAGTGATCTCGAAGAGAGATGAGGAGAAAAAGATCCTCATTGAGAAGATCCAAGTCCTGACCGACGGGTATCAGGCCTTGGACTCAGACTACGTGAAGCTCACGGGTCTGAAGGAGAAGGCAGAGAGAGAGAGGGAGATCTTCCGACAGGACAAGATCTCATTAGAGGAGCAATTCGCGGGAGCCAGGTCGCAGCTCAAGGAGGCCTACGACAACCTGACTAGGGAGCGCACCGCTCTTGCGCAGCTTAAGGACGACTCGATCCACTGGGACGAGGAGAGAGTCGCCCTTGTAAAAATGCTCTCGGAGGAAGGTACTCGCGCAGTTTCCGAGTTCCGGACTTCGCAGCTGTATGACGATGAACGTTATGAGTCATACGATGCTGGTCGAGACTTTGCACTGAGAGTAGTGCAACGAATGATCCCATCCTTCGATATGGGGGAATTCGGTCGAGTCGCGACCATCATAGCTGCAGAAGAGCAAGCTGCTGCCGAGAACGAGGTGACCGAAGCCACGCAGGCTAGAGGGGCTCCTGAAATGGGCCCTGAAGTCGAGAGCGTGGCTCCTCCTAGCGATTGATTTCCTTTTATTTTCTTTTATACAAATGTATATGTAATCATCTGATTATTAATGAAAAGATGTTTTTGGAAGTGCCGCTGTTTCGTTGCTGTTCTCCCTTCATCTTTTATTTTTTGCTTGTTAATCTTGAATGGATTCGTCAGAGATGTGACCCTTTAATTCGAGCATGAGCTAAGCTGCTCGCGATCAGGATGTGACCCCGTTCGCTGCCCTAATTTGGGCACGAGCTGTGGTGCTCGCATTTTGGAGTGCGATTCCTCCTCTCACCAATCGCGAGTAACTAACTCATGAAAAAATGAATTAGACTCAATCCGGGGGTCGTGAGACCATGTCCGCGTTGAGATAGACTGATCTATCGATTGAGATTTTGATTCTACCAAGGGCAGAAGGTTGGTCAAGAGATGGTATTCATTCTCTTCGGGGCTGTTCAGGTCCATGAGAATGGAGAAGCGACCAACTAGTGATGATTTCAATCCTACCAAAGGTAGGCAATTGGCCAAGAGGACGTCTAAGCACTCTTCAGGGCTATTCCGGTCCATATAAATGGAGTAGCGGCCAAAAGATATCTTTCACTTTATTCATAAGATGTTATGATAAACTACATCAAATCTAGGGGTAGTATCTTAGCAAATGCTCCACGTGCCAAGGGCGACGTACAGGCTTCCCTTGCATGTCTTCAAGATAATAAGTACCGGGTCGCACAACCCTAATAACCCGATACGGGCCTTCCCAATTCGGATCCAATGAACGAACAGGAATTCCAAGATTTCGCCTTAGAACCAAATCTCCGAACTGGAAAGATCTAGGTCGAACCTTTGCATTCCGATAACGAGCAATACGTTGTTGATATGCCGCCACTCGTACTTGGGAAGCATTTCTTCGCTCTTCCAAGAAATCGAGATGAAGTCGGATATTTTCCTGATTGCTCGCGGGATCATACTGTTCGATCCGATATGAGGGCACTTGAATTTCCACTGGTACCACTGCGTCAACACCAAATGTTAAGGAGAAAGGAGTTTCGCCTGTCGATGTACAAGCCGTGGTTCTATAGGCCCATAACACTTCTGGCAGAAGTTCTGGCCACACCCCTTTACATTCACTTAGCTTGGTCTTTAAATGATGCTTTATAATTTTATTTACTGCCTCGACCTGCCCATTCGCCTGTGGATGATATGGAGAAGTGCGGAGATTACGTATCTTCCATTTGTCGCAAAATTCATCAAAGGCTGCGTTGTCGAACTGCGTTCCGTTATCGGTAATTATGGTATGAGGAAGTCCGAAGCGACATATAATATTTCTCCACATAAACTTAGTAGTTTGTTTTTCAGTAATTTTGGCTAATGGTTCTGCCTCGGCCCATTTGGTGAAATAATCAACCGCCACAATCGCGAACCTATTCTGTCCCTTTCCCATAGGTAAGGGACCGATGATATCGATCCCCCACTGAGCAAAAGGCCAAGGGCTGTCGACTGGGGTCATCCGCTCAGACGGTACACGAGGTATAGGTTGATATCGTTGACACTTGTCACATTTTTAGAAAATTCTATGGCGTCTGCTTTCATAGTAGGCCAATAATATCCTTGCCTCATCGCTTTATATGCTAGAGATCGCCCCCTGGGATGATTACCACATGCCCCCTGGTGTATTTCATCTAGAACACGATGTGCTTCTTCTGGGTGAAGACACCTCAAATAAGGCAAGGAGAAGCTTTTTCGCAACAAGATTCCATCTTGTAAGGTGTACCTGGCAGCTCGAAGCTGAATTTGTCTTGCAGCTTTCTTGTTTTCTGGTAGGTATCCATCTCTAAGATAAAGGATGATAGGATCCATCCAGCATGGAGACGATTGTAACGATATAACTTGCTCGGGAGCCACTTGGTCGATACTCGAGAGTTGACGGTGCTCGATGGGGATCGAATGTGATAGTTCTGATTCTGGTGCAGAAGCGAGTTTTGCCAAGGAATCGGCCAGTTGGTTCTGCTCGCGAGGGATATGGAATATTTTGTAAGTCTTCAGTTTGGCGAGCAGGATGAGGACACGAGACTTGTATAAGGCCATTCTTTCTTCTTTGGTTTCGAATTCGCCAAGAACTTGGTTGACAATGAGCTGGGAGTCGCTATGAATTATCAAATTCTGGACTGCGAGGACAACGGCTAGCTCGAGGCCGACAATAAGGGCCTCATATTCTGCTTCATTATTGGAGACGCGTGATTCAAAACGCAGAGCGTATTGAAAATGCGACCCGTCTGGAGCCACTAAAATCAGGCCCGCTCCACTGCCACTGGCCCGTGACGACCCGTCTACAAAGAGCGACCAAGAAGGCTGGTCGCTGGTCATACCGCTATCTTCAGAAGAATATGTAAATTCGGCGATGAAGTCAGCCACGGCCTGGCCCTTGACTGCGGTCCTAGGACAGAATGAAATATCATGCTCGCTGATCTCGACCGCCCATTTAGTTAAACGCCCGGAAGCCTCAGGCTTTTGAAGGACTTGACGTAGTGGATGATTTGTTGGTACTAAAATGGCATGGGCTTGAAAGTATGGTCGCAGTTTTCGAGCTGCCGTGATTAAGGCTAGGGCCAGTTTCTCCAAATCAGAATACCTAGTTTCTGCATCAACCATTGCACGACTGATATAATAAACGGGCCTTTGTACCCCGGAATCTTCTCTTATTAAAGCGGCACTAACGGCCGTGGAAGACACAGATAAATAAAGAATGAGTTGCTCATGCGCCACAGGCTTAGATAAAATGGGGGGAGCGCTCATATATTGCTTCAGTTGTTGAAAAACTTCTTCACATTGAGGTGTCCACTTCCAATCAGACTTGGCCGTTGCACGAAGGAGTTTGAAAAAGGGCAGGCACTTGTCGGATGCTCGCGAGATGAACCTGTTCAATGATGCGATGCGACCAGCTAGACGCTGAACGTCCTTCAGAGTCACTGGGGATTTCATCTCTATCAATGCTTTAATCTTTTCGGGATTCGCCTCAATTCCGCGTTGGCCAACCATGAACCCAAGAAATTTCCCTGCAGATACTCCAAACGCACATTTTTCTGGATTTAATTTCATCTGATACTTTCTCATCAGATCAAAGGCTTCTCGAAGATCAGGAATGTGGTCATCTTCATCGATGCTTTTCACAAGCATATCGTCAACATAAACTTCCATGTTCCTACCGATTTGAGCAGCGAATATTTTGTTGACAAGACGCTGATAAGTGGCCCCTGCATTTTTGAGACCAAACGGCATTACCTGGTAGCAATATAGTCCTCGATCTGTGATGAAGGCAGTATGTTGGCCATCAGGTGGATGCATCATAATCTGGTTATAACCAGAGTAAGCATCCATAAAACTGAGGAGGGCGTGTCCAGCTGTCGAGTCGACCAACTGGTCGATTCGTGGTGTCGGGAAGCTATCTTTGGGACATGCTTTGTTTAAGTCTGAATAATCGACGCACATCCTCCATTTGCCATTAGCTTTCCGGACGAGAACTACGTTGGCGACCCACTGTGGGTAGTCAACTTCTTTTATGAAATTTGCCGCGAGCAGCTTCTCAACTTCAGTTTTGATCGCCATTTGTCTTTCTGCAGTGAAGGCACGTCGACGCTGATGTACGGGTTTATGCTTTGGGTCAATGTTGAGACGATGTACGATGACATCAGGATCGATGCCCGGCATATCTTTATGAGACCAAGCAAACACGTCCTGGTATTCAGTGAGGAAACGGATCAAATCTTCGCGGTGGATACTGTTTAAGGAGGAACCGATAAACACGATCTTAGACTGGTCGTCTTCGGTCAAGCGAATCGCCACTGTTTCCTCCCCTGGAGTTCCTGATTTCAGAGCACTTTCCCTTGGATCCAACGCGGTGGCGAGAACGTCGGATGATCCTTGAACTATTTCCATGACAGGTGTCGCTTGAGCCTTCTTTCGATCTTGGAGGGCTATCTGGTAACAGGACCGTGCCTCCTGCTGACTTCCTCTCACGACCCCTATGCCATTTGGGGTCGGAAATTTAACGCATAAATATGAAGGGTGCAAGGCCGCTCCAACCTTAGTTAGAGACGGTCTCCCCAAGATGGCGTTATATGCTGATTTTCGATCCACGACGAGGAAGCTTACGAAGACGGTGGTCTTCGCTGGACTCTCCCCAAAGGTGACTGGGAGATCGATACTTCCTTCAGGTGTCACCACTTCTCCTCCAAAGCCGACAAGAGGGGTCGATACTGGCTTGAGGAGGTTTCTGGCAAGTGCCATCTTGTCGAAAGCCTCCAAATACAGAATATCGGCCGAGCTACCTGTATCCACCATAATTCGATGAGTCAGATAATTTGATTCCTTCAGTGTGACTACGATGGAATCTTCATGAGGGAAATGAATTCCCGCTGCATCTTCGAGGGTGAAAGAAATTGGGGGAGGGCTAGCCTTCGAAGAGTTGGACGTTTGTTCCAGCCAATAGATCTGCTGGGGTTCTTTGGACGCCTTTCGGGCGTATGCCTTTCTTGAAGCTTGAGAGTCCCCCCCGCAAGCTGGACCCCCGACGATAGTGCGAATTTCTTCTGTGGGCTCAGCATCCTCTTGGTCGGTTTGATGATGAGACGGTTCCTTTTGGCGAGATGAGGTCTTCGCCCTTTCTGGTGACCTATTTTTACGAGTAACATAATCCTGGAGATGGCCTTTTCGAATAAGAGCTTTGATATGGTCTCGTAGGGAGATACAATCCTGGGTCCTATGCCCGTGATCTTTGTGAAAGTAACAGAACTTACTCTTATCTCTCTTCTCGGGATCGGATTTAATCTTTGCAGGCCACTTCACATACGGCTTGTGTTTTATCTCCATTAGAACCTTTTCAGGAGACCGATTAAGAGGAGTGTAATTATGATATTTACCAGAGTAAGGCTTCCTGGGAGAACGATCGCGCTGATCGCGATGGTATTTTTTATCTGTAGAAGTTCCTTCTGGCTTGCGTTTCTTACTTTGTACTCCATGGCGTGTCAATGCGACTTCTTCTGCATTGATATACTTCTGAGCTTTGGCTTGGAATTCCGCCATAGTTTTCGGCGGGCTCTTATCTAAGGCAAACCTAAATTTCTCGCTCGTTATTCCAGCAATGAGGGCTGTGAGACCCTTTTCTTCAGTGTAACCCTCGGTTTGAACGGCTTCGGCAGTGAACCGTACTGTGAACTCTTTTATTGTCTCCCCATGTTGCTGTTTCAGATTCATCAGATGGGAGGCTGGCTTTTTAATGCGAATACTTCCCATGAATTGAGAAAGAAATATCTCCGACAATTGGGAAAAGGAACTGATGGAAAGTGGCTTTAACCCCCGAAACCACGTACGAGCCGCTTCCTTCAATGTAAGGGGAAAAGCCCTACACATGATTTCTGAACCATGTCCCTCCAACTCCATGAGGGACCTATATGTTTCCAGATGTTCCAGAGGATCGCCAATGCTTGTATACGGAGCGATAACAGGCGTTCGATACTTTCTGGGCAACGGGGCTTCCATGACCTCGCTTGTGAAGGGAGATTCAGATTGATGTATTGCCGCCATGACAGCAGATGGCCGATTTGCCTGGTATCTCTGCTCCATGACATCAAAACGGTCTTGGATTCTTTTGAGATCTCCTTCCCATGGCAAGGTATAGCTAGACGTTTCGGCGGTGGAGCCTTGCGGTTGAGGTTGTCGAGACGAACTGGAATGTATAGAATGTGGAGACGGCACAGGGGGATGGCCGCCAAGTGGTGGGACCTGTGGTTCATCCATAGAATGCCTGGAAGCAACTGGTATGGGTGGCGGTGGTAACCCTTCGAAGGGTTGTCTTTGCGGTTCAGGGAAGTGCTAATCAAGTCGATTTGACAGTGCCTGAACTCCGGCATTTAGAGTTAGGAGAGTGTTCCCGAGGAATCGTAGGACATCATCCTGATTTCCAGAAGCCTCCAATAATGGATTTGTTGATGGCATATTTGGGGCTCCTTGAGGGATATCCGTCGGAACAGGTGGGAGGGCAGGTGTGGATTCCGTCTCACCGGGCGGAGGTGGTGCCTGCCTCGAAGTTGAAGGATGAACTGTCTTTTTAGGAGGCATCACCGAAGGATTTTGATCGGTGGTTAACACGATTGATTTTGATGATCAAGTCGTTCCCACAGACGGCGCCAAACTGTTAATGTCAGATTTTGTAACGAGATCCTCCGGCTTTTCTCCTTCGTTCCAGGAGGGATTTCCACCACCAGACCTGAAGCAAGACAGCGAATAAGGGTGGCTGGGGACCAGCCGTTAGCCCTCCGACGCTTAAGTTAGGCCACAGAAGAGAAGCCAAGCAAAACGGGACCAAGATTGAATGATGAGTACGTACCTCCTCTTCAAGGGAGCCATCCCCTTATATAGATCTGAAACAATCCAATCTGTTACGTGAGATGTCGAAATCCCGTTGATGTCGCATACGATACTGAGAACTCGCTGATTTCATGGGATAAGATCCTATCTTTTTAGTCAGATCCAACCCAATGATTTATTCCAACAATCACGCCCCTAGATGGTAATCCCTTGAAATCCGGCTGGATCCGGCCGGAAGCCATAGTTGGAGTCATAGCCTCCGAAAAGGAAGGAGACGCCCGTAGCTGGGAGTCATGGCCTCCGAAAAGGAAGGAGACGCCCGTAGCTGGGAGTCATGGCCTCCGAAAAGGAAGGAGACGCCCGTAGTAAAGCTGCTCGCAGGTTAAAATGTGGTCGCGAGTCCAAGTACATATTTTGGGTGTAATGTCTTTCAACGACTTTTGAGAAGGTCTGCTCGCGAATCGAGCTTTGCCGTATTTGACTATCGGTTATGAAGACTCGGGACTTGCGAATAGCTGCTCCGTATTTTTCAATCTATGACTCTTGATCAGGTGATCTCGAGAGTCGAATGGACGTCCCGCACTTGTCCAATATTCGACTCTCGATCAGGTGATCTCGAGAGTCGAATGGGCGTCCCGCACTTGTCCAATATTCGACTCTCGATCAGATGATCTCGAGAGTCGAATGGACATTTCCACGTGAAATCTTATCTCCACCATTTTGCCTATAACAGGCATCATATGCAGCTTAAGTATTATATAACTCATTAATTTTTAAAGAGAATTTTATAAATAAAAAAACTACCTAATTAATGTGGAATTTACATTATAGCACATTCTTTTAAAAAGATTTTCAAGAGGTTATCTCGCTAGTTAATAAAATTATTATTCAACTTGAAATTGCACCCCTATATCTCACACTTAAGGTGCTTTTGTACGCGGAAGCTTAGCGGAGCTACTAGAAACAATGGCTAAGTCCTAGGGGGAGGGATATGACCACTTAAATTTTTTTGCCTAATTAAAATTAATTTACCAATTAAAACTTAATTAAACAATTAACACTTAGACTTTCAGGCCAAGTGGTTCCAATCACATAAACTACAAATGATTTAGCATTTAAGCAACTAGTCTATAAGTGAAGTGAAATACAACTTGTGTGTGCTATATTATTCAAGTGCTTAGCATACAATCTATTTATGCATACATATGAATTTAACTATTCCAATCATAAACATAATAGAATTGCATCCACATAAGCCAAACACAAACACAATGATGTATAGTAGTTCAATTTTCCTACTCCACTCTTGACTGACGCACTCTTCCCTCGAGTGTACCAAATTTCACTATTGAAGGTTTTAAATCAGGTTCACTTCAAACATTTACAATCCTACACAAGGTCTAAATCTTACATAAGAACCTACATTTATGCATCCGTGTTTATGGACCACATACTCACCCATGTCGGTGCTGTCACGGGGACTAAATTGGTTTTCTATTGACTAATCAACAACCATTAAAAGACCTAATCCAATGCCATATATTTACTCTCGCCAGAGGCTCCCTCTGGAGACTAACATGTACATACCCATGTCCAGTGGCTCCCCTTGGAGATTTTGATTTAGACCTTACACAAGAGTCAAGGTCCTACACAAGAACTTATCGGGTTTGCGTTACAAACTCTTATACTCAATTTTACACAAAGAAAGAACATGTATAGACTCTTACAATAACAACTTTCATGTCGGATTGGGCCCCTTTATTGTGCCTTCCTTAAGTTGTTTCTTCATGCTCTCCCGTGCTCAAATAAGCTCCTCATTACTCTCACAAGCTTTAATACTGAATGCTTCGGCTACCTTACATTTAATACTCCTTTAAACTAACCGAGGTAATGGGAGGGTGTTAAAATCTTTTACAACTAATGGGAAGCTTATTGCTTAGAAGGATTCACCTAGATGGGTCTCCTAAAGGTTTGAGACAAGATTTTAGTTATTGAATTCAATGCTTAAACTCTAGAAAATGATAGTGATCAAGTTTATCTTCAGTCGAGCTTAAAATGTTCTAACATGTGATGAATCATAAGGAAGATGGCTTAAATCTCATAGGATTTAGAGCCTCTAATAATATGAAGTTGTGATGATTTCTAATGCACTAAAAACACATTCATTTGCCTAAGAACCGAATGCCAAATATAGTGTTCTAACGGTTATAAAACGGGTAGATAATGACTATGGGGGTAGATAATGACTATGTCAATAGGATCACCATCCGATTCGATCAAACTGGCCTTTGATGGAATCAAAGGACTATCCAGAGAGTTCAAAAAGTTGCTGGACAGGATGTTCAATGACATCGAACTAGTCTTTGATAACACTGAAGTACCCTTCGATTAGATTGAATGATCCAAATATAGGATCGATGAAGTATCCAGAGAGTTCAATCTATTACTGGACATCTGATCAATGGCATCAATTACGGCCTTCGATGGAATCAAATATCTATCCACGGGACCTTCAATGGGATCGAAGTCTACTCGAAAATTGGTGTTTTGGCTATTTGATATACAACAACTTGCACCTCTTATTAGCCTAACTTATCATGTTTTAATTATTATCCTAAAGTTATTTGATGATAAAAAAAAAAAAATTCCTATATGAGAATGGATCATCTAAAGGCTAGGTTGTTTGGTTCTAAGGTCAAGGTCACCAAGGCACATCAGATTTACCTATTTCTTCACTCCTCAATACTTACTGTCTTCATATGTCTTCAGCCTTCAGCTTTCAAGGGATCAACCAACTCGCTGACACATGGACTCACGTGATTGATAAACAAAGTGCAAAAACAACTGCACTAACACAACTATCTTCCATTACATTTCTTAACAGCCAATTGGGTGAGCATGTAACTAAATGAGTCGGTTACTTGGGTGGGCCTCACCATAATGGATGTATAAACTCCACTCTGACCACCAAGTGAGTCACCTCATGTTAGGCATAAGGCCAAAAATCAACATTGTTTATGATTCAAGTGGACTATAGTATTAGAAACGATGTATAAGAAAACTATCACCTTCCAACTAATTCTCACAGATGACCCTTGTTTTTATGCCCCAAGCTAAAATTTTGTTGTGACATCTAATGGATGGAGTAGATTTCACATGATTATCACGGTAGACCCTGTAAAATTAAGTGTGGATGTCTCTCCCCTACCATTTTCTTTGGTGTGGCCCACTTGAATCATAAGTCAGCCTAATTTTTTGGGGCTCCAAGCTTAAATTGGGATTACGCATCTAGTAGTCGGAGTCGATTTCTCATACACATAACAATGGTCTCCACAAAAAATTAAGTTTATATGTCATCTTCGACTGTACTGCGAAATTATTAAAAAAAAAAAAAGAAGAAGGAATTGTATGGGATGCCACTGTTGATCTTAACAAGGTATATTAGGCTAAAAAAAAAAAATCAAGTTGAACTGTTATTTTAGTAAGCCACGCCAAAGGGGATAGTTGGAAAAGACATTTACCCTTAATTTTTACAAGGCCCACTGTGATAATTATATTAAATCCACTCAAATAATTAGATTCCATACAAAAATTTACGCATGTGTCTAAAAAACCATACCCATCCGTGATTCACGTGGGTCACACTAATGAAAACAGTTTAAAGGGCAAGTGTTGGGATATACATTGTTTCCAATCATGTGGTCCACCTGAATTACGAATGGAGTTGATTTTTATGTCATTGTCTTAACATGTAGTGTCGCACCTTGTGGTCAAGGTGAATTTTATATAAACATCATGGTGGGGGCCACCTGAGCCACTGACCCATTTGCTTGTATAATGGTTGTGATGAAAGGTAGTGGAATGATAATTATATCTATTAATGAGGTAGCATTTTGAAAAACTTTTTAAGAATGATACCAGAATGTAAGTTTTATATTAATCAAGTTATTCTTTTATTAAATTTTAGTTTTTAATTATTACCACCCATTAATGAATGGGGCACGATAAAATATAGGTGTAGTTTATGGTTTAATCAAATTTTGTGGGTTCATTTGAATCATTCATATGATACATTTAAGTTGATCATAATAGTTCATTTAAAACATCCCTCTATGGATGAGCCATAGCCTTACATTATGTGAATTGAGTCATTGTGATCATGATGACTTGTGAATGACACTTGATGTGATAAAAGAAAAGTACAGTGATTACAAATTCATTTATCTTGCCAAAATATATATTTGGCTGTTGATTATCGATTTTAGTTTGTCGGCACGAAAATCACAATGATAGCATTTTTTATTATTCAAATGTCAAATCATCGCATCCATACACCGATGATGCTGTTTGAATTTGAAAATTTCATGATAATGCCATAAAAAGTGCAATAGTTATAAATTTGGCTACTTATATCCTAAAAGCATATTCATCCGACCGACAATTCCCATGTTTAGCAGTGGTAAGATTATAATGATGATACTTTTCTTTTACATTATTGTAGTAATTAGTAATTCAAATAGGCATTTAATATAAAAGTCTATACTTAAGTGACTAGGATTATCTGATTAATGCGATCATAAGATTATAGCATTATATGACATGAGTGCTAGAGGAACAATTATGATCTTATGCTTATCCCAAATAATTAAGTTCACTTTAATCCATATGGTTTAAATTAACTGCTTGCATGCCCGCCAATCTAATAATAACACCAGATATCCTCCATAAAATCATGTCAAAAAAATTATCACTGTGGTGGGGGCTATAATTTGTGCACTTTATTTTTTGAAAGAATCATAAGAACCTAACATGAATGGAATTAATAGGAATCTAGTTTACCATGCAATTTTCAATAGGCCCCATTTAACGTACTTCGATTATATTTGAATAAATAAGAATTGTTTAATTCGATTAGAAGATTATTCACAAAAGTGGTCAACTGCCCAATACAGTAGAGGTTATAATGAAAAAATGTTTAATAATTTTTTTTGGTATACCATTAGCCATCATGTCAAAAATTAGTATTATATGCCGTCAATTTAACCATCTAAGATGAAGTATTAGTTGACAGAGCTTTAAACTTGATTGGTAAACCATGCGGAATTTACAAAACCTCCTTAGCTTAGAGTCCCTTTGAAAATACAAATGAATACTATTTTTTTTTTTTCATTTTTAAAAACTATCTTGAAGCCATAAATGACACACACATCCAATTAAGTTTATGGTGAAAGAGCAAGGTGCATGATGTAGTAGAAAATTGTTCATTTTTCAAAATGTTTTGGCTACTTGTTCACTCGAGATCTAAAATTTCATTATGTACTTGCTGGATAGGAAAGAATTGCTTTTGATTGACAAGTATTAGCATATGCACACTCACTTGGGAGGCAATTGCCTTTATTTAAGGGTATTATTACTTAATTGATGTGGGTTTTCCTAGTACCCTTCCATGTCATTTGTTGTTATCTAAGGGAATTTAAGTAGAGATGTATTTTGAAGAATAAAGAAGAGCTATTTAATCTTTGATATCATCTTTATGGAATGTCATTGAACGAGCGCTTGAAGTGCCTGATAAGCACAGTTCTGATATTGAAGTGTGCCCCCGTCTTACCTAATAAAATACATATTGGATGGAGAGAAGAATTCTCAAGGCTTTATAAGTCTTTTCTCTCCTTAGTGTTTTGAATTGGTGCAATACTATGCACGAGTTCATACGTGCACCCGAGGCTAGTCTGATGGAAAAACTAGCCCAGAAATCAATTAACCGAGCATATGCACATGTATAAGCAGGAGAAATCGAGTCTCGATACGCTTGAGCATGTCCCATTCTTTAATTTAAGATGGGTTTGGTTTTGTAAAAAATTATACTGTTTTGTTTTAATTAATCATTTTAGTCAATTGGATGCGCCCACCTTTTCTTTTGTGTCCCCATATGTATGTTGTATCTCCACACATGCGAATCGCCTCTCCGTACGCATAGCATTTACGTATGGTGTAGCAATGGGATTAGATCCTTTTCTTTTTCTTTTTTCTTTTTTTTGCATCTATGAAAAAAAAGGGTTTTCACCTCTTACGTTTCATGTATTCTTTTTTTTTTTTCTCTTTTTGAAAAATCTTATTTTTCTTCTCCTCCTTAGGTGTACAAGGAGATGTGGTAGTGTTCTTAGCGTTGGGTTTTACAAATGTGTGTACATTGTCAAGATTATACATTGTGCAATTATATATTGGGAATAGCATGTCTGCAAACTTTCTACATTAGAGATATTTTAGGGCGCGAACTATATATCTCCAAGAGAGTGGTTTAGTTTGCACTTCATCTAATAAGAAGATGACTTCTACATTGATTGAAAGTACTGATTTCACAATCATCTCAATAGATGAGACTTTTATTTTATGTAAATTTATTTAGTTTAAATATTTTTTGTTCCATTCTTTCCCACAAGAGCAGGATATCTAACAAAAGCTTATTTTATTGAAATCTTTACTTTTTCATATAGATCCTAACCTAATAGGTGCCCAGGCTTCCTGGAAAAGCTGATAGTAACTCACAAGAGAATATTAACTTGTAGAGCGCACTAGACGCATAGATAGAGAGAGAAACACAAGGATGATGTACACTCAACTAAACATGCCACAATAGTACTGTTCTTTGCAGTTTTGCAACCTGGCCTATTTTGGGACCATTCCACTCGAAGGCGTTGCTTCCCAAAAAACTGTGTGCTATTAAAATGTGCAGGCCACATGGACCTCAATAAACCGCCTCTTGAAAGGACAACAAAAGAACTGCAGGGACCATGCATTCGAAGAGGGTGATCACCTGAGATTTCGATCTGTTATCCCTACCGTAGGGCCCACCTTGATGATTTTATGTATATCCACCGGTCCATCTTTTTCTCCAGGCCATTATAAGATGGGGTACTAAAACTTATGCAGATCGAAATCTCAGGTGTACCACACCACAGGAAACAGTGGTGATTGAGTGCCACACCATTAAAAAATCCAAAGAGCCCATCATAACGTTTTCTTAATGTTGAATTGAAATTCCACCGGTTGATAATGTCAAGAAGATTTGTTTAAAGGGAAATTAGAAAGATCAGATTGATCCAAAACTTTTGTGACCCATAAAAAGCTTTTAATGGTTATTAATCACTGTTTCTATTGATATGGTCCCCTCGTGATTTGGATCTTCTTATGATTTTGGATCACGTCCTAAACTGATATGGAAAAACAGATGGACGGTGTGGATATACAAAAAAATAGATCAAGGTCGGCCCCGCACAATAGGGGTAACACCCACTAAGATGTTACCTGGGTAACAGCTAAGTCGCTCCCGTGACCACCGGATTGTGGCTCATCCACACGGTGGCCCACTCATTTTAGGACGTGGATTGCGTCCGACCCTTGGTCGAACCTTTAAGCGTTCGACCATATCTGTGTGGTAGCTCTCCTTGATATATCTGTTTATCCATGCCGTCCATCCTTCTTGTAAGATCATGTTAACGCATGGACCTAAAAATGATGCAGATTCAAGGGTCTAGTGGACCACACTAGATAGTAAACTTGGGTTGCATTAAATACGCATTAAATGCAAAAGGCATATTACAAGTTGCCTTAAATGCAAGAGTCATCTATGATGTGGTCCACTAAACGATTAGATCTGCCTCATTTTAGGATCTGCACCTTAATATCATCTTACAAGAGGGATGGACAGTGTAGATAAACAGATACATCACAGAGGGCTCACACACAGATCTGGTCGGACGCTGTAAGGTCCGACCAGCGGTCGGACGCAATCCGCGTCCCTCATTTCCTCACGGGGCGCGGATTTCCTGCGAAAGCCTTGCGCAAGAAGATCCTGCGCTGGGAACCAAGGTGGGGCTCACAGTGATGTTTTTTGATGAATCCACACCGTCCATCCGTTTTGGGAGCTCATTTTAGGACAGTAAGACGAAAATGAACCGGATACAAAACTCAAATGGGCCTCACTAAAGGAAAAGGTAAGTAGGTAAATTACTACCGTTGAAACCTCCCTAGGTCCACAGTGATGTTTATATGACATCCATACCGTTCATAACGTCACTACTACTGGGATGAACTGGAAACACAAATATTATCCTGATTCAAAACTCCTGTGGCCCCACAAATATTTCAACTGTGGACGTTTAATCCTCATGTTTTAGGCCCACTTGAGTCTTGGATCCGGTTCATTTTTGTTCTCATGTCCTAAAATGAGCTCCCAAAACGGATGGAAGGGGTGGATTCATCAAAAACATCACTGTAGGGCCCACCTTGGTTCCAGCGCAGGAACTTCCTGCGCAAGGCTTTCGCAGGAAATCCGCGCCCCATTTTATGGCCTACATTGGTGGGTGTTTTCTCGAAGTTCGTGTAAGGGCTGCATGCAGCTTAAACCTCCCAAGGGTATAATGGCCAGTTACAAAAATTGAAGAAACCGACAACTGATGATATCATCACCACCGGGAAGAAGAGGAATCGGATTGCGTGCGGAGTTGCGTGCGGAGTAACTCCGCACGCTCTCATCGTGTGGAGTAAACTGTTGGGCCCACCTAGAATGTATGTGATTTATCTATTCCGTCCATATGTTTTTCCAGATCATTTTAGGGGTTGAACCCAAAATTTAAGCATATCCAAGTCTCAAGTGGACCATGCCACAGGAAACAGTGGGAATAATGATTTCCACCGTTGAAACCTTCCCAGGCCCTACAGTGATGTTTATTTGTCATCCAACCTGTTCATAGATCACATGGATATGGATGAAGGGAAAACACAAATATCAGTTTGATCCAAGACTTCTGTGTCCTCCGAGAATTTTTCATTAGTAGATGTTCAGTTCACACTTTTCCTGTGGTGTGGTCCACTTTAGATTTTGATATGCTTCATTTTTTAGGCACCATACCTAAAAATTTCTGTTAAAATGATGAACGGAGTGGATAAAATACGTAAATCACGGTGGGCCCCACAGAGTTTACTCCGCACGCTCACACTACGCAAGTCCGCTTCCGGAAGAAGAAATAACAAAAGAGGCAAGAAAGTCATTATGAAAAAGAAGATGATACGGTGGAATCGGCTTCTACCGTACTATGGTAGATCCCTCGTCTTAAGCTACACATGACTGCATGATATATCAATCGGCACAGTTAATTCGTTTTGAATGGCTAGGATTACCCAATAAATTCATATTTGTGACATTTTTTCCATTTCAAAAAATTCAGAAAAATGGACGGTCTAAATTAACAACTCACTGCGCCCCCTGTCGCCTGTGAAGGGATGCCCTACCGCGGGGAGCGGATTAGGCGTTACCCTTACCTTGTGGGGCCCACCTTGATGAATGTATTGTATATCCACGCCGTACATCTGTTGCTTCAGATCATTTTAGAACGTTATTCCAAAATCTAATCAGTCAAAATCTACTATGGAACCCCCAGGCGTTGGAAAATGTGGTAATCACCACTAAATTCTTTTTCAGGCCACAAAAGTTTTGGATCAAGCTGATTATTTGTATTTTCCCTTCATCCATGTCTGGTTGGTCTTATACAGGTGGTTGGATGGAAAATAAACAATACATATCTGGTTACAGTGGGGCCCGGAGGTTTTTGATGATGAGAGTTCAATCACTACTCTTTCTAATGGTGTGATCCACCTGAGACTTGAATCTGCTTAAATTTTGGTACAACATCCTAAAATTATCTTAAAAAACGGATGGATGGCGTGGATTTACCAAAAATAATCAAGGTGGGCCCCACGTTAAACGTAACACGCACTAAAGTGATACCCGGTTAACACCTAATCCGCTCCCCACATTCAGGGGTAAAAGCGTCTGTTCTCCCGCCATTTGATGCATGGAAGGTAAGCACTTGTAAGCTGTAGCAGACATTTTTCGGGGCTGAAGTTGGCAGAGGAGTTTCTAAAGTTACTGAAGTTGGCAGAAGAGTTTCTGAAGTTACTTGATAGGGATATACTTCGATACTCTGGCAGACTGCAATGAATGATACGCAGGCAGTTCCCAATTACTAAAAATTGCATACATGGGGTACACTAAATTCAAAATAACCGTCCAAATTATTGGAACCAGTTTATATTCTTTAATAAAAAATGTTACTATTATCTGATTATCCAAATATTAGATTTATGGACATTTATTGGACAGTTAATGGAAATATTCAATGGTCTTATTTCAAACAATAAGTGTCCGAAAATCGGAGGTTATGATAGTTTAAACAATTTAATTTTTATACTGTAAGTTGGAAATTCTGTGGTCTACAATTTACTCGGTTTAATTTGAGTTAATATCTTCCATGTATACTACTTCTACGTGCCTGACTATTAAGTTTCATACGCAGCCAGAGTATAAAAACAACACTCTGAGCCAATGTAAGTTGTTCCGTTCCTTCTAAGCACAGAAATCTTAAAATATCGTAGCGTGAGTCATTCGATTTATCGGAGTCGCTGGAAATTGGATGCTGTAATAACTGAAGTAGATATTTCAAGTTCTAGCGAGACGAGATAAATTGCCGAGTAATTGCTGGCCTCGGATAAGGTGGAGAAATGGTCCAGCAGGAAGTGCACGTGAAACACCGAATTACGAGAGGGGATTAGCTGTTACCCCGGGAACAGCTTAGTGGGTGTTACCCTAACTGTGTGGGGTCCATCTTGATATATTTTTTACATATCCACGCCGTCCATCTATTTTTCCATCTCATTTTAGGACGTGATACCAAAGCCTAAGAATACCCAAATCTCAGGTGAACCATGCCAACAGAAACAGTGATGAATGGCCATTAAAATATTTTTGTGGGCCATAAAATTTTTGGATGAAGATGATATTCATATTTCCCTTCATCGAGATCTTCTTGACATTATCAAAACGTTGGATTGAAAATAATCATCACTAAAACCTTAGGATCGGCTCTTTGGAATTTTTAATGGTGGGGCACTCAATCACCACTGTTTCCAGTGTTATGGTTCAGCTGAGATTTGGATCTTCATAAATTTTGTAACCCATTATCAAATGGTCTTTAGAAACAGATGGACGGCGTGGATATACAAAATATCACCCATGTGGGCTACACGGCAGTGGTAACACCCACTGAGCTGTTCCTGGGGTAACATCTAATTCGCTCCTCCGAATTGCCTGATTTGCTAAAGGGTACACATTGCTCCGATTGAGGGGCGGTTTCGGTGGATCCCAAACTGTGGAACCACTGCGATGTATGTTCCTTACATCTACACCGTCCTATGAATTTTGAAATATTATTTTAGGACATGATCCAAAAAATGAAGCAGATCCAAATCTCAAGTGGACCATACCACATGAAATAGTAGTCATTGAATTCCATCATTAAAAACTTCATAGGGTCCACTGGAATGTTTATTTTCCATCCACCTGTGATAAGATCACAAAGACCTGATGAATAGACCACATAAATATCCGCTTCATCCAAAACTTTTGTACCTCACGCGAAGCTTTTAATGATTGAGTACCACTGTTTACTGTATTATTGTCCACATGAGATATGGATTACTTCATTTTTTGGACGTACTCTAAAATGACTTTTCAAAATGTATGGACATGGATGTAAGACACATCACACAGTGGACGCCACAGTCAGGGATTGTACACGCCATGGTTTGTACAGTACTTGACTTGTACTAGTGGTGTCTATTGTTAGTGATCCTGGACGTTGATGTTATGGGACTCACAGAGTATGACCCATGTGCAAAATATCAGCCAGATTGAATATTTTGGCTTTTATGATTAAACGTGAACCGTTGATGTGTTTCCTTTAAACCTTTTCCTGTTGGCCCCTTATTCAACGGTTTGGATTCTTTTTATATTTGAGATTTTTGTACCAGAACCGTTGATAGGAGAGGACATCGGATTAACGGTTTGGATAACTGAAAATGCACACTTACCCGCCGTACCAACTAAGAATCCTGACGCTTCTGTACAATCAATGGGTCCAAACATGTGTAGACTTCGATAGATGATAGCCCGCAGGGTTCGATGTATCATAAATGGGGTAGACTCCTATTTTGTCCTGCACAATTTGAAAATGGTGGAGGCTAATCCTCCTTGCATGCGGCGCTGACGTAAAGCAATGGAAGCGCACTGCTTACCGACCTCCATGGTGTGATGTGTTGATGTCAATTGTCACCAAGTTTTGCTGGGTCTCGTTAACATGTATATATTTGGAAAAATCAATTTAGGAATCTCAAGTGGACCGCATCACAGAAAACATTTGGGACAATGATGCTCACCGTTGAATCCTACTTAACTTCTTAGGGGTCACCATGATATTTCTTTGCCATCTAACCTGTTCATAAATTTAAACAGAGTGGATGTAGGGAAAAACAAATATGAGGTTGATCCAAAACTTATGTGGCCCACCAAGTTTTCAAGAGTAGAAGTTCAATCCCGCTGCTTTTTGTGGTGTGGTCCACTTGAGTTTTGGGTTTGCCTCATTTATGGGCTCATGCTTAAAATGATCTTACCAAGTCGAGGAACGGCGTGGATATAACACATACATCATAGTGTGGCCCATAGAATTTAGTGATGTCAACACACTATGCAATCCCCTTCCTAAAGCAATCTAGACGTCCAAATTGTGGGTTTCATGTATCTGAATCAAGGAATTCTAATATCTGATTGATGTGTATGGATTGGATGGTTAAGATTAAAACAGTTAACGGTGTAGATTTGAAAGGAATCTTCATAATGACTTTTTGAGATGATGAGCAATACATAATTAGGTCATTGACATCATATCTAAAATCATGGTCAACGAAATGAAACTAGTGATGTCTTTTATTATTAGATACACCCAATCTACTTTTATTCCTGATTGCAATATCTCTAACAATATTATTCTCAGTCATGATCTTATCCGTGGTATCCACTTGGATGGAGGGCCCTCTAGGATGTGCGCTAAAATTGACCTAAAAAAAGTTTTTTATTCTGTTAGATGGGAGTTCCTCATCGAGGCCTTTTAGACCCTTCATTTTCCTGATACTTGGATTAACTAGATCTATGAGGCCATTTCCTCTCATTTTTTTTTGGTTATCATCAATAGAGAGGCATGTGGTTTTTTCAAGAGTAATAGGGGCCTTAAACAAGGAGACTCTCTCTCTCTCTCTCTCTCTCTCTCTTCTTCCTCTTCACCATTGTTATGGAGATGTTTTCAACCCTACTGAAAAAATGTTATGAAAATGGATTAAGAGGCACTCCCTTTAAAGTCGAAAGTATCTCCATATCCCATTTCTTCTTTGCGGATGACCTGATGATATTTGCTAGTGCTAACCAGTTGTCTGCTATAACTTTATAATTTTTTTTTAAAATAATTTTGTTAAGAATTTGGGATTACAAGTTAACTCCAGAAAGAGTGTTTTACTTATCTTTGGCTCATGCTCCGGTAAAGATGAAATTAAGAGTATCCTTAACATGAAGGAAGGAAAGCTCCTCATTAGATATCTTGGACTCCCCCCATTTTCTCTACTAGGCTTTTCATTTTTTACTGTCAACCTTTACTTGAAAACCTAAATAAAAAAAATTTAGTGGTTGGAAGGTCTCTCTCCTATCTTTGCTAGCAGGCTAGAGCTAATTAAAACGACTCTCTCTAACCTCCATATTTTCTGGTCTCATGCCTTCTTGCTCCCTAATATGTGTTATAACATTATTGAAAGGTACATAAAAAATTTCCTTTGGGGCTTTTCCCATTTTCATACTATCAATTGGGACCATATCTGCAGACCTAAAGAAGAAGGAGGCTTAGGCATTACTCCTTTGGATATTTCTACCAAAGCTTACCTTCTCGAGCAACTTTGAAAAATTGTTTATAAAGATGAAAACCTTTGGAAAAAATGGGTCCAAGAGAAATATATTGGTGCTCAATCCATATGGAACATTCAAATCCCTGCATATGCTTCTTGGGCGTGGCAGAGCATTCTTAGTGTTATAGACATTACTAAATGCCATATCAGATTCCCAGTAGGCAATGGCCAGCATACAAGTTTTTTGTACAACCCTTGGCTAGGAGATTTGTCCCTTTTTGACTGAATGGGAGCTAGTGCCATTCATGACCATGGCTTAGGTACTAACATCCCTATCAGTACTCTAATCCAAGACACTGAATGACAATTTTCCTCTCCTAATTGTCCCACGCTTGCCCAACTCTTTCAAGAGATTAGAAGGCACTAAATTATTCTCGTTGATGATGAGATTGTCTGTACTCTACCCAAATGGTAGTCTCACCTTTGCCTCTGCTGTAAAGGCCTGCAGAATTGTTCACCCAAACCCTCCTTGGAGTAATCTCCTATAGTTTACCGGTTTCATTCCTAGGCACTCTATAACTGCTTGGATGATTTTCCTTGGGAGGTTAAAAAAATTAAAGATTTGCTTGCTGACTTCAGGATTATAGATGACACATCTTGTGTTTTTTACCATGCCATCAAATCTATTGATCACTTATTCCTTTCTTGTAGGTACATCTGCTGGATTTGGAAAAAAAAAAATCACTCTAAACTTCTTATCCCTTGGATTCCCCATCCAACAATCATCCAATATGTTTCTTATATAATGGATAATGTTAATGATCGGTTTTCTGTTTTGTTTGCTAGACTCTCTTTCTCTGTCCTTGCATGGCATATTTAGAGAAAAGAAAACAACCGTATCTTTAATTCCAAGTCTCTCCCAAAGGAAATCATTTTTAGAAATATTATCTTAGATATAAGAGCTAGAGTCATGTTCCTCTTTGGGTCTATTATTGCAATCATGGCTTCCAGTGCAATATCTACGGACTAGGACTTGCCCACGACCTACTCCATTGTGTGCACTTGCCATGCCACATCAACTCATATGCATAGAATCGACCCGACTTGGACTCTAGCTTGTACTGAGATATCTACCTCTAAAGTTAGTCTTATCTGTTTTTCTCCTTTAACTCATCTTATTTGGGGAATTGTTTCTGATACTGGCATGCAAGGGCCTTCAGAAAAAACGCATTCAAACTTTATATCAAAGCATCGCTAAATTTGGCTTTGTTATTACAAGTGCAACAATCTTGGTACATAACAATCAGAGTCTCGCAGCTATCATCGATCCTCACTCCTCTTGGGAGATGCGCCTCTTCGCTCGTGGTGTGAGCTCTTATATCGTCATATCTAGTGGCCATGTTGGTAATGTTTCGAAGCGCTTTTGTATGATGCTCTCAAAGTTGCCTGCTATTCCCATGAATTCACTCTTCTGTTTCATCATTGAGACTCAAATTGCTAGCTTGCTTTGATTGCCGGCCTGCGTTGTGGGTTCTGCTTAGTCCTTTGTGACAATTTTCCTCTTTCTCCTTTTTTCCCCCTTGCGTCTGACGTGTGGGGGTTACTTCTTCTTTTCCTTCTTCTTAGGAGTTCTCCCTGCTTGTTGTAATTTTCAAACTTTTGCCTTGGGTTAGTAATAGGAGAGTATTTTAGGCCCTGTTTGTTAACGTAAAATTGTTTACTTAATGGGGAATTTGAAAAACACTTTGTGTTTAGCGTTGTTTGTTAACACCGAACGTGGAAATCGCTCCATGATTTTTTGTCGATTTTTTTCGACTACGGAGGTCTAGCTTAATAGGGAATTCAGAGTGTATTTCGTAACTCTTCTTAAAAAAATCCAAAATTACCCTGTGGGATAGAGATTTTCTCTTTTACGTAATACATGAAATTACATCAGTAGTTTAATACGACACCTTCATATGTGCGGAAGCTTAAGGAGCAACTAGAATTATGACTAAGTCCTATGGGGGGGATTAGGACCTTTTAAAAGTTCTTTTCGCCTACTTACACAATTTAACAAGTTAAACTAAGTAATCAAGAACGCTTCGGCTTCCAAGCTTAAGTGGGTCCAATCACAAGACTAGCATGCTGTTTAAGCAATAAACAACCTAGTCTAAGTATGCATGATACTCAAATGATAAGGTAAATTATGCTCCTAATCTATGCAACCTACGTAGACTTATGAGAATGGATCAATGGGCTCAAGTCTACACAACTAGTGAAAGTACATCTTGTGTGTGGATGTGCCTATCTAGTGCATAACATACATTCCTATTAAGCATTTATAATTAACAATTAAACATACAATGCTAAAATAACAATGTGCTCAAATCAATCACAAACACAAGCATGTATAGTGGTTCAAATTTGGATCTACTCCACTCCCAATTCAAGTACTCAACCCCATTGAGCACCCCGGCATTCACTATCGAAAGTTTTAAATGAGGTTCACCTCTTAACCTTTATACGGAGGTTTTACCAGTTCACCTCTTAATCATAACCGGAGTTTTGGACAAATGGCTAATTCTCAACCTAAATGGAATTTTGGACATAGACTAACTTTCAAACCGACGCACGTTCAATCTTGTGTCGGAGGCTCCCCTTTGGAGACTTTGTTTAGGCCCGGCAAACGAGCTAATGAGTGTCAAACAATCCCTAGTCTTTAGGCCGATAAACAAGCTAAGGAACGGCCAACGTCCCTAGTTCGAGTTTAACAAACAAACTCTACACTCAACTCCCACAGGAAATTGAGTGGATTGACTCTCAACAAAGACAACCTTACTTGTCGGATGAGCCCCTTGTTCAGCGTCGGTTCTGGTTACTTGATCTCCGCTCTCCCGTGCTTTAATCAGCTTTCCTAGCTTCCCCGATCGTGCTGCCGTTGCGTCGTCAATGCATCAGCTACACTTGATCAATCACCTTGCTTGTGATGCCTTTAAGATGCCCAAGGTGATAGGAGGGTAGGTTTGAGAACTCTACAACTAATAGGAATGGGTTGCCTAGAGTTGCTCACCCACAACAATCTCATCTTAGAGCTTTGGATATGGTTTTGACTATCAAGAAAGATCCAAGTTCTAAAGATCAAGAGGGGATGAAGGTCATCTTCTTCACGAGCTTTGAATGCTCCATTCTTATATTAAAGCACAAGGAAGATGCCTTGTATAGGTTAGGAATGAGCCTCAAAAGGTTTCCAACAATGACAACTTTACTCCTCACAAAATCCCTCTCTTTACCCTTAATTTGAGCCAAGCCCCTTTATAAAAAAGTTTGCAACGGACTAAAAACAGGAAAAAAATGGCTACTACCAACCTGTCCCAGTCGATCGCCCAACAGCCAGCCAAGACAAAAGGTTTGCTGTCTGGAGGGGGGATCTGCCCGACCGGTCAAGACCAGTTGGACCAGACCTGTTGATCGATTAAGACCGATCGGCCTAAGGGCCTGTGATCATAGCAGCTTGTTGTGCAATCTAGAAGCCAAATCGACCTATCTTGATCGGTCGACTCAGTCTAGCTGATCAGTCACGACCGGTTGGACAGACCTGGGTTTAGCCAATTGTTTTGCTGACCCACTATTTCACGACCCAATCTCTTTGGCCATAGTATGGGTAATCTTTTCGGACACCTAGGGCTAATCTATGATGACTAAAGGTATTCTTAATATGGTAAAGATCATCAAGAGGTTAAGGGTTTCATTTTGGTCAAGGTTAAGGCACATCAAGGCATCACTTATACCTGTTTCTTCTTCCTTGATGCAGCAGGGTCACTTGAGTCTTCAGTCTTCAGTCTTCGTCTTCATTAAGTTCAACCGACACTAGACTCACTGACCTCAGTGATTCATAACCACATAAAATGCCACATAAAAGTGCACTAACAATACATAACCCAAGTTTTAACATCTGACACTTCTTTGGGCCCACCATGATTTATATGTTAGGTCTACAACGTTCATTAACTTTTCTATATTGTTCTAGAGCATGATCACAAAAATGAGGCACATCAAAAGCTCAAGTCAACCGCACCACATAAAGTAGTGAGAATGGAACGGATACTGTTAAAACCTTCTTGGTGTCCACTGTGAAGTTCATTTGTAATCTAACCTCTTCATAAGGTCACACAAATATTGATGAATGGAAAATACAAAAAGCGGCTTGATTAGCGCCTTATGGGGGTCAAGAGCTTTTCAATTGTAGGCACCCAATTCGCACTGTTTCTTGTAGTGTGGCCCACTTGAGCCATAAATTTGGCTTATTTTTTGTCTTGTTTTCTAAAATGATATGGAAAAATGAATGGATACTATGGATAAAATATATACATCATGATAGGCCCCACATAGTCCTTTTAGAGGACTGTCAGTCTCCAGCTAGATTTGGAGTTGGGGTAGCGTGATGTTTTTTTGGGAAACGAATGAGCTACTACAGCGTGGGTAGAGTGATACACTACTGAAGTGAAATCACCAAGTTTTATGGGCCCCACTATGATATATGTGTTGTATCCACACTGTCCATCTATTTGGAGAGATCATTTTAGGGCATGAGACAAAGAATGAGGTAGGTCCAAATTTGAAGTTGACCCCATTATATAAGACAGTAGGGACAGTGACGCTCACCGTTGAAACCTTCTTAGGGCCCACCATTATGTTTTTTTGAGATACAACTTGTTCACAAGTTAACACGGACATGGAAGAAGGGAAAACACAAATATCAACTTGATTGAAAACTTCAGTGGCCCCTAAGAAGTTTTTAATGGTAGGCATTCAATCCTCATTGTTTTCTATGGTGGGGTCCACTTGAGCTTTAGATCTCCCTCATTCTTTGGCTCATGCCTTGAAATGATCTCTTTGAATGGATGGACGGTGTGGATATAACACATAAATCATGATGGGCCCTACAGAACTAGTGACGTCACTTCACACGTCAGGAGCTAATCCGCGTCCTCGAATTTTAGGGGAATGAATTAGGTGTTACCGGGTAACAGCTCAATGGTTGTTATCCCTACTATGGGGGCCACCTTGATAATTTTTGTATATCCATGCTGTACATCCGTTTCTCTAGACCATTGTAGGATGGGAGTATCAAAATTTATGCAGATCCAAATCTAAAGTGTACCACACTACATAAAACAGTGGTGATTGGGTACCTAACCATTAAAAATTCCAAAGGGCCCATAATTACTTTCTCTTATTGTTTATTTGCAATCTAATCTGTGTGGGTAAACAATCATTAAATTTTTTTGTGGGCTTCAAAAGCTTTCGATAAATATAATATTTGTCTCTTCACCTAAGACTCTTTACCTTATCAATATGTTAGATGGCAAATAAATATTCCAACTAAATTCATGAAGTTTTTAATGGTAGGGATTCAATTATAACTATATCAAAAGGATAGATATGTCACATTAATATATTTTAAATATTTTAGGCGTTAGTTAACAAACAATTTACTCTTACTCTTGTTTTAATACTAGTTTCAGAGGTTTTGAGCATGTTTTTGAGTTTCCAGCGCTATGAGTTTCCATCGCTATGAGTTTCGAAACCAAGTCCCTTTGTTGAAACTCCATAGTCTACGAACGAGGCAAGGCCCGCAATCCGCATATGTACAATGAATGTGGACAAAAGCTAAGTGTGTTTTAAACCGTTCATCTTTCACGTTTAAGGGCAGTTGGCGAGTGTACCGCTCTTATTTACGTGTCAGGACAAGCGCAAGTGGAGCCCACTTTTTAACAGCTAAGATTTTCCATACGGTCCCCAAAGGTGCTGATGGAGTGGATGCGTGTCGACTGCAAACATCTGGTCTGAACACTTTTGTCGTTTGTTAGTCTTCGAACTACTGAACTCAAATCGCTGTCCGGCAGCTCCAACATGGACCAGTTTAGATGGGTCCCACCATGGATAGGCCATGTACTGCCGTTTCTTCTACTCCAGACAGACATTATCTAACCAGTGGGAATCCTGTTGGGGAACGAAATCCTCATTGACACCTAGTTCAGGCCAGGTTAAAACACCCAAGCTTCGTGGGGCCCAACATGCTGTATCCGTAGCATCCATTCCGTCCATCTGGTTCTATCCTCTATTATAGGTCATGGAAAAACATCAGCCAGATCCACACCTTAGATGAGCCACACCACAGGGAACAAAAGGGGATGGGATGCCAACCATAGGTTTATGTATGGGGTTACAATGGTGTCTCTCTTTATTCAAACGTGTTAATCAGGTGCGTCCAGGATGAAGTAAGAGACAAAAATCAGCCCAATCCAAAACTCTGGTGGGCTACTCAGAAGGCAATATTGCATACTGGGAGTAAACTCTGTGGGGCCCACACATGATGTTTGTGTCTTATCCATGCCATCCATCCATTTTTCCCGATCATGCTATGCATGTGCCTAAAATTGAAACATATCAAAAGCTCAAGTGGACCACACCACAGAATTCCTTGTTAAAACCTTCCTAGGGAGCAAAGTGACGTTTAATTGTCATCCAACCTGTTTATAAGGTCACATAGACATGGATAAACGTAAAAGGTACAAATATTATCATGATCCAAAACTTATGTGACCCAAAAAGTTTTCAATTCCAACTGTTTCCTCTAGTGTGGTCCACTTAAGCTTTGGATATGCTTCAATTTTAGTATTATGACCTAAAATGATTTGGAAAAACGGATGGACGGCGTGGATAAGATACATACATGACGTTGGTCCCCATAGAATTTACTTTAGCACACTGAGTGACTCAGTACGCAATCAGTATCCTCTTTCGGGATGATATTTTGTATGTACGGTTAAGATAATCGTTCTCACCTGATGGACGGAGTGGATTTAACATATTCAACATGGCGAGCCCCACAAGCTTAGGGTGTTTTTATGCACTCAGTAAAACAAAACAGGTCCTGTAGACGATTCTGATCCATTCATTCCTGTAAATGAAACTTTGCCTTTGGCCGATTCCTGGTGGCCTTTCCATCGAACGTTTGCGAATTATCCATATGATCCCAGGAGAAGGCTACGATTTCACTTCAATAGTCCTCGGACTACGGTACCAGGCTGTTTCTTTTGAAAATGAAATTGTCAGAAGTCGTCATCGTGAGGTCCGATTTGGTAATTTGATAAGACAGAAGGGGCATTTTTTAGAAGCACCGAAGCCCGATGGTGCTCGTGGCCCTCGTGCTTACGAGAGTTACGAAGTTTTTGACCTTGTTCATTTAAAGCTCACGCCTTAGTTACTCTGGCAGAAGGCGATAGATGAGACGCCTGATAATCGCCCAAATTCCGATCATAAATGAATCATAAACTAGTGTTTACTCTGGTTTGGTTATCTAATTCTACTAACGGTGCACATTTATTAGATGGATGAAATGAAAAATAGCCAACGGTCCTAATGTAGCGACCGCCAATCAAGGATTTGGATAGTTCAGCTAGTCTGATTTCGAGATTATGACCTATCTGCATTGGGTCCCACAAACTGGACGGTTTACTTTCTGCTGCTATATGCCACCTGTGCAATTTCTGAGGGCTCTTTGGATCTGTACGCCGTTAATATTATCGTGGCCTTAAGTCTGCATTAGTGGGGTCCACTTTTTGTGGTCCACATTATTGTGCAAAAATAGATGCTTAATAAAGAAAACACAACAACGTCCACATTCAACAGATGAACGGCCAAATGTGGAATGGCTAAGATCTTGCAATCTAGACATTTTCAAGGCATGGCCCATCCACGGTGGATTTCATCAGACGGACGATTGCCGAGGCATGAAGATAGTAATTCTGAGGGATGCCACGTGTTCTCGCCACAGGATGTGGACAAACGGCTACATGTGCATGTGCTGACGTGTCATACATGTGTGAGATCTGCACCGATCACCAAGTACGTCACACTTTGGGCATGCATATAGAGGATTGATTGCTGATTGGGCTGGTCATAGTTTTGTCTCACTTGTACGATAAAAAAATGGACGGTCAGGAAATTGACAAGTGGCCCATATTCAATACACGTGTGCATATCTGATGAGTATACTGGCCTGATCTTTGGTCCAGGGCTCGCTCATAGTGTGACCTACCTGATGAATGGCCCACATCTCGCACACCACTCTCACTGGCATGTGCACTATCAGCTCATCAAATGGCCCACCTTGATTGAGTGAATAGTACGTCCAATCAACGATACCCATCTTGTCTCTGAAAATGGCAGGAGTTATCCATCAATCAGAACCGTCCAATTAGGGTGCCTCATTATGGATGGGCGATGTTGAAAAAATCATACCTATAAGAAGACCATAGCCATCATTTGTCTTTACCATCCAGCCCTTAATGTTGACCATTAATTGTTTTTCTTTCCTACCATCAATTTGAAGGCCACTGTTTAGATGGCTAGGATCATCCGATCAATGCATATGTTGAATAAAATTTCCATCAATAAGGGGTCCCACTAGATGGACAATCCTGATTGACAGAGAACTACTCCCAGTAAGAGATTAGCATTGTGCGGTTATAGGAATTTGTGGGGCTAGAGCCAATCCACTATGGGTCAACACCTACGTGGTTTCTAGACTCCATGGCATCTACCGTGATGTATGTGTTTTATCTATGCCGTTCTTTCGTTTTTCCAACTCATTTTAGCACATGAGCCCAAAATTAAAGCATATCCAAAGCTCCAGTGGCCCACACCATAGAACAGTGGGGATTGAAAACCCACCGTTGAAAACTTCTTGGGGACCACATAAGTTTTGGATAAGCTGATATGTGTTTTCCCTTCATCCAATTCTTTCATTGTCGTGTGTGTGTGTGTGTGTGTGTGTGTGTGTGTGTGTGTATATATATATATATATATATATATATATATATATATATATATATATATATAAACACACATTTTTATTGTCTTATGAAGATGCATTGCAGTTGGACACAATCCGAATTTGGCATGCGTCTTGTAGCGATGTGATACAAAACATACATCCAAACCCCATGCATTGGGCACGTGCACTTTGTCGCTTGTATTAATACCAGATTAAGTAGGGTTGTACTCATTTGCATTTAAAGGGGTTATCCATTTACCTTTAATGGTCCATGAATCACTGAAGCGATACCATTATCCATAGGTAATTTAATTCAAATGGGCTTAGGCCAGCGTCCCGGATATTTGGATGTACGGTCACAAGACAGGAAGGACCAGATCACACAATCTTAACCGTCGCATTTTGCTCATTGAGTTTTGACTAAACCATTTCTCTTTTGAGACCTTCAAACAGTAAGACACCAACAGTGCAACCAGGGTAATCCAATCAACATGAATTTTGGTGATTTTTCTTCAATCATCGTTTTCATGGGCCCCACCTGAAATGAATCCTGAATGATACCACTCAACAACAACATACATAGAAAAACCTGATTCTCTTCTCCATGTTCTATCTTTTCATTTCATTCATGATGGTCTAGATGCATCAGAACCCCAACGGTGTCCAGATAAGCCAGTTTGTGCAAGCAAGGCCCATGGTTGCGGATCCCATCACTTTATTCTGAAGCAACCCACAATAGATGGGAGATGCATAAAACTCCCTGCAGATCAGGCAATTCTAAAGCATGCATCAATGGCTAACAAATGAACCATTAGGTATATGGCATTCATAATCCATATGGATAGAATCATCCAATCCATAGAATTTTTTTTTTGGGCATTAACATCGCCAAACTGTATATAAACTGTCTGGATCGACAAACCATGTTCCCCGTTTGTAAGAACATGGATTCATCAGGGCCATATTCTTTGTTCCGATGCATCAAGAATCTTTAATTTCTCGGTATTTGGAGGGGCTCGTGGTACTCTACCTGTGACACATTTGTAATATATGAGAATATTACTATATTACAGGAATGTTGAGCATGTGAGAGGGAACATCTGCAGCGAAGGCCACTTCTTCAACCGTTGCGGGGGATTTCAATCCAAACCACTTACTATCTCCCCATTCTGATTTGCCTGCAGCTATTGCTTGCCGCACCGCAAAAAAAGCACTGAAAAAAAAAGGTAGAGTTTAGGAAAAGAATTTAAAACAAAAAAAAAAGGGTCGATTACAGGTCCCACTTGGGTTTGCAGTTTAAACTAACAATGGATACTGTCCAGGGAAGGTGGGCAAGAATTTTAATAGATATTTCAGAATGGAATTTCCAAAGCCCAACTTAGAAATGTGTGTTGGGATTCCCATCCAGCCCCACTATGTTTCTTTTCTTCTAATTGAAAGGCTGGCCATGATATCTCGAAATGGTATGTCGACTGAGTTTTTCCATGCGAACAAGCAGACCAGTGATCCTGAGTTTTTAACATATGTTCAGGGATTTGAAGCGAAGTGCATCCTGATGCTCAGTTTTGATTTATGCTGTGGGAAAGGATCCGATGCCAAATGCTGATATCTAGAAATTAGTTATCATGTATGAGATTAGGACCATTCATCTATTGTGCCCTGCTGCAGATGCTCTATATGCCAAAAATCACAGTGCTCAGATGATCGCAGCTGCTGATTGGAAGACTCTTGTCCATTGGATGTTCACCACTGGTTGGAGTCTATTCCAACCGCTCAATTTGGATCATAACCAATTAGCTGTTTGTCTTGCTGTACCCCAATCCACAATAGTCAAATAGATGAATAGACGCGATCTCAATCATGTGCCTGGTGTATGGTGACTGCTTGATTACTAACTGAAGTACTTGTGATTAGTACAGGACATGTCTGCTGTCCATGAAAGGAAAAGAAAGCATCATTGTTTGCCCTAAAATCTTCATTACAAGGAGTTGTAGTTTGAATGTGAAAGAGAAATCAAATCTAACTCACCTGCAAGCAGTGGCATATGGCGGCTCTCCAGAGAACTACAGTCCAGAAATAAGAAGGAAAACAAAGGTAAGTAATCTTTAAGAATTTGGACATAAAACTAAATAAAAATATAATAGAAAAGGATATTTATAGCCTCATTTATGAGCAGAGATTGAGACACTCATTTGCTTATTTGAACAAGAACACAGGCAGATACCCCGTCTCATTAAGGGTGAGTTTGGGTGCACCATCGAGTTATATTGCAAATACTTGTCTGACAGCATGGAAATAACCAATTTGTAATTTCCTTAGCATCTACATCGCGGTCCAGGCTCTAAATTCCAATTACTTTCAAGTTGGACTTGAAACAAACACAACAGCATTTTGAAGGTACGTCATCACTACGAATAGGAGATCTTTACTTCTTTTTTCCCCCTATAACCTCATGACTAAACTGAATGTTTGCAATTAAATTTACTTGTATATCCAAATGCACCCTAAGATAAGAACAAAATTTTGCTGATTCTCTCTGCATGAGAAGCAGCCCCAAGAAAAATAACCACAACCAAAAAGCTTACCTTAGATCTCAGCACTCCATATGGGTTTGAGCTGTTGGGGAGAAGGGAGGCATTGAGAACAATAGGAATGTCCTTCGAGGAAGGAGGTTTGTAAGTCCAAGTTCCATCAGTCATCAACTTCAATACATGGAATCAAATCAGTTTAGGCACCAAATTGAGCAATGATGAAAATCGGCAGACAAATGACAAGCATGTAGCCATTACCCTTCCAGTCTTCTCGTCATAAACGTACTTTTCAGTTAGGTGGTAACCCAAGCCTTGAACAAATGCCCCTTGGAGCTGTCATAAACAATGACGTTCTCTAAGAAGATAACATTGCATATTCCAATCAATCTATTGAAGAAAGTTAAAATCAACTCCCTCTTCCACTTCACATGACTTCATCTACACTCATTTCAGTATCTTTCCATTTGTGGATTGAGTAAATGTAGAGCATCGGACAAAATACATTTTACGATTTTAATTTTGTCAGCTAACAAAAATTCCAATATTTTGGATGATACCAATTCACCATTTGCGGATTTATCTAGCATTTTCAAAATCCTATCAAACTCAAAAAATAATTTAATACCATTGTCAGCCAACGATTATAATCATTCTAACAATCATTACGTCCCTTGAACTTGTATGTATTTCATTATTTTGTGTTTCCTCACATCCACACATACTCGCACCCAGCCACACATGCAAGGGGGAAAAGCAACATAATGAAAATATTATGTATGCCATTTTGATTTTTTTCTTTCTTGTTTAGGGAAGTAACGTGATGAAAATATAATGTATGCCTCAAAGAGAACTGATCACCTATAGGCTATGACCCATTTTTTAATTTTTTCATGCCTTCGGATTTTTTATTTCCACTTTTTCCATTGGAAATATCAAATATTTTTCAAGGCAAAATGCTTGTAAAATCGGGTTTTAGGTAGGTTAAGTTCACTTATGTCTGGTAGTAGCCTAGTAGGTGATCAGTTCTCTTTTTTTGACATGCAATCTGAAGTATACAAGCAACACCAAATCATGCTAACTGAAATGAAAGGCTTTCTTATGAGACATGCAAACCAAATTACAGACGTAGCATGATGAGAAAAAGTTGCACAGTCAGTTAGAAACAGAAAATACTATGAGATGCGTCACACAAGATCCCATTGCTATCGATTGCTATGGAGAATTTTCAGTCATGCAACTAAGGATGCTACAGGCTGAACTGGGAAAACTATGGTCCGTTTCCTGTAAACAAGATAAAGCATCAAATCTTACTTGCCCAATATCAACGGCTGGATTTAAACTCTTCCCGCAATCCAGTAAAATATCCGCCCTCAAAATAGTTGTTTCACCTGAATATAGCATGGTAGCACCAAACTGCAGTGAATCATACAATGCAAAACGATGTAAACTCAACATGCATTTCTTAATAGAACACATAATACTTGGAATTAAAAGGTTAACATGCATCCTATCTAGTGGAGGGGGGGGGGGGGGGGGGGGGGGGGGGGGGAAGGGTCCCAAATTCTGCTTCCTTAAATTGTTCTTAGAAAAGGAGATTTCCTTAAAAGCGTAAACGGACTAATCAGAGTCAATTTTTCTTTGTTTTTGGATGGATTAATCAGAGTTAATTGTGCCAAAGGATTTGGTAAAACCGCTTTTTCAATGTAAATTTCTTCAAAGTATGGGGTTTAGGATATGGCAAAAAAGATATCAGACCCAATGAATCTTAGCTCCACAATTTCTTCACCTAGAGTCATATAGCCCTGTACATAAGAAATGCAAATAGTCATTGTTACGATCCCAAGGGTTTAATAGCCTAACTTTACATGTTCCATCAATCCTGGGGCTTTTGGCGCATTGGTTAGGTTCTTAACAATTGGTATCAGAGCCAACACCATGTCTTGTGTTTGAGTCATGGAAGGGGCGACCTGTGGAAAGGGCAACCTGGACCAGAGTGAAGCCGCCATGGAGTGGAAAGGACTACCTGAGCAACCAATGTGGAAAGGGCTACCTGGATAACCAAAGTGCAGCCACCATGCCTTGGAAAGGGATGCCTGGAATAGATGTTAGAGTGAGTGCCGACGCAGAGCGGGCCACCATGGACGTCAGCTGCGGAGCGTGGTGGAATGTTACGTTCTCAAGGGTTTAATAGCCTAACTTTACACGTTCCATCAGTCCTGGGGCTTTTGGTGCATTGGTTAGGTTCTTAACAGTCATAAACCAAAATTGCAAGCAACAAAATCCTATACCAAAATATAGGTAGGAATAGACATTTTCTGTTTCCTCCAATGGAAACTCTCTTCTTGAGTTACAGGGTTGAAATATAGCATATTTGAAACACAAGACTGAAATATAACAGATGAGGGACAAAAAAGGAGAACAATCCACTTCAGCAAAAGAAGGAACTACTCATCAAAGCTGAAGAATAAGTGGACTCAGAAAGGGTACAGTCAGAACATTCGTTACCAGTTAAAATGTTGACCTCTGCTTCAGAAACAGCAGCTGCAAACGAGATGTACCTGAAACACCCAAACGAAAAAATCCAACTTGATAGCTGTCTATTGAAGTTCAACTTAACTTGATTTGCTTCATATTAGGAGCAAGTATAGGGTGCTGAGCCTCATAAAAAAAACATAGCTTGGTGAGGCACAATATTCTCTATGTGAGTCTCATGGTTCGGTCACCCAAACATCATGTGATGGGCAGCCCACCATGGATGAACCATGCACCAACAATTCCCCAGACTGGAAGATCCTAATGTTTAACCTCATTGTCCTGCCAACAGATGGTTAAGAAGAAAAAATATAGTAACGGAAAATAAGCTACAGATCGAGGGGTTGCCAATTGCCATCTTCATATCCGAGATACTTTCAGGGCAACCCCATCCACAGTGAGTCCATCAGATCAACAGTCTGGATCAGCAAACCATGGGCCAAACATGTACAAGATCTTGTATGACAGAAAACTACATGTTTGTTGGGGGCCTTGAGGCTTAGCACCCTATAGTTCCTCCACAACTAAATGACTATACTTGCATCATGTTCATTATCAAGAACATTATTGTAAGTTTATCACTCCCATTGCAAACCGGGGTGATATTCCATGAGTTGATCGAGAATGTTCAAATGCATCAAAATAATGTATGCTCACCAAGATCATCAACATAATGCCTAATTTTTAACTCTAAGTTTGACGCTAGCTGCCAACCTAACGCAACCCTCCTTTATCTAGGCTTGCGACCAGTGATGAGAGTGCAAAACTCCCATGGTTTGGACATGTGCAATGTATACCAAGTACCGCATTGGTTAGGAGTGAGTTTGTTCGAATTGAAGGCTCTGAAAGGGCAAGGGTTGTGCCCAAAAGGACGTGGGCGGAGGAAGTAGGAAAAAAAATGACGATTGATAGTTCAATTGAGCATGTGGTCCTTGGTAGAGTGGTGTGGTGGAACAGGATTCATGGATTTTCACAATTTTCAGGTAAAACGCATGATGCCAATTCAGAATTCATCACCATCAAAGCCTTGTCCCAGCTATTTGGAGTCGGGTTTTCATGATTGCTTGGCAACGTTAAGCTACCAGTTGCCAAACTAGAGCTATTCAGTCTAATAATTTAAATAAAAGTAACCTTTATAAAATCATCCACTACAACAGCAAAAAAGAAAGTAAAACATACTGGAAAGGGCCAAGAGGACTGGCTCTTGGATACACACGTCCTCTTGCTTGAAGGTCTACTCCAGCATCAAGAGCTTTAGCAATGAGCTCATGCCATGTTGGTTTCCCTTCTGATGTTGAAATGAGATTTGCAATGCCTTCAAGGCGGCTCACAAACGTTTCACAAGCATTCTGCAGGTTCATAGGCCAATGAACATGAAATTTCCAAATTGCATAGGAATAGGATGTTCAGAAATTTAACAAAAAATAGAGCATAAAGAATTTTTCCCACGAAAATATCTTGGGCACAAAAAAAAAATCTTAGGATGTAATAAAAGATCAATCCCTTGGGACAAAACATGTGTGGCATATGCTCAATTTTCTCAACTTAATACATGAGAGGAATGTTACCTACCGTGCAGTGCATGTGAACTTCACATCCCATGGGTGCACGTCTCAATATGTCACCCATACAACATTTGACCCATGCAGGTGATGGGTCCCACTATTAAGATCAGCTGGAATAAAATTAGCCTAGAAGATGACCTGGTACATGAGTCAGTCTGGTGTAAATCACGCCTGATGAGCATAGAAGCCTCATCTTTGTGCCAGGTGATCTTCACAGTGGAGTTAACAAAACAACAAACAGAAAACCACGAAATATTTTATTAAAACGAAGGGCTTGACCTTTCACACAAAAAAGAAAGAAAGAAAGAAAGGAAAGAAAGAAACAAGGGCTTGAGCACTCTTACTAGCTTAGAGCTCCCATGTGCACAAGGTGGATAACTTAAGCCCCTCTGTATAGATAGGAGTCATAATCCACATTCCTAAAACTATCCTATGTGGGACAAAATACAGAGAATTACCATAAAACACAAACACAACAACAGCTGAGTTTGTATTCTCAACAGATGGCTTCGATGTCATTCACACATGACATGCTGGCATGTGAATACATGCAATCGACTTTAGGCTAACAGTCAATGCATCATATGTTTGCTTCCTTTATAGCACCTTATTGTTTAATTATTACTTGCCAAGATAAGAATCTCTATGTTCTTAAGAAAGATTATGGGGATATGAAATGGTGATTATGATGAATATCAAGGATGTGTTCTTTTTGCTAAAAAAATAAATAAATTAAGTAGACTGTTTTAAGTATGAGGTCACTAGCATTTGACTATTAAATTTGTTTACTGATGTCAAGGAAAAGAAAGCTACTTTCTAAAGAAAATGGGAAATGGAAGAAATGATTTATTCAAAGAAAATACACAGGCAATTATGCGATGGAAGTATTAACAGCTCACCTGAACAGATCTTGCACAAAGCTCTGAAGTTACAGAGCCGCCACTTTCTCCTACATTATTTGCCACAATAGTTGTGGTTGTGTGAACATAAATTTCGTCCAAGAGAATCTGATCCCTAACTATTGTCCCTAATACCATTGCAGCAACCTGTTGCAACACAGAAATCAAATATAATTTGATCTTGCGAAATAGTAGCTTAGTGTTGCTTGAAAACAAAGACAGATGTTAATTTCAGTAAGAAAAAATCCATCAAATAAATTTGTATGGGACCCACCTGTAATATTCTCTCCTTTCTCAATAAATTTTTTCTTATCCATAGAAAAAGGCAAGTAAGAAAACATCCATCCAATGGGTTAGAGTTAGTTTAGTTGGGATCTTGTTCTGATAACTTTGATGATGATAACTGAAGTTTTCATGTGGGGACAAAGCGGCTTCTCTTTGCGAACTGGCATACTCATTCAGCCCAACTTATGGAAACTTATTTAGATAGACATGGTGGACGCAATCTAGTCATGATAATATCACACAATCGGTGATGAGGTCTATAACAAACCGTTATTGAATTACCAAGTCCAAAATTTCCCCAAGTTGAATAATGCGAGATTTCCAGGAAAAGAATGGGTGTTATAATTAAGATATCATTGAAAACTCGTTAAATCAATCTGTATCTCCCTTCAGAAGCTCGGGCAGATATTATAATGGCCAATCAAAAGAAAAAAGAACAGCAATTCTTTCCAAGGGGCTTCAAAAATGAAGTTGAAAGCTTTTTACATGAAAGACGAGTGAGGAAGGCGAAGAACATTCAAAGAAAGGATCTGAAAAAAGAATAAAAAGGAAATCTAAAGGTCAAGAACCCCAGAAATTTGCATGCTTAAGTTGTGTGATTGCAGGAACAAGGAATTGTGATTAAGGTTCTCAAGCATAGAATGTGCAGTCGGAGATTTTTTTTCTTTTTTTTCTTTTTCTTTTTCTGTTTTGGAATCTTGGATGTGCGCATGGGTTGCACAAATGGGGGGAATTTGGGCCTGTTGGTTTTATCTGAGCGAGGATTTTGGAAAATTGGGGAACTTTATGCTGTTTCATTGGTAATGATGCTGGATACTTTTAGGTAGATTTAGTGTTGCAAAAAATCCAGACCTTAGTATTTTAAGACCACCAATCAGAAATGAACAAAATATGAAAGATATTGCAATTCTTAGAAGAACATAATAAGTTTAGAATGCAATTCATTACCATGAACTAAGAAATGTTCTTACGTCAGATCTACTTGGACAGTTGTAAACATGAAATGTGGAAGTATGAAAGAACTGAAGTCCAGAACTCAACAAGATTATAATTTCATTCTCTTCTTAAAATAACTAAAGATATTCAAAATTGGAATGGAAATGTCTTACTTGAGCAACTTTTATGTCCAATCCTTGCCCGATTTCACAACCAGATTGATAAATGCTAATACTAGCATCTGTGTGTATGTTGACAAGGGATATCATCTGCAGCCCTTCCCAAGATGCCGAGTATTTCACGGGTATCAAACTTATTCCACGCTTTACCCATTTGTTTTGTTTGTTGAAAGCTTTGACTTCTGCACACCGCTTGATGTAGTCACTGGATTCCTGCAATGAGGAAAAAAGTAAACAACAACAATAACAACAAACAGTATGTCAACCCACGTGACTTGATGGAACTTCATCCAATATCTAAAGAAAACTACATAGATTGATCAATAGAAAAAGAGGCCGAAACACCCAAGAGAGCTCTTTTTCATCCCTTTTTTTTTACCAGAACATCCAAGAGAGTTCCATGAGATATTACTCACCCTAGGTGTTATCGTCATCTACTGAATCATAGCTTTCTCCCAACAGTTTGGGGTAGGATTTTAAATGGTAGCTTGCTACAAGTTTTATGATTGGCTGCCCACCAAAATCAACCTTCCTCTTTTACCTGGGCTCTCGAATGGGCATGACAGAGGCTCATATTGACAATGCTCGCATGACAACACGATCTCACCTAGAATCAACCCCCAGCCCAACTGATACATGCACACCCCAAAGGGAATGCAAGCAAAGGAGGATCGTGGAGGGGTAGTTGCCAAACATACCATTGATTGCAAGCCACACACAGATGGAGTTCCCTCATATCAGGTAACAAACACAGGCACCCAAGATTAACAAGCATTTAGAGTTCCCTCGTATCAAGCAATAGACTCAGGAACCCAAGACTCCACACGCGCGCGCGCACACACACACACACACACGAGTGGAAAGTGCATTCTCATGTAGTCGGTTGCAAAAATTAGCAGGGAGCCCATGTAAGCCCACCAATATATGTCTATTGAGAGCCACTCACATGACAAAACTATCACGCCCAACACTATAGCTTAACAATTTTGCATTACCCGAAAAGGGAAATTTGCCAGTAATTAAGGTCCATGGCATGTGAAACAGCTCTCTGATCACAAAAACATAGTTAACCAATACAGGTGTTGACGAAGTACATATCAAAATATCGGTTGTGACATATCCTGTCTCTGACTATTGGTACTGCCTGCAATCATTTCACAAAATGACCGATACACAAATGCACTCGTTCAGAAAAATTATTATGACTTTTAGCCTTCCCCATGAAAGGAGCCAATCTTTTCTCACTTGATTGATATATAAAATAAAAAAAGATGCCCAAGTTGACTCAGCTAATTCTTTAGCCAACTAGTCAAGTCTTCCAAGAATTAGATAGGCATAAACACACACATTCGAGTTTTCCGACAATAACACAGACATATGTACATGCAGGCATTAAACATACAATTGTCAGTATATTCTGTATGAGAAAAAGAAACTAGAAAATACGGATTATTCAATGAAATCCAGGAAATGAGAAGAGGTAGAGACACATTTCTCTCAAATTGCAAGAGCTACAATTATAATTCTGCTGTTTTCTTGTGATGATGAACAATACTTAAACCAGTTCTCAGCAAAAGAAGATGACACTTGAAGAAAGAAAAGGAACTTCAAGAAAGAAAAGGAACCATGTAAAACATAGATGAGAAATAAATTAACAGTATTACTGTTAAGATCTGTACCAGCAAAACATGAAATAAAAATAGCATAAACTGAAGAAGTACCTGAAGATGACGAAGGACAAGTTTAGCATTACAATCAACAAGATGTTGGCCAAAAAGTGTTACATCACCCTTATCATACATGTTGAGATCTCGAACAACGCTAGGTTCTACATGAACTTCATGGGATATGTGCTCCAAAACTGTTTCAATCATCGCCGCAGTCTCCACGAATACTGTTTCACATTCATGTGCAAGCAATCACTAATAATGTCAAATACACATAGGGTTGTCAATGGGTTGGGTTCAAGTTGGATATTGTTGTACTTGTGTCAGGACATGACTAAGGGCCTGTTTGTTAACACTTAAAAAATTACTTAATGCGGAATTGAGAAAATGTTCCGTGTCTAGTAATGTTTGTTAACGCCGAATTCGGAAAGCACTCAGTGATTTCCCCTGGATTATTTTCGGCGATGGAAGCCTCTCCGTAAATTTTCTATAAAAAAATAAAATCACTTCCAAAATTACCCTTCATGGAGATTTTCTCTCTCCTAGATAGATTGCGCAATACACAACCCAACTTGTGTAACTTCTTTGGGCTCCACCATGATTTATGTGTTAGATCCACACCGTCCATCAACGTTTTCAGATCATTTAAAGCATAAACCCAAAAAACGAGGCACATATAAAGCTCAAATGGACATCACTATAGAAACCGATGGGAATTGAATGACTGCCATTGAAACCTTCCTAGAGTCCAAGGTGAGGTTTATTTCCCATCCAACCTCCTCATAAGGTCACATAGACATGGATGAAGGGAAAACACAAATATCAGCTTGATCAGTGCCTTCTGTGGCCCTGTGAAGTTTTCAATGGTAGACACCCAATTCTCATTGTTTCCTATAGTATGGCCCACTTGAGCCTTAAATCTGCCCACACACACACACACGCACACACCCAAAATAATATGAAAAAATGGATAGATGGTGTGGATAAAACATATACACCATCGTAGGCCCCACGGGGCCCCTTTCTAGGCCGTTCGTCTCTAGCCCGTCTTTTCGGTGGATCCCATGCTGGCTACCAACAGATGCTGCTAAAGGTGGCGGGCTACTGGACAGTGATCGATGTGCCCCATCATGATATATGTGTTTTATCCACACCTTCCATCCGTTTTGTTAGTTAATTTTAGAACATCAAACCAAAAATGAGGTGGATCCAAAGCTCAAGTGCGCCACACGAGAGGAAACAGTGGGGATCAGTGACCATCGTTGAAACATTTTTATGGCCACAAAAGTTTCGCATCATGCTAAGTTTTTGGTGTTTTCACTTCATCCTAGTGAGAATGAACTTATAAACGGTTTGGATGGCCTATAAACATCAAGGTGTGGTTAGGAAGATTCCAACGGTAGGAAACTCTTTTCTCAGTTTTCCCTCTCTTGTGGTCCACTTGAGTTCTGGATCCACCTCATTTTTTATTGCATGTTCTAAATTGAGATAAAAAAATGGACGAACGAGGTGAATTTCAAACAAACATCACAATGGACCCTACCTAGCATCCCAACGTAGGAACTGCCTCCAGCAAGAAATCCAAGCCCAGTACCCAATTGATGGAAGTGGATTGCGTCCTTCCACCGCCCAGACGAGGGCAGGGCTCTATGGGCCCATCGTGATGTAAGGGTTTTATCCATGTCGTTCATCCCTTTTCTCGGATCATTTTATGGCATAATCCAAAAAAATAGGCAGGTTCACAACTCAAGTGGACCACACCAAAGGAAGCAGTGGTGATAATGACACCTACCGTTGAAACCTTTCTAAGGGCCACCGTGATTTTTTTTACCATCCAACCTATCCTATTTATAAGGTCATGTAGACCTGGATGAAGTGAAAACACAAATATCAGCTTGATCCAAAACTTATGTAGCTCCTAAGAACTTTTTAATGGTGAGAGTTCAAACCCCATTTTGTGGTCCACTTAAGCCTGTGTTCTATCCCATTTTTGGGTTCATTCCCTAAAATGATCTATAAATATAGATGGACGGCATGGATAAAACCCTTGAATCTGGATCCTCTGTTGGCTCCAAGTAGGAAAACCCTGCTTGGAGCCTTTTTATTGGTCCATGTCATCACATAGGTTTGCAACCATGTCACATCCTCAGTGCAACCTAATCACACTGACGTAATGCAGTGTGATGTGGACCAATGAAAAGGCTCCAAGCAGGGATTTCCTGCTTGGCAGCCAACAAAGGATTCAGACTCAAAACCCTTACATCATGGTGAGCCCCATAGAGCCCTGCCTTCGTTCAGCCAGTAGAAGGATGTAATCCTCTTCCTAATCCGGCTGGATTGGTGGGGCGCGGAATGGGTACTACCTCCACCAGGATGCATCTAAAGACGAACGGTCATGTCAAGGGCTATATGGAACCCAGCGTGATCTATATGTTTTATCCACGTTGTCTATCTATTTTAAAAGATCATTTAAGAACACAAGTCCAAAAAGGAGGTAGATCGAACGTTCAAGTGGGCCACACCACATGAAGCAGTGAGGATTTAAAGCCACCGTTGAAAACTTCTTAGGGTCCATAGAGGTTTTGAATCAAGCTGATATTTTTGTTTTCCCTTCATACACATCTTTGTGACCTTATGAACAGGTTGAATGTCAAATAAACATTACGCTGGGCCCTTGGATGTTTTCAATGCTAAGAGTTCAATCCTCCTTTTTGGTCTCATGCCTTAAAATGATCTTTAACAATATATGGATGGTGTGGATAAAAAATATAGCTTAGAGTGGGCTCCACAGAGTCCTTAACATGACCTTCCGTCTCTATGTATGTCTTGGTGGGGGTAGTACTAATCCACGCCCTTTGATGATCATGATTTTTGGGTTCGATGGTTAAAATGAGACAGCTACTTCATTTTTTTATTTTTTTTTCGTTTAACGGTTTTGAATCTCACGAAAGTTAAACCACTAAAGGGTGCCCTCCATTGCGACCTTATGGTGGTACTCGACCTCAACCCTTACATCAACAAATCGGGTGGCTCCTAAGATATGAATGTTAACTTAATGATTTTATTTTCATTTAATAAAAAATAAATATTTTATAATGTAAAACATTTCCAAATTAGGAGATATGGACAAATGTGTCAAATTAATAGATTTCAGACATTTCAAGCATTGGTTAACAAACAGGTTGTTTCATATTCAGTACTTAATTTTCAGACTTCAGCAATAGTTATCAAACAGGTTTTTCGACTTCAGATTTAGACTTCAAATTCAGATTTCAGATTCGGTCTTCAGATTTCAGGTTCAGGCTTTAGACTTCAGATTTAACAAACGGGCCCTAAGGGAAGACCTGGGTCTTGTCGGGTTCAGTTACGTGCCCCAAGTATGAGGTACTGGATCTAAAACCACTTGGATTCTGTATCCCATCTGGTCCCATCGGGTCTAGTTCCAAGCCTAGAACAGTGTCATGCTTAAGCTTGGGTCCAGACTCAAGATTCAGATCCATACAGAAACACATCAAGTGTATGATTTTTTAAACATTAGATATAACTAACCGAAGGCAATGTTCGAAATATCGGTATCGCGTTACGTATCACATCCTTGGGATACAGATACGTATCGGTTAGTTGCATGGGATATATCATTTGCATCAGGTAATTTATCGCGCTTTTTGGGAAACATGGGGAAACATTGCGGAAATGGTTGAATTTTTCAATGAAACTTCAGGGATTGTTAAAAAAAGGCCTTAATACACACTTTTAAATCATAACATTTCAAAAAAGAAGTGCATATAATAGGTTTCGTTTGTATAGGGTCCTAAGCTATGCTTGTCTGACTGACTAATGTAATTATATTCAAATTGAATGCATAACATTTAGAGTGTATGTGATAATCATTTCATCAAAGACTTCTACATACTTCGAAATTAGTTTCAATTGACAGTTGGTTGAAGGGAAATTTCGAAAAAAAAAAAATATAATAATTTTTATTAAATTTTAATTAGAAAATGATTTTTATTTTCCAAAATTTGACAAGGACTAAACAAATCAGTGGATCAACCCTCATACATGCTTGATTTCATGCTTGAAGTGCAACATTGCAAGCAATTTGGAAGAAATTGGAAATTTTCGAATTTTCCCCAAATTGGACCATCTGCGCACTCAAATTTCGAAATTAGAGTGTTTGTGGTGATCATTTCATCAAATACCTCTAAATACTTCGAAATTAGTCTCGATTGACAACTAATTGAAGGAAAATTTTGAGAAAAAAGATGGAGAACATGTAGAAGCAATGGATATCGAAATCAAAGCTCCAACTCCATGATTTTTCATGCAAAACATGAAGAACCAACGGATTTGTAACCATTTAACACTGGTTTAACATCATTTCAACAAAAAAAAGGGATCGGAAATTGAAAATGCTCCCCGGATCGAACATGTTGGATATATCAACACTAACTGTGCATTTCGTATCACACGGGTGGGATACAAGATATACCGTGGTATATATTGGCTGCTATCATCAATAATTAAAACATTTCAACCAAAAAAAGGGATCGGAAATTGAAAATGCTCCCTGGATCGAACATGTGGGATATATCAACACTAGCTGTGCATTTCGTATCACACAGGTGGGATACAAGATATACCGTGGTAGATATCGGCTGCTATCATCAATAATTAAAACATTGACTGAAGGCTCTAAATGGACAAAGGGGAAGGCCCAAAAGGACTTGGATGGAGGTAGTAAGAAAGCACTTGATTACCTATGGTCTAACTAAAAGTTATGGCCCTTGAAAGAGTGGAATGGAAGAATGGGACTCATGTAGCTGGCCCAATTACTTGGGATAAGGTTTAGATAGAGGTGGGCAACGATCCAGGCCGAGCCGAGTTAGCCTTAGTTTGGTTTGACTTGTTTTTGTACCAGCGTAGTTTGTGGATCGGTTTGGTTTGGGTTTCGGGCCGACCCATGTGGCCCGAGTTTGGTTTGCTCTAGAAAAATCTGGTTCGAGCCGGGATCGGTTTGGTCGAAAATTTCGAACTGGACCGGGCTGAGTTCAAACAGGCAGTGGCTCTTTTTTTCCTTGTTTATTTAATTAGAAAAGAATTTAAAAAGTTAGAAAAAAAAGTACAAATGTATCTTACTATATGATGTTTAACATCCTCCAAAGGAGTGCAACTTCAAAATAGACATGTAAGAGTATTTTCCAAACAAAAGTACACAAGCATAATTTTACAAGTGCAAGGAAACAGTGTGCATTCATGTATATGTATTATGTATTAGCCATGTCATCATGTATATGTATTATGTATTATTCATGTCATCATGTATATGTATTATCCATGTTGTCCATCTGTTTTACATATCATTTTAGGACATGATCCCAAAATGGAATCATATCCAAAGCTCAAGTGGATCACACCACACCATAGGAAACAATGTGCTTATAACCAATGAGCTGAATCAAACCGAGCTGAATCAAATCGAGCTTTGAGCCGAGTTGAGCCGGTACTGCCCTAGTTTGAGCTTGGTTTGTTTTTTCAAACAAGCTTGACTCGGAGGCTTGGTTTGGTTTGAACTTCCATTCGAACCAATCCAAGCCGAGCTTTTTCGAACCAATTCGAGCTGAGCTTTCGAGCTGGCTTGGTTTGTGCCCACCTCTAGGTTTAGATGATGATGATGATATAACAAAATAAAGGATAAACCGTCTATATCCAAGCCCCTAATGGGTACTCGAGCTGTGCCCCAACACAACCAAAGTTCTAATTGATCCGAGTCCATGGAAGTGGACCCGAATCCTGCCCGATTATTAATCAGTATGAAACATGGATCCAATCAGATCCAGATTGGATAAATTCAGTAAGATACTTCGGGTATCAATGGATCCAGGTATCCACTAACAGCCCTTCAAAGATTACACCCACTGTATACATCATACACAGGGAAATCTGTGGGCAGTGAGAACTAATAGAGAATGCATACCTGGGCCCCTCATATAAGTACATGCTGGCAGGTTGGTCCTAGCTATCCGTCCTTTAATGTTCCAGTTTTCGACATTATACACCCCATCGATAAAACCGGGAAGGTTACTCAGATCTGGATATTCAAAATCAAAGTGTGCACCCTGCAAGAAATAGGAAATCAATTCGTTCTTTAGGCATATGAAATTTGAAATTCAATGTTATTATGAGTTCCAAATATCCAGGTATATTTTCTAATGTGTTGTAAACATATTCAAAACCAACTTGGCTTTCTCCTTCTAGCACTTTTAAGCCATGATAGAAGCTAAAAATAGAAGGGAAGCAACCTGGTTATTCAAAATATTCATTTGAATTGCTGTTATTCGACCATTCTTGCTTGCCCCAGCCTTGTAGTGGCATAAGTAAGGACTACGTCCACCAACAAGCTGTAAACAGACAGTAAAAGATAAGAAAGACAATTGAAACAGGTTATTAAGTTTTACAAGACACTGATACATAAGGTAAACCCATCTCATTCACATTATGTATCCTATACCTCTCCAATCTTCAAAGTCACATGAATGATCGTTGATTTTTAGAAATTAGTGATGGCTGCTCATTTGATATAAAATGATAATTACTAACAAAAAAGTTGATGTAAAATGAGAAGAAAAAGAAGAAGAAAGGAGTTCCCCACAAGAAACGGTAAGGTCTTTCAATAGGCACATATTCCAAAGCATCACCATAGCTTTTCATGAATATAACACACTTTTTATTTCTACTACTTTGGGACCATGAAAACTGAGGTTAAAAATGCATGAACAGACTAACCAGAAACTACAACTACATCATAATGAATGGGATTTGCCCTGACCATTGAGGAGCTAAACCCAGATGCCTAATAAAATAGTATAATATAATAGCACAACGTCAAATAATCATCAGACCTCATTCTTGGGTGGAAAGAAAGGAAAGGGAGGATTTCGAGATTAAATCTTCATCTATTAAGATAAAAAAAAGAAGAATTGCTTCCTCGGTGGTGGATTATGCTTTAGTAAGGGTAGAATTTCATTGAATCTTGAGTGCAGTGGTTTTCCACGAGTGGAGAAGCACAGTTGCTATAGGGGTTTAGAGTGTCTAGATTTCATATCTGCCCTTGTGTTTTTACTTTACTGTACCGTTGTTGTTTTTGGTTTCTATGGGAAAGTTCTCAAGGCGGCTTTGAGTGACAAGAGGGTCACTCACTTTGTATGGCTTCTGGGTGTTTCATCGCCTCTGTATTCTCTTTGTTAGTAATTGCGGAAGTGTGGGCCTCCAAGATCCGACGGTCTACACGATGAGAACCTTCGCAAAGCTGAGGATATGTGGTGGATCCAGCGATCCGCCTATTTGCTACAGGAGCAAGTGGGTCTGATCACCCCTCTGATTCTACGGTGAAGATGGTCCCCGGATCAGATCTATGGCTCAGATCTGATGGATGGACCAGATAAACTCTATAAGCCTATCCCTCTCTTTTCTCTCCGTATATCACTTATACTTTTCCTCTTCCTTGTGTATTTGATTACGGAAAGAGTCCTCTTATAAATAGAGGGAAAAGAGATAAGGGATGAGATGAGATAAGGTTGGTTTAACCTTATCTTATCCTATCTCATCTTCTTCCGAGGTTTAAATTTCTAATTAGAAATTCAAACTCTCGGGAGAAGGAGGATGCGGGAACATCCTTATGGGCCCCACCCACAAGTGGTTGTCCACAAGTGGGCCCCATGGGTCCACAATCAACATCTCCCACTCAATCACATTGCGGGGTAGGCACATTATGAGAGTTCATCTGGCTCATCACATAATAATCAAAACCAAAGAATCACGATCAAAAGAATCAGAAGCGTGGGACCAGCTGGAACACCGTTATCTTCTCACAGGTGTTTGAGTATTAAGAGACCACCTATCTAACACTCAATAACCCAAGCTTTGCATTGCCTGTCCTAGTCCGCATGACCACACCGGATAGAGTTAACTCCCAATCTAGAGTACTCGGCCAACATACGCACTTATCCAACTTATCGAGTCTGTTCTGAAAAACTTGATTTTCTACAAACATCAATTTGAATTCCTTTTAAAGTAATATATATACATATATATTTTGAAAGAGAATATCGTTTGTAAAAGTCTAAGAAAACTCGATACTGCCGGCGGATAAGTCTTCAAGTGCGTATTTATAGTTCTAGAAACTTGGTGTAGCTGTCACGGGATCTTCCCCACGCAGGTGTGTAATTTGGAATTGATCAAGCCGCTTTCCTAGCATAATCGAGTCTGGCCAATCAAGGGCCTTTCGTCATCGTATACTAAAGTAGCGACACTCAATCTCATCCTCCTGTACACAAGAGGAGGGTAGCTGAGGACATAAAGAGTCACCTACGGGACTGGCTACTCGCACGTTGCAATGATTAGATCGAATCAAAGCAATCTGTAGGTAATAGGTACAAGCACGTGGCTACAATCCACGCCGTAAAGTAGACAATACTAGGTATCTGTCGGGTCTACAGTACGCAAGTCATCTCACATGAGGTATGACTCATCTCATAATCTCACGACTTGGCTGTGATTCAGGCCATAATATTATTCGCATTATGAGTAATGGTGCGACTATGTTATTCGACTTTGTCAGTCTCATCTTCAATCTTATAGGACTGAAGGCGGATACAACTCATTCGCATCCTCATCCTTTATTATTATTAATAAAGGGTGGTTCATACCTCAGTGTATAAACATCACCCCAAGTGTACCTCTCTTGTACATTTAGGGTTGGTCAACCCGTGTGAGTGGGTAACCGGCCTGCCGATAATAGTTGAAATCCTACTTGATCTCAAAGAAAATGCTGATGATCTACATACCTAGTTTAACAAGTGCTCAATACTGAATAAAATGGAATTTATTATTCAAAGATACATGATACAAGCATATCAATCAAGCTTTCCTCAATCCCATCTGCCTGACGTGAACCTGAAATAGATCTCTAGCTATAGGTTTCGTCATGGGATCAGCCATCATTTCCTTAGTAGGAATGTAGCTGAGGATAACCTTCTTATCTTTCACTTGATCACGAACGTAATGATACTTTATCTCAATGTGCTTCGATTTCTGGCGGTGTTTGGGATCCTTTGCCAAGTCAATGGCCGAGGTGTTGTCTATCCTCAACGATATAGGCTCATGTATACCTGGAACAACACCTAATCCTTGTAGGAATCTGCGAACCCATACACACTCTTGAACTGCAGCACAACATGCAATGTATTCGGCCTCCATAGAAGAAAGTGCCGTGGATGTCTGTTTCTTGCTCGACCAAGAGATAGCTCCCCCTTCGAGCAAGAAGACATATCCTGAAGTAGACTTTCCCTCGTCGGCGTCATTACCCCAGGTGGCATCTGAATATCCTTTGAGCTCGAGACTCGCGCCTTCATAACACAGCATCAAGTCCTTAGTTCCTCTGAGATAGCGGAATATTCGTTTCACGGCTTGCCAATGAGACTGTCCCGGGTTACTCTGGTAACGGCTGACTATGCCAACTGCATAGCTTATATCCGGTCTGGTGCAAAGCATAGCATACATTAAGCTGCCTACTGCGCTCGCATAAGGTACTGAGGACATTGCCGATTTCTCAGCTTCTGTCTGGGGACACGATTTCCTGTCTAACTTGGTAGCTTTATCCATAAGGGGTTTCAACAGCTTTTGAATTTTCCATCCTAAACCGCTCTAAGATCTTCTGTATGTAAGTGGCTTGTGACAAGCCTAAGAATCTCCTAGAACGGTTCCTGATGATTTTAACCCCTAGAATAAAGTTGGCTTCACCAAGATCTTTCATCTCAAAGTTCGAGAAAAGCCAATCTTTAGACATCATCAATAGATGCATGTCATTACCAGCTAATAGGATATCGTCTACATATAGAGATAGTATCAGAAAAGATCTTCCAGACCGTTTCACGTATACACAATGATCTTCTTCACTCATTGTGAATCCAAAAGTGGTGATGGCTAAGTGGAACCTCATGTACCACTGCCTTGAAGATTGCTTCAACCCATAAATAGATCGTAATAACTTGCAGACTTTCTTTGGATACTTTTTGTCCACATAACCTATGGGTTGTTGTATGTAAATATCTTCATCCAAATCACCATTTAAGAAAGCAGTCTTTACATCCATCTGATATAACTCTAAGTCTAAACTTGCGACAATGGACAAGATCATGCGGATTGAGGAAAATTTTGCAACAGGTGAAAAAGTTTCCTCATAATCAACACCTTCTTTTTGTGTAAAACATTTTGCAACTAATCTTGCTTTGTACTTGTTCATTGTACCATCTGCCTTTCTTTTGATCTTAAGTACCCACTTGTTACCAATTGCTTTGCGATTGGAAGGCAGATCTACAAGTTCCCAAACTTTATTCTTCTTAATGGAGGCAATCTCCTCATCCATGACAGTTACCCAATCAGCCGAATTCGGAGATAATAACGCATCCTGATAAGAATCAGGTTCATCATCGTCAACCGCAACACAAGAGAAAGATTGACCATCGATATCGAAATATCTTCTGGGAATCAAACCTCTTTCACTTCGACGTAACTCAGGAGCCTGCTGAGATGTACTCCCACTGTCCTGATGAACTATAGGAGTATCTCCATTTGCAGAAGCAGAACTCCCACTCTCCTGAGATACATCGGGAATTTCAAAAAGTTCGGTGGAAACCTTTTGTTTCTTTCGGCTGGGGTATCTGTCTTCGACGAAGGTTACGTCCCGAGATTGAATCTCAGTCCATCCTCCACGATCCTCATAAACTAGAACGTATCCCTTTGAGTGCATTGGGTACCTGATGAACACGCACTCAATAGTTTTACTATCAAGTTTACTTCTATGCTGAGTAGACAATAAAACATATGCTAAAGATCCCCAAGGACGTAGGTCGGCTAGAGAAGGAATCCTCCCAGTCCACATCTCATATGGGGTCTTAGGAACGGATTTAGTTGTGACTTTATTTAGGACGTAGACGGCTGTAAGAAGCGCGTCTCCCCAGAATGTGGTAGAGAGATTGGCATGTGCCATCATCGATCTGACCATGTCCAATAGTGTCATGTTCCTTCTCTCTACAACTCCATTTTGCTGTGGAGTATATGCCATAGTGTATTGCCTGATGATGCCAATGTTTGCACAGTATGATTTAAACGTTTCAGATGTATACTCGCCACCTCTATCAGATCTAAGAATTTAATCTTTTTCTCAAGCTGATTTTCAACTTCACCTTTGAATTTGAGAAAACAATCAAAAGCCTCAGATTTATGTGAGATGAGATACACATATCCATAGCGCGAATAATCGTCAATAAATATGACGAAGTATTGGCATCTATTTCTAGCATGTACATTTAAGGGTCCACAGATATCTGTATGGATTATCTCTAGTAAACCCTTTGACCTAGTCACTTTAGGGAATGGTTTCTTAGAAGTCTTCCCGGACACTCAATGTTCACAAAATGACAAATCAACCTTGGATAATGAACCTAACAGACCAGATCTAGCTAGTCTTGTCATACGGTCCTTTCTAATGGGACCTAACCTCGCGTGCCATTTTAAAGATTCAGATACTACATGTTCATTCAATGTAGCAGACAAAGCAAGAGGCGCATTATCATGTTCTATATCTAGAATAAATAAATCTGAAATTAAATTACCCCATCCAAAGATGGGGTTATTTAGTCTTAAAGAAACTCTTGTCCCGGAAAAACGAATGTCAAAACCATTAACTAACAATCTAGAAACAGAAATTAAATTCCGGCGCATGCCCGGTGCATAAAGAGTATCATGGAGGGTTATTGTATGCCCTACGCGCGTACGGAGATGATAAACACCAATCCCTAGCACGTCTTCAGCAGCGTTATTCCCCATGTACACCCTGTAGCTCCCTGTAGCTATAGGTCGAAATTCCTCGAGTCCTCGACGATCTCGTGTCACGTGCTTTGTTGCGCCTGAATCCAAAATCCACTCGTTAGATAGGATATCAATGGAAAGGATCTCAGAACAAACGCCTACAAACAAAGTATCTTGTGACTGAGGAATTACCGTCTTTTTCTGGGCACACTGACGGGCATAATGGCCGGGATTTCCGCAGACGAAACATGTGATGTTTGTCTTTTTAGGTTTCCTCTTTCCTTTCCCCTTCTTGGGATTTGGAGGAGGCGTTGCGGTCTTCTGTTCGTGATTGTTCTTCTTCGCCTTCTTGCGAGCTTTGAACTTTCTCTTGTTAGCTTTCCGCTTGTGGGTTTCTGTTGCAAAAGCCTTGGCCGAACCTGGCTGAATTGCATTCATTTCAACCTCTCGTACCAGATGGCCACAAAAGTCTCTGAACGTTGTGATAGAATCATTATGGTTCAGAATCGTTTTGATTTGGGCACATGATTCGGGTAAGGAACGGTGCATACCTATAATCTTTTGATTTTCAGTTAGTTTGCACCCTACATTCCTCAGGGCGCCTATCATCTGCTCCATCTTTCGGATATGATCCTTGATGGGGCAACCTATAGGCATCCTGTATTCTTGGAACTCTAATTCCATAGCCCGAACCTTTGCATCTGACTTCTGCTTATAGGCATTAGCCAGTGCATCCCAGATCCCCTTAGCGGTTTCATGCACTTCATACGTGGGTATGAGTTCTTTGTGCATTGTGCTAATCAAAACATTACGGGCGGAGCGATTTTGTTTACGCCACTTGTTGTAGCGATTCATCGCGGCCCTATGTTCACCTAGATTTCCATTTTCAGCCAATATTGGTTCCTCTTGAACCTCATCTAGAGTGTGTGAAAAGTCATTTTCATCCAGAAGGCTTCGCACTGCGCGGGACCAGTCTTCGTAGTTGTTGCCGTCGAAATGTTGTCCTTTTAGTTGATCGGCGATCAATGCTTTAGAGGCCATCTCTACATCGCATCATGTATCACTACTTAGCTATGATCTAATGTATTGGCACTAATCATCAGAATTTCTACTAGTTATTCAAACTTTTAAGTTTATAAAAGTATGCAATCCATCTTATAAGGGATCTGAAAGCCTACATACCTGTATTGGTGGTGCAGATCAATCAAGTTCTCTAAATAAAATGAAATTGATGCTTTTACGACTATCTATTTGTATAACCTACAACCCACCATTATGGGTTTATGCATCATTTAAGGAATTAATAAAACTCCCACTTAGGTTATGCACAACCTTGGGATATGAGATCTATATTCTAATGATGATTTAATTTTAATATGATTAAAATTAAAGTCAAAATGAATAAATCATTAGATTAAAGAAAACAATCATGTCCATTGAACAAATAAGAGAAGTTCTATGATTAAAGGACAATACGGTCACTACATTGATCGTGTCCATTTATGATGGATCCAATCATTACCATTAATGTTCACCATTGATGATGGATCCTCTCATCAATGTTGATCATCATGGTTGATGATGGTTCCATTCATTTGTGGACCCGTGATCAATAGTGATTATATTGATATATAAAAAATATCATTCATTTGTATACACATATGTATTAATGCACGCACATGTACATTAAATCATGAGATATGTGGAGACAGAAAAATTCATAATTTAAATCATATGCTTTCATTTTAATACATACATCGATCATCAAATTAATTTTAGATCTAGACCGTTAGTTACAAAAACGGACCATACCATCGGTTAGATCTAGCCGAAAAACCCCAAGTCGCTTCCCTTTACTTGGTCTAAATCAGTCCATAAATGGCTGATTAATGGCCCTTATACAAGATACACTTAATCTTGATATTAAGTGATTTGGGCTTTTTAGTCCGGCCCATCTCTTTTTGTGTTTAATATATGATGGTCATTATAGGCTATCCATTTACATATGGATGTCCAATGATGGTCCTTTCTGTTTTATTGGTCCTAATTAATTAGCCTTTTCTTTTATAGGGGACAGGCCCACAATTCTATGAATTAGGCCCAACTCAATAACAAAAATAGGCCCATTTGCCCAACCATCAGGCCATGGCCCAATATTCTTAAGCCATGGCCCAAAAGGATAGGCCCATATCCAATATTCAATTATTTGTACATTGTACACTATGTTTGAAATAGTTCTGGGCCAACCAATTTGCAAGGCCTTATGGCTATTTGTACATTGTCACAGCAACCATTAAAGAATGGATTGTTTGAATGGCTTATGACCTCGTGTGGCCTAAAGTGGTGGTTAAGGCCACATGATCTTTAAAAGTAGGAGATAAGCCCAAGGGCTTATGCATCTCATGATTAGTCTAACAGCATATCATTTTCATGTCTGGAATAATTATACTCATTGTTTCGCAATGGCCCACCTCTCGTGGATTCATGCTCATAATCAATTTCCAAAACAGGCCCAAAAGGCCCATTGCCAAGCCAAGCCAAGCCAAATGTCCCATTTCCAATCTCTAGCCTAGGCCCAAAAAGGCCCATTTCGAAGCTCCAACCCAGGCCCATAAAAGCCCAATCTCTCTTTCTTCTTCCATATTAGGGTTTTGATGAAACCCATCAATGGCTGCTTCTATTAAATCCGGCCATGGTTGCCGCTGCCATTCCCATCTTGGGTGGCTTCAATCGGCGGCGGATGTCGATGGCTAGAGGCGGAAGCGGCGGCATGCGCTGCTGCTGCTGCTGTTGCGGCGGCGGCGGCGGCGGCTCGCGCTGCTGCTGCTGCGGCGGCGGCTTGCGCTGCTGCTGCTGCTGCGATAGTGGCGGTCGAGCGGCGGTGGTTTGGTAAACGGAAAAAGAGAAGGAGAGAGAGAGATCGAGAGAGGTTTGGGCGGCCGTGGTTGCTGCCTGCGGTGGCGATGGCCATGGCTGCCGCTACTGTTGGTGGTGGTGGCCATCCGTCTGTCAGGTGGGTCCCCATTTTGAATGGTTTGGATTAGAACCTATCAGCCGGTCATGGGGCCTGCAATCATGGGTCATGGGGCGGTGATGGGTCATGGGTCATGGGGCCTGCAGCATGCGATGGGTCATGGCATGCAGTGGTTGCAGCGGCTGCTGACCATCCATCAGATCTGGATCTAGTCCATCAGATCAGGTCCTGGTCCATCCATCAGTTTATTTGGTGGTTCCTCTCAATCACATAAGTGGGGCACTCATCAGAAGGCAGGCATACAATTTGGGATAGTGTCCCCACCTTGGACGAATTTTGTCCCACAATGATGGGGCCCACCTTTAATGGGAATTGGAGACAGGGAAAAGCAAGAGATCCTACTGTGGTCGTTTGGATTCAATGCAAAAGCATAACCTTTCTGCCGTCCAAAGCAATCATCCTTGACTTTTGTGCTAAACCAAGGCCCTTTCTTTAGCAGCCAAAATGATCTTATGATTTTACATGACTCGTTTTGTTTCGCCAATCTTAGCCCATGTGAATCTGGATTAGCTCAATAGCCTTTTGGTCTTAATGACAAAATTCTAATTAATTAATTAAAAATCTCAATTTTATTAATCTCCATACCTCAGAGATAAATAAAATGAGATTTGGACAAAAAGGAATATTAATTAACTGATGGATTTGATGATCGACATATTATTAGAATAAAATTAATTTAATCTATAATCCTAAAATTAAGGCCACTTACCTCGATTGCGATTATATCCTCTTTAAATCGGAGATCTGCCGTTCAATGCTCTGATACCACTGTTAGTAATTGCGGAAGTGTGGGCCTCCAAGATCCGACGGTCTACACGATGAGAACCTTCGCAAAGCCGAGGATATGTGGTGGATCCAGCGATCCGCCTATTTGCTACAGGGGCAAGTGGGTTTGATCACCCCTCTGATTCTACGGTGAAGATGGTCCCCGGATCAGATCTATGGCTCAGATCTGATGGATGGACCAGATAAACTCTATAAGCCTATCCCTCTCTTTTCTCTCCGTATATCACTTCTACTTTTCCTCTTCCTTGTGTATTTGATTACGGAAAGAGTCCTCTTATAAATAGAGGGAAAAGAGATAAGGGATGAGATGAGATAAGGTTGGTTTAACCTTATCTTATCCTATCTCATCTTCTTCCGAGGTTTAAATTTCTAATTAGAAATTCAAACTCTCGGGAGAAGGAGGATGCGGGAACATCCTTATGGGCCCCACCCACAAGTGGTTGTCCACAAGTGGGCCCCATGAGTCCACAATCAACACTCTTTTTATCAGCTTTCTGTTTTAATAAATTGGTGTATCTTTAAAAACAACTACCAGTAAAAAACTTGGGTGAATCTTGAGGTGTTTTCAGAAAATTCTTAGCAAGGAATAGAAGGAAAAGGAAAGGGTCATGGTAACAGTCACTCACTTGATTTTCCTTTGTATGATGAACTTTCTTAAATCAAATATAAATTGCCAATAACATCAAACAAAGAAACCAGTTGTGTCCAGTGAAAAAGTTTATGTAAAGATACTTGCTGTGAGATGTGCTAGCATGCACAATTAGGACTGTAAAACAGTGACTAAACCAAATGTTCAACATAAAGACATCAATTGGTGACCCTCAGAGACCAAGAAAATTGCATTTCAAGGAATACTTACTGGGTGCTGTACTATAAAAGCATCCAACCTTCAGTTAGTGGGGAACTATACCTTCATGTTTGTCGGAAGGTCCAGCACAAGACGAACAGGTTTTTGTAATATATCGGCGGCCATAGCACAAGCCATGGCAATTTGTGGTGTTCTATTCAATTTCGCACCATATGCGCCTCCAACGCGCTTGACATTTACCTTTAGCGAAACATGAAAAAAGTTCGTCAGCAACCTCTCACATCCAAATTTTATGGAAAAAAGAAATATTTTAGGCGTTAATTGAGACTTACTGTGATCTTGTGTTGCGAACGGTTCAATGCAACAGATACGCATTGTTGAACCTGAAACCACAGAACTATGTATCGAAAAGGCAATGGCTGGCTATAAGCATTATCAATCTAGAAGAAATTCAACAAAATTTTTACTTAGGAACTTACCTGTGAAGGATTTTGCGTTGATGAATAGACAACCATGCATCCTTCTTCACCAGGAATGCACAAAGCCCTTTGTGTTTCCAAATGAAAATGGTACTGATGCCCAACATAAACCTGCAAGTAGAAGATTTGAATGCAAGAAATTTCCAGTAACAAGTTGCATGGTCTTCACATTAAAAGAAAAGATAAGAAAAAAAGATATCATTTTCATGTAGATATGGAGTAGTTGAGAAATATGCCATTTTACAGTAGAAGAATCTCCAGATACATCATGTAAGACAAAGTTCTCAAGTTACTAATGACTTGATAATTTGAAGAGCTAATGCTACAACCATTAATAGTTTGTTTATTACCTCTCCTTCAACAATAGCATCAGCAACTCCAAAAGAACTTTCAACATTTCCTGCATACAGAGTCCAGTTTTATATGGTTAGACTAATTAATCATGATATTTGGTGCAGCCAAATGCACCTTAGCATTGTACACTAAACTACGATTTCATAGTTAGCATGACATTCTAACTAATGAACTGAATAAAGAGAGAGTGCACAGAGACCATTTATGTCTGATACTCTACATGAAACAAGGATCAGACCATGGAAATCAAAAGCTTGTTGATGAGTTACTTGAAGGAATGATAAAAGCCATCCCTTGAATTAAGATGTAACTGCGTGAAGGTGTTGAGCCATTATCTTTCTCTATTAAGCCGTTTGGCCATAACATCTGCATTCTAATATTCTATTTCAACATGTAGTCGCATGATTTCTTCAACCTTTTTTTTAAATGAATGAGAACTTTAATAGATGAAACAAAAAAGAGGAATAAAGAACATGATTACATCCTCAAACAGCAAGCAGCTGCAGCAAATGGAAATACAAGCAAATAAAAAAAATTACCTTTTCTATATACAACATCTTAGAGCACATTCATTCTCATGCCAAAAAAATGCCAGTAGACTGATGTCCAAATGGAAATCTTCAAAATCCATTCCACAAGATATTTTTCACTTTGAGATCATGCAATGTTTACAGAAGCAAGATTACTCTCATTAGTCTTGGCTAACCCTATAATATAAAAATATTGCAGTAATTAAGGATCAAATGACGCGTGTGTGGAAGCAACAATCATCATCATCATCATCTAAGCTGGATCCCAACTAATTGGGCAAATCAAGTATTTTCTTACTACCACCGCCGATATCCTTTTGGGCCTTCCTCTTGCACTTTTAGAGCATTCGATTCGAACCAAATCACTTCTAACCAGTGCAATTCTTGGTCTTTGTTGCACATGGCCAAACCATCCAAGTCTAATTTTCCTCATCTTCTTAACTATTGGTGCTACTCTTAAGTCCCTCGAACGCATTCATATTTCTAATTTTATCCTTCCTCATCGTGCTAATCATCCATTTGAACATCTTCACATCTTCATTTCATCAATGGACATCCTATGATCATGTCTTTGACCGCCCAACATTTTGTCTCATAAAGCATGGCCTTTTCCCCTTTAGTTTGATTGGTATGCAGTGATCACATAAAATTCCATAGGCACATCTCCACTTCATCCACCCAGATCGTAACTTTATGAGCAACATGCTTCTCAATGTCTCCGCGCTCATGAATTATGGACCCAAGATATTGAAAATGACCATTTTGGGGTACTACTCGGTCAACAATCTTCATCATCATCTAAGCCTTATCCCAATTAATTGGGGTCGGCTACATGAATCCTGTTCCGCCATTCCACACTATCAAGAGCCAGACCTTCAGTTAGACCATAGGTCATCAAGTCTTTTCTTACTACCTACAACCACAACCGACAACAGAATTTAAATAATGAGGATTTGCTGTCAGGAAACAGATGATGAAGCCATAGCCTTGAACCTATAGATCTATGGAGATGAAAGGAAGCATGGTGTAGTCTTACTTAGTTTCACATGAATAAAAACAGCTTCAGCCTCCATATCATTGAACCTGTAAGGAGATTTGAAATCCACTCATAAATAACACCACTGAGATTATCCTAATACAACACAATTCTCGCCCCACAAAAACAAAAGTGACCAATACTTTCAGTTGTGAAATTAGAAATTACTTACACATTCTTGGGCTTCCAAGAAATGAGTGAAAATCCAAGAAAAAGATGATAGCCCAAAGTGGATTATCGTGCATTTACAAAACTGCTGAAATTTGAGTTTGAGAAGACCTCAAGCTTCAAATGCCATGAGCAGGCTTAATCTTGGAATGAGCTGAGGATGCCTAATAATAATGGGGACTGTTGTCATGAGAGATTGCTAAGAACTGGTCATAAGATGTCTAAAAGTGTTAACTGCATGAAAATCATCTAGCTGCATCTACAAGGAGTTGGAACTGGAACAGAATTGTCCACCTTGGGTTCCATGATTCCGGTGTTTTAACTAATAAATTATAAAAGCTTTTTTTGGATCATATTACTTCTTCTACATGAAATCTGTTAAATCTATAAAAACATTAGGATATAGTGTTTTTATTTGTTAGTGGGCCTGTTAGTTGGGTTTTACTAGAGTTTGGGCCCATGAGTTGCGCCTTTAAGTCATTGCTTAAGAGGGGTATTTATGTAATTTTCAGCATATTGCTGGGAGCCCTAATAAAATAAGAGGCTGGAACATGTGGGGGCTGAATATATAGTCCTGCAGTTCTCCTCTTTTCTTATCCCTTATCTTCCTTTCTCTCATTTCTTCTTTTATTCTCTACTTTCTCCTCTATATTTCTGGTCAATACCAATTTGCATGGTATAAGAGCATACATGGGAGTGATTTAGGCACCCACAACCTTCCTCTTTTAAACCTTAGTTGCTGGATCAAGTATTAGGGGCCTCCTAAAACCGTAGAGGACTGATCGGAACCTTAGGAAATCCTTTGTCATCGTTTATCTGTGTAGAAAACAATAAGTTTTCTGCGTCATTCGTCGAGTATAAGGAATCGCTCATGAAAGGGAGAATAGGAGCCTTGGCGGAAAATGAAAATATGCTGATTTCTCTCATAAGGTGATGTTTAAAATTGATTTTGTACTTGTTATAGTGGTGTTTTGACATGGTATCAGAGGGGAAGGTCCTGTGTTCAAATCCCGGAAGTAGCAAATATGCCACTGGTAATATATTCTCCCACGGGGGGCCGTTTATGGTGTGAGTGTCCCTCCACCCTTGCCCAGTATGTTCCTGTGCGGAGTTGCACCCCACACGTGCGGGGGAGTGTTAGAGTCCCTTGATATACATTGATACGCCATCCTCTAACAGTTGGAGCTTTTTGAGAAAGTGGTTGTTTGACATGCTTGGGACTCTAACAGTTATACCATGTGGAAGCAATTTTTGGTAGACTTATTTCCATCCATAAGGTTATTTGTGATGTATGAATGGTATTGATGCGGATTCTAGTGATGATTTGATGGGCCCGATTTTTTTTTTGTGTTGTTTTGTATGTGTAGTTGATTGTGGTTCTCATTATTAAATCAATGTTTTTTTTTAATATAAATTGAAGTAAGTTAATAATGGGGTAACTATGGAACCCAAAGGTGTAGTTGTTGGACCCGCATCACTTGGAGAAATGTTTGGATCTTCGTTTAATGCGTCAATGACGTTTGTGAAGTTTGAATGGGAAGAATTATCTTATGCAGGCTAAGTCAGTTGAGGTGGTTCTCTTAACCTGTGAAAAAGGATCAATTTCTCATGGAACCGAAGCCTAAGAAATGTGATATTATATTTAGACAATGGATGTGTGATGATTCTCATATTCAATCGTCGTTGTGGAATAGCATTGAACCTGAGGTAAGTTCAAATTTTTTGTTGTGAAATACGGAAAAAGATGTTTGGGATGCTGTGAAGAAGATGCACTCTTTGAAACAAAATATTTCTCAAGTATATCAGTCATACGAGGAGATCTTTTCGTTACAAAAGGGGATAAATCCCTTGGTGAATATTTTGAAAATTTGACTGGAATGTGGGAAGAGCTTTCCATATACCACCATCCCATTACCTCTGATGTCATTTTTATGAAAAAGTATTGGGAAGATATAAAAGTTGTGAAACTCTCGTTTGGATTACCAAAAGAATACCAATCAATAAAAGATCAAATTTTGGGAGGTGCATCCATTCCTTCAGCGGCCGAAGTTTATGCAAGGCTTCAGAGAGTCTCTCTTGCAAATGAATTTGACAATACTCATGTTAATGCCTCTAATAAAATTGCATTGGCCACTACATCCAACTATTCTGGTTTACGTGGAGGCCGTAGTGGTCATATTGGGCATGATGCTCCCTGTGGTGGCAGAGGTGGTAGATTTCTAGTGGAAGATAGAGGTGGTTGTGGTGGTAGAGGAAATCATATATGTAATCATTGTAGCCTAACAAATCATATTGTAGAGTTTTGCTGGGATCTTCATGGAAACCTCTAAGGACTAATCAAACACTTATGGTTAAGGATGCTTCTAAAGATGGTAAACCTATCCACTTCTACTTCACCTAATATCGGTAGCAAGGTGTTCCATAACGGTAACGGTGGCCGTAACGGCCACCACCGTTACCGTTACAATACGGGCTGTAACGGCCGTTACGGACCCCGTATTGGCCGATACGGCCCCTTTTTATTTTCTGAAAAAAAACAGTTACATGACTGTTACGGGGCTGTAACGGTCCGTTACGGGGCCATAACGGTCCTGCAACGGCCGTTACGACCCCATAACGCGTAACGGCCACCACCGTTTCCTATACGTATCGGCCGATACGGCCGTATCGTAACCGTTTTGGGATACCATGATCGGTAGTGATCAAATTAATGTTATACTATCACAAGAAGAATATACACGGTTTCTCTTATCTAGTAGCTCTACATCCAATAATGCTCCTTCTACCTCTATAGCCACTTTAGCCCAATCAGGTAAAGCTTGCCTCTTATCATCTTATACTCATTCTTGGATTATCGACTCTGGAGCATCAGATCATATTTCTGGTAGTTGCAATTCTTTTTCTTCCTTTGATTGTACCTCATCAAATATGTCTATTACATTAGCTGATGGTATGTCATCCACTGTTTTTGGACTTGGTACTGCTCGGCCTAATGTGTCAATGTCCTTGTCTTCTGTTCTATATGCACCAAAATTTCTTTAAGTGATAAGTGATGATTTGAAGGGTATCGAAAAGTTGAAATTGTATCTTTAAACTTAGTTTCAAGTCAAAGACCTTGGTCTTCTTCGATATTTTTTGGGCATTGAAGTGGCAAGATCTAGAGCTAGAATAAATCTATGTCAAAGAAAATATGTTGCTGCCCGTTGGATGAGACAGGTATGTTGGATGCCAAACAAGTAGATACACCATTGGATTCTTAACTCAAACTTGAACCTGAAGAATGAGAATTGTTAGAAGATCCTGGTATGTACATAATGCTCATTAGGAAACTCATCTATTTGACTATTACCAAACTTGATATTGTTTTTCAATCAGTGTGGTTAGTCAGTTTATATTAAGTCCTAGAGCAACACATCCAATAGTAGTGATGAGGATCCTCGGGTATTTAAATGGTTCACCTAGGAAGGGTATTCTATACACGTCCCATGGTCATCTCCAAGTAGCTGGTTATTCAGATGCAAATTATGTTGCGTCAATATATGATAGGCGGTCCACTATTGATTATTGCACCTTCCTGGGAGGTAATGTAGTCACTTGGAAAAGTAAGAAGAAAAATGTAGTTGTCAAGTAAAGTGTTGAAGCTAAATATAGGTCGATGGCTCACACAACTTGTGAACTTATCTAGTTGAAGTCTTTTCTTGAAAAGTTTGGGTTTGTGGTTCAAGTTCCGATGCCTTTACACTATGACAATCAAGATACAACACATATTGCCAATAATCCAGCGTGCCATAGGAGAACGAAGCATATAGAGATCGACTGTCATTTCATCCGGGACAAGATAACTCAGAGGGAAATCCACACTTCTTACATCTTGTCTTCTGATCAAGTTGCGGATTTATTCACCAAAGCCCTTGGGAAGTCTCAATTCGAAAAGCTTATTTCCAAGTTGGACATGCGAGATATCTATGCTCTAGCTGGGGGGGGGGTTGTTGAAGGTTTAAATATGTAAAAACATTAGAATATATTGTTTGTATTTGTTAGTGGCCCTGTTGGTAGGGTTTAGTTGGAGTTTGGGCCCATGAGTTACTCCTTTTAAGTCGTTGCTTAAGTAAGAGGGGTATTTATATAATTTTCAGCAAATTGCTGGGAGCCACAATAAAATAAGAGGCTGGAAAGTGTGGGGGCTGAATATAGTCCAAACCAGTTCTCCTCTTTTCTTATCCCTTCTCTTCCCTTCTCTTATTTCTTCTTCTTTTTCTCTATTTTCTCCTCCATATTTCTTTCGATGCCAGTTTACAAAATCCAAATTCTGAAATCTACATAACCCAGCCAATCTCTTGCATCAATAACATAATCTGAAGGATGAATACTGTTCTGATTCAAAGCATGAGCATTTCCAAGGAAAAACACATTCACCAAACGTGCTTAAAAACAACCTTTAGTGAAATCAATGTCCCTCGAATCAAAGAATGAATTGGCCTTGATAGCATCTTCTATGGTAATGATCGGCTCCTTCACATCGCTATATTTAACCACAACCATCTCAGCAGCTGCAATCGCAATATCCTAGAAGGAAAAAAATCATCATATTAATTACGTAATGTTACAATTTATCCCATCTAGCCGCACATAATGGCATAAGAGCGCACGGACATAAACAGAAAACAATAATGAAATTCCCCGCAATCATAATGGTAGCCAAAAAAAAAGGAAAGGAAAAATTCTAGAAGCAGAACGTGATTATGCAGCTTATGTCTAGAAGCTTTTTGCTGTTCCCTCATGAAACAGGTAGAATTTGGAAAACATGTGCTATAGTTAGGATTGTTGATCAGGTGGACCTCTGTATGTATGGACGATCGTCCAAAATCTGATTGATCGGCAACTCTGACATCCTGAGTGTTGCTAGTTAAATGTGGGCCTTTGTTATGTTTTGAGCTTACCAATCCTTTTGCAGGCAACTGATCAGATGGCCACCACAATCCAACCCCCTTGCTTTGGAATACGGCATACCATGTGGGGCCCACCAGACTGCACATTTTGGCAATGTGTAGCATGGGAAAGTGGCATGGAACATCAATGACATGAGCTGCACACTAGCATTCCACATTCTAGAATAAATCTGATTCTTAGCATCTGAGAAGAGAAACTGTATCAGTCTCACAGTGATGGCTAACACGCAGGCACTCAGAAATTGCACATGGCATTTGTGCACCTCAATGTAAATCATCCAGATAGTGGGCCCCACTTTAGATGCTTCATAATGGATGGTTAACATGAAAAATAATCAACAGTTCAAATTAAAAAAACCAACTCTCAAAAACCAGATATTATGCTAATAACATTGGTTTAGGTTTACAACCTATATATGGTGGATTCCATTATTTGGAGCGTTTAATTTGAGTTGCACAAATGTCAAGTGCACAGATGCAAGTTCTAGTGTATCATCCACCATACTCTGCCATAGTATCAAATAACTCATCTAAGAATTATGGAAAATGTAACCCATCAAAGTAAATGGGAAAAGGAAAATCTTTGACAAGATAATTCTCAAATCCCTTTGTTGGAAACCATGAGACTCTAATGGGGTAACAGAAAGAAACTTCAATGCAATACCTTGGTCACGGCCACAATTAAGCCTACAGCTTGGCCATGATACTGCACCTTGTTAGAAGTGAAAACAGTTTCATATTCACTGCATCATGCATAAACAACCGGCAAATGTTAATAGTGTTTACATTTAACAAAGTTTAAATTTTTTACAGACAGTTTCAGACGATAAACAACCATCCCTCTTGAGCTGATTCAAATCATACAAATCATCTACTAGCAAGTCAAAGTCTAAATCATTTTCATTCCTCAAATTAAAGATGCTGGTGTCATTAAATAAGCATCCTTTCAGACAGCTGAAAAGAGAGAAGTAGCCAATATCACTGGTCTGTGACCTTTTTTTTTTGTGGGTGGGTGGGGTGCGGCAGGGTCTGAGAGATGATACAGTAGAAGTTAAACAAGGGGGTACGACACCTGCAACACACAAAAAGAGAGCATGGGATAGAGATGGAGGGAAAGGTGTGGTCACTCAAGGTTTAGATTTGCCTCGTTTTTTGGTCTTTTGTCCTATCTTGAATGGGGACAATAGAATTATAGAGTGGATGTCACAAAGGCATCACGATGGGCCCTACAGAGTCTTTGTTGCATGGGCTCTCTAACAAGATGTTGTTTGTGTGGGCTAGACACAGAAGTGTGAGAGACCAGGCGAATAGATTGAAATGACAAAGATGTCCTCAGTTGAAGGGCCAGACACATTCTCTCTTCCTTTAAATTCAAAGGTTACACTCCTTCCTCTGATCTGACAAATTACAGGGGTAAAATTGGCAAAACCCCACTCGCATTATATATAGTAGAGACATAACAAATAAGCCTCTAGAAAGAAGTAATGCTTCTACAATTATAAAAGAATTGGCCATTATAAAAGAAACTAGAAGACATTGTGCTGACTGCACTCATTCACATGCAAACCAAACAATACATTCGTTGGATTTGGCTCCATAGCTCAATCATAGGCACTCTTTGCTTCAACATTAAGGTCTCAAGTTTGAGACCAGCTTAAATACCAAAAAGAATGACATCATTCTTGCAGAAAGAAGTTCGGATTTGCTGAAGAAATGCATGAAAGCTTAAAATTCAAAGAAAGAACGTCAGGTTGTGGTAATTGTGGTATCCTATGATTCAAGCAACAAGGCATGTAGAGGGCATTCATGTAAACTTTCACAAAAAGGTGAAGACCCCAAAAGTAAAACAGAAAACTGTGACATAAATTGCATATGGACGTCGTTGTCATCGTTATCATCAAAGTTATTTGAGGTCAGTTTTCATGATTGCGTGGCGGAAGTTCGGCCACCGGCTGCCAACCTAACGTCCACTCTCCTTTACCTGGGCTCAAGACCAGCTGGCACATTGTCACCGGGTAGAGTTATAAATTACCTTGCTTATAGTATTCAGAATTGAAAATTTTACCAAAGAAATTTCAAATTTTCATCACATACGAATGTAGATAATCTTTTGTAACTCTACTTCCTTTGAGTGAAACATGCTTATACACAGAGAATCATTTGTAACTCTACTTTGTTAGGGCAGAACATGCCCTATACACAGCACTCTAGTCACTTGGCATTTGCCTCATGACTTTGTAGAGGAATATTGCCAACCAAGATCCTGATTCCTTGCTTGATCACCTTCTCCCTCAACAAAATTACCAACAAACAGATGTTCTGAAAGTAAAACCTCTACTCATTGATGAGGACATCGATGGTACACCCTATAGAGTGTACTAGAGGAGAAGGCATCGCCGACAGAGTACCGAAGCAGAGGAGTTGATGTGGATGGATACCAGGTCCATTGGACCCATTTTCTGACACGCTACGAGTACGGGACTGCAAGACCATGGGGCGGATTTCACACCCTATCGTGCGGGTGTTTTAGTCTTTAGGCATTTTTTCTGTGTTTTTTTCTTCTTATTTTTAGGCACTTTAGGGCTATGGTTTAGTTTTAGGCGTTTTTATATTCTTTTTCTGGTTTTTAGGCGCTTTAGTGCACTTTTTTTTTTATATATATATATTTTCGTGGCTTATATATACATTCTGAGAACCTTACTTTATTATTATTGAATGAATAAAATTTCGTATGCTTTCTTCCTCTTTTACTAAAGAGATTAGGGTTTCAGGATTGGCCCTTAGGTGTTGAGGATTTCACCCCGATTTCAGATTTTCCTTCTTTCTAGATCTTTAAGGTGTAGGAAAAGGTAAGAATCATCCATTTTTCTTGTTGGGATAATCCGTCCTTTCTTTCATCTTGAACCCGTCTCTTCTTCATCTCTTTCGTTCTTCTCTAATTCTTCTCCTTTTGGTATGAACGGAAAAGAGGGATGACTAGCCATGAGAATCGGATCCAAATTTGACTATGGGCTTGCTTATGCTAGATCTGGGATATCTTCATATCCCTAGGTCCTCCCTTTTTTACAGTTTTACGTGATTTTATGTGAATGGGCATGATCCTGACAAATTGATTTCATCTCTGTGTTGGGATTTGCTTAATCCCTTTGATTGAAAATAGTTAGATGATTAATTTTATTATTTGAATCTCTTCAACCTGATAATACATGCATCTAGGGTTAAGTCATCACATGTCCCTGCACCACTCACCTACCAAAATAGACCTCATCCCCACAATGGCTGGAAACCATCACTTTTAGCAGCTCCTAAACCAGGCGTCCAATAAAGTCGCATGTTTTCTTAATCTCTATAAACCTTGCATGGATGTGTGGCAATTAACCATATACAGTTCAACTTATTCAACACAGAACTTTGAAAATGGATGTCATCTTGTTTAACAGCATCAATTATTAAGCACAACTGGCATGCATGAAAACATAACCTTTAACTCTGAAGGGCGTGCTTAGATGAGGGTAAACTAGGTAAAGTAGACAATTTTCCTTTGATGTGACATTTTCTCTGTTTGAGAAACATAAAAAGAGAAAGTAGCAAAGAGGTTTCCCTCTAACATAACGTTTTAAATGACCAAATTGGAGGTAAAAGAGGTTTCCTTCTGAAAAGTGCAATTCAAACACTGGAAAATGCAAAGGGGTTTCCTTCATTAATGTTGACGTCAGTTTACCATCCGCTTAGGTCACAAATTTGCTTTCCCTTACCTTCCCTTAGTTTACCAACAATTGACCAAAAATATATCCAATGAATAACATTTCATATGCCGCTTGCTTCCTAGATAGCATATAGAAATGAGATGCCTTATGCCTATCAAGAAGCCATCATCAGATGCGATGCACCTATCATGCAAGAAAAAACATACAGGGATCATCTCATTACAAGTATCAGCAGGGTGTGCCCCCTAAAGTTCTCTTTACTCAAAGAATCTAAATATAGGATTTTCGACGAAGCTCTTTTTTCCTAATTATTTGTAATTGTTTCAATGAAGAATTTGATGAAAATCAATGGATTGCTAATATTACAGAGATGATTTAGTGATGAACTATCAAACAAATCTATAATTATTCCACATTACATGGCATACCTCACTTGGTTGGAGTATCCATCTGCAGCGATGGTCTCTGCTGAAAGAAAAGCCATGACACCTCTAACTGCAAGAGCCTTTGACGGATCGATTGCCTCGATGACAGCATTGGAAACAGATGAGAGCACATATACTGCATGTAGACTACTGAATTTCAAGTCATCTAAGTATTCGACTTCCCCTGTTGCCTGCAGAACAGAAAGAAAATTCAGAGTCACACCCTAACCTTCTGAATAAATTTAATGTGCAATGGGACTCTCGTGCATTGGAAAATTTTCTTAACATGAAGCTTCCGGTTACAAAATTGCAATGAGGATGAAGGCAAGTTGTTTTAAACGTAGTGGTATGGTCAGGCAAATCTGACAGCCAAAATGAAACAGATGTTCCTTAACGAGCGTTGTACAGTGGGGCCCACCCACCTGAAGTCCGTTATTTTGGTTTCTTGCAAGGTGGACCCTGCTTTACGGAACCATTTGGTAGGCATCTGGTTCCTTTTTTCATCAGCATCCTTTTGATTTTGTTAGAATTGATACAAAAACTTGTATGTTCCATTCTCTTTCTACTCCTCTCAGATGATTCCATACAAAGAGATGGCTTTGACAGCGCTGATATGGTATGGTATTGGTCCGCCAACGGTGATTGCTTTAGGCTATCTGGTTGGGAAGGATAGGTGCTCACAGTTGATGGCTTAAGGAGCTGACATATTATCATTCCCGATGTCTCTATCTCATGTCTTTGGAATGCTTGAGCCAGTGGCCAGTTAGTTGTGCACTGTCACTGGGTGTGGGCCATCTGGTGGAGGTTTCTTGATCTCCTCAAGAAATATTCGGAGATGCCTCATCATTAAAAAGTATTTAGCGTTCCTCAGTCGATAGGGTCTTTCTTCCCGATATGACATGAAGGTTGCTGAAGCCAAAAATGAAACGTATTGTGGAAATTTTCTCTCGAGGCCTCTACGGTCTAGTTGGTATGGGCTGAACAAAGTAACAGAATGTTCATTAGGTTTGCATAGGAGGCAGCATTCCTTAAATCTACAATGAGGTGGTTGAATGTGCTTAAGTCCCTAAGTGTCTTTGCCAGATGTCCTTCACACTTTGATAGCATTTGGAGAGCTGACTCAATGTTAGATTGTGATCAATGATCCCTTATCATCAGTACCTCTGAAGTTGCTTTTGTTCCTCCCTTCGTAGATCTTTTCCCCCTTCACTAAAATTTTAAGTTATGTTTCAGAAAGAAGAAAAAGGACTTGTATATTCCATTGAAACAAGTATTGCCAATCATCTCTTAAACATGATTATGTGTCTGAATGTCCAAGTTTGACACAGTTACATCAGCATCTCACAAATTAGATATATTCATGATTAGAGTTTCTAACCCATCCACCTGTTTCCAATATCAGGTCACATGCTGAGTTGACCCAATTTATTTCTGGGAAAACATGTCAAAGTTCGGACCAACCTGATGGATGGACTGGATATTCCACCTATGTGCCATGCTGGGACATGTGTGACATGTACATGAGCTTTATTGCACGCGTGTGCGTTTAACAAAGGTTAACCTAACTGTATCATCCATACATGCAGTAGGTGAACAAGAAGCATGGATGTATTCATCTGATGTGACAAAACTTACCTGGGCTGGTGAGGACAGTTTGGGAAGCGGCAATGAAACCGGGTACTCTGAAGGGTCTCCCTGTTTTCATTCCCCAGTAGTTAAGTAATAAGTAATGAGGATAGTCATGGGGAATCAGGAAGATAGAGAAGTGACAATGAGTCATAGTCAGCATGTTCCTACCACGCCATAAGTTATAGTCCCAGATGAGATGGGCCGCTCAATCTGTAATCACTTTCCTCAGTCACTAAAAAATTTTACACACAAAGATAGGATGAAAAGAATTCAAATAAGACATACCTGAGTAACTGCCGATAAAAGGTTATGAGGGATTGTGTCCTTGGGATAGGTGGAAAGAAAGAAATAGTAGAATAAGTGATTCATTAAAAACGCACGATACTTGGATTGCCCAAATGAATTATCAACAACAAGCTCCTGCTGCAATTCTGAGAGACATTTCTTAAATACCTGCAAGCAAAATATATATCATCTTTATGAATATATGTTTCTTTAAACTATGAATTGATAGCAGGCAGCTATTCAATTAAACCAAAAACAAAAAAAAACCCAGTGTTTCCAATATCCCCTGAAGCTGGACAAGAAAATAAAATAAAATAATTGGTCATTCTTGTCAATCCTAATTGAGATTTCTCTTCTATGATCCCGGAATTTTTCAAGGGTCTTTTTGGAATTTGTTGGATCTCCTTGGAATGTTCTAGGGTTATGTCCGGGTCACTGTTGTTCTCTCTTTCAGTTGCAGGGCAGACTATTTGGAACCCCCTTTTTTTCCTGAAAGATGAGACTATTTGGAGGACTGGGATTACGAGGCACCACATTAATCAAACTACACAAAGATCAAACAGAAAATCTACCCGAACTATGAGCAGTCCAGATCATCAAATCCTCATGCTGAGGTGAAGGAACTATACACTTTAAGCAATCCAGTAAAACAACAAACTCTGCAATCTCTTCATCCGCCATATTCTTATGGCAAGGAGGATTCCAAACAACAAAACAGCCATAGATAAGAGTAACATTGGGCTGCCAAAATGAACCGATCCGGTGCGAGGGAAGCCAATCTTGGAAAAAGGAGATCCTTAGTCCTCTTCATCCATTTCATCATTGGTTTTACAAAGTCCCCTAGACTTTCAGTCTTTATCTAGATAGTTGGCAGAAAGAGAGTTCTTACAGTGGATAATCTTCAAAGGAGATCCTTATCCTCCCAAATATTTGTATGATGTCTATGAAGAACACGGAGACGATTGATCATCTTTTCATTTGCTGCCCTTTTGCTCACAAATTTTTGGGAGTTTTTTCTTGTTATTCTTCATACTGATTGGGTGATGCTGGAGACAGTTGAAGACCTGTTGCGGGCTTGGCTGCGTGGAGTTGGGTAGCTCGGAAAAGCTGTGAGGAGGCTCATCATTATAGCTTTGCTTTGGTCCATATGGAGGGAGCAGAGTGGCCAACGCTTTCGGAATGAGTGCTCCTCAGTGGGAGAGAGAATTCGTAAAGTCAAGGGTCTTGTTTTGGATTGGGCTCGTTATGTTAATGCAGCAAAGGTTGCTAATCTTTTATCTTTTTATCTTTTTTTAGTTTAGTTTTGGGGTTGTACACTTCTGATGTTTGGCAGGTGTAAATAAAAATGAATGCAATAACATGATCTTTAAAGAGCCCCAGTTGAAGTGGCGTAAGACCCAAATTCATAGTAATTTCGTGGGCAAGATGTACGGGATTAAATTTGAAAATTAAAGCTAGGTGACATGGTCAGAGATCAGATGATTTCTTATTGCTATTCATGACAAGACCTACTCAACTAGTTAAGAGTTGAACATAAACTGCAGATTCATCAGTAATTTGGGTCCTAGAGTTGGGACAGTTGATTAGAGAAGGTAGTGGAGATGTGAGGGTAACTTTCATGAGGCCCCTTGGCACTAAAGAGTGTAACAAACAGAGGACCATGCTCAATTAAGGATAGTCCTCCTGTAGCCCTGCAATCATGGAAAGAGGTATATTCACTGTCATCAGATTGGTGGCCATTGAGGTTAGATGACTTATGGATCAGAATTTTTACTGATGCCAGTTACGCAATCTTCCAATTACATTGTACGAGAAGCAAATAACCTGACAGAAGATTCCCAGGTTAAAGATGGAATTTTTAAGACAACCTTTAAGTGTTGGAAAATCTATCCCAATCTTACAGTAAGATTGCATTTTATGTTCATCTTCTTCCTTTTTATTTCTAATTTTTATCTTGCCAACAAATTTGTATTAACAAAGAAGAAAGAAAAGAACCAAATACAGCGAAAGTCAAATATATCTAATATTGAAGCTATGAATGATTGAATGCCTCATCATGCTTTGTACAACCAAGGAGATGGGGTTCACCTCTGGATCCTTATAAGACTTCCCAACAAGTTCCTTTTCAGTCTTCGAAGCACGTTGGGGGTGTGGCTGGATACCCCCAAAAACGATTATTGGTCCAGGCAATACTAGACCTGCAAATCAAAACCAAACTTACTACATATTGAAAACATTGGTATCCACTAATGATATAATTTAAATACCAAAGCACATTTAAAGCAAGAGCACTTAGTTAGAAGTTACTAGCTTTCTACAAGAAAGAAGAGCTTAGAGTGAAATATTAGTATCTTAAATACCCACTTTAATCATATTCTAGGGATGCATTCAAGAAAATGCAAGTTTGGATCAGTCAGAAAAGAAAAAAAAAAGCATGAGAATTATTAGTCTCCCAAGACAAGTGTAGTAGGATAATAATAATTTCATGTACCTCTATCTATATATTAATAATATAAAAATGAAGCAACTATACAAAATATACTCTGATTTGTGAGAACAATGTTTCAGGTTGGAAATTCAAAGTGCTTTAATATCTCATTGAACTAAGAACAGAAGTTTATGATGAATGCAACCCTTTTAATGGTGGGTTTTTTCATGCTTGAATACAAACAAAACTCACCTCAAATGACCATTGGGTTGATGGTGGGTCGATCTCTTGGACTCTCCTACCCTATAAATTGAATTACTAAGAGACAAGAGGACTTGAACTTTTAAGCACTGCCACGGACTAAAGCAGGCTTGTGTCACAGATGACTTGGGCGTGAGGGTTGTTGGGGCTTACACAGCAAAGTGACAGCTCCTCTTCGCTGCCTCTTGAGCTGACAGTGCCATCAATGACTGACGAGACCATTGAGACACCACCGTCCTCTGTTGTCATTGCCATCAATGCTCGACGACATGTGTCCCCCACCTTGAGCCCCTCTCTAACATTGGAATCCATGCCATCAACCCTTGCTCGACACACATCCCCATCTGATGCAAATGAACTAACAATGCCTCCCCATCAACACCACGTGCCAACTCCTCGACGTCTCTACCAGAGAGGCAACCATGTGTCACGAATGTGATGCCCTTCTCCCCTGACACCAAGTCACGCGTTCCTCCTCTTCCTGCTATGGACCCTCCTTCGGACTGAAATTACATCAGGGGGATACCCTATGCCTACGTGTGGAAGCTTGCGGAGCATATAGAACAATGGCTAAGTCCTTGGTGGGGGGGGGGGGGGGGGGGGGGGGGGGGGGGGGGGGGTGATTAGGACCTTTTTGAGTCCTTTAAAAATTCTTGCCTAATTAAACTAGTTTAACAATCATAAGCTAATTAAACAAGAACACTTAGTTTACAAGCTTAAGTGGGTCCAATCACAAGGGCTTACAAAAGATTAAGCAATAAAGCAAACTAGCCTAAGCAAATACATTATGAATGACACAACATGTTGAGCTTCTAATCAATGTGCAATTATCTAGACTACAAATGATATTACTAACTAAGCAATTAGTCTAAAAGCTTAAGTAGACAATATGAGATCCATCATGCTAAGCATATGTCTACAAGCCTAGTGACATACATCTTGTAAGTGAATGTGCCTATCTAGAACATAGTATTCAACTCATTCATCATTCATATAATTAGGCAATTAAAAGACAATGAATGAGTAGTAAAGTGCTCAAATGATAATCACAAACACAACAATGTATAGTGGTTCGGTTTCCCTAATCCAATCCCGGTTGTCGTACTCATCCCTTCAGTACACCCGAATTCACTGAGGGAGTTTAATCAGGTTCCTCTCAACCTAGGTGTTTTAAATCGGTTCCACCCTACATGGGAGTTTAACAATGTTCCTCCCAACCTATGACAGAGATTTTAACAGGTTCATCTCTCAACCTAGATGTTTACGGGTTCCATCCAACCCAGGAGTTTTGACAAGGTTCCTCCCAACCCTTTGGTCCTACTTAAAAACTTAGCGTACACTCCCGCCAAGGCTCTCCTTTGAGACTTGGTCGAGTTTGATTCCAAACTCTCACACTCAATCCTCCACAAGGAAAGAGTGCAACTAGACTCTTACAATTGACAACTTACATATCGGATTGAGCCCCTTGTTCAGCGCTACTTGGGTTGCTTGATCTTCACTCTCCCTTGCTTCAATCAGCTCCCCTTTGCTCCCCTAATCTTGTTGTCGATGCTTTGCCAAGGCCTCAGCTCCAACAATCAGCTACCTTGCATTTGATGCTTCAAAGAGATGCCCAAGGTTCTAGGAGATAGGTTGAATCTTCTACAAATGGTTGTATGTTGCAAGCCTAGAAGGATTCACGTATTTGGATCTCTAGAGAGGTTAAGACAAAGAATCTACCTATGGTGTAGGTGTCTAAAACATCTAGAGATCAAGAGAGAGCAAGTTCATCTTTATATGAGCTCTTGAATGCTCCAACTTGTGATGAAACACAAGAAAGATGACTTGAAATGGATAGGATTAGAGCCTAATCATATGAGCAATGTGGGTGTCTTTTAATGCACTAAAAGCTCTCTCCTCAGCCCTCAAACTGCACCACGTCTTTATATGGAAAAAGCTCCAACAGTTGAAAAACGGGCAGCAACGACTAACTGTCGATCAGTCTCCAGGGGTCTGCGACTGGTCTCTAGAGGTTCGTTGACCAGTCGCAGTTGGCAGTCGACCGGTCTAATTAACCGGCTATCTTGTTGTCCAGATTTGGGCTTTGTCGACCGGTCTCCAGGATCTGTCGACAACACAGTGAGTTCTGCTGTTTTGGGCAGTTTGTTTACAGCAGCTCACTAACCTCTAAGGCCTTACAATAGGTGGTCTTTTAGAACTCCTAAGACCATTCTATGATGACTAAAAGTATATCTATTGGGCCAAGTCATCTAGAGGTTTGGTTTGGGTTTAGGTTCAAAGGTTTTGGCTTACCAAGGCATCTCTGATTTACCTGTTTCTTCTTCCTTGATGCGACTGTCCTATTATGACTTCGGTCTTCATCTTCTTTGGGCTCAACCAACACCTAGACACATTGACCTATGTAATTGACAAATAAGGTGTACTAGTGTGCCACATAAAAATGCACTAACAATACGTCCTTGTATTCTTCCAGAACTCCACCAACTACTTGCACCTCTAGCCTAATGTCCCTGACAACCACAAAGATCAAGGTCAGGTCTTTAATCGTTTTCTTCTTCCACACCAGCACCTTAGCCAATTTCAAATCATCCCAAGATCAATTAGAGAACTTCTTCCAAACACGATCCCAACTCTAACAAGACCTCCAAACTCCATAGTTCCAACGGCAACCCACTCAACCCTAACCAAACCTCCTCTCGACTAAATTGCAACTAGGCGGCCCACCTCTCCAGTGCTATCATCGGACCATCTTTGAACAAAGATCCGACAATGAGAAGTCAATCTATATTTTCACCTAATTGAAGTGAGATCTAGAACTCAGATTCGCTGAGGGGCCTCAGGATCTAATCTCCCCTATTCATACCACCACTCTACTCCAACCAATCCTCCACCTCTACCTCCGAAGTGTTGTCCCTAACAATGGCCACTAGGCTCCTCCCTCCACCACCACATGATTGATATGCAACTCCACTCCAACCCCTCCCTTCTCCTTCCACACCCTCCTCTCAAACCTTGATTCCAATGACCCATCCTTCCTTCCCCCAATCTCCTTCACAGAGAGATCCTTTAAGGTCCCCTCCACACTCGTTCCAGTGCTTTCAATCGCTCCCCCCCAACTCACTTTCTCCCTCAACCGTTGTTGATCTTGCTCTCTTCCGCTCCCTTTCCCGACATACTCCCTACTAGAACATCCCTAAAAGAAACCCCCTTCTCACTAATCTTCCTCCTTGGTGGAATCTCGTCCCTAGACCTTCTTATTCCTACTAACCTCCCTATTATCGACCTCCAAACCAAACCTAGCCCTTTTCACGATAAGCCTCTTCCCTTCTGTTTTATTTTATTTATTATTATTATTATTATTTTTTTTGAAGATTAAGCATCTTCCCTTCTTAACTTCTCTCCTTTAAGCCCCTATTATATCCGCTTTTTCCGAATTACTCATCCTAATGAAAGAAAAACCCCTTTTAGTATATGACCACTTACTATCGGAATGACGATCTCCTTCATTGATCCGAAGCATCCAAACACCCTTGAGAAGTGATGTTCAGACTATCCCTCTGGAAACCCCTTCATGAAGATGGTCGGAAGTTCCACCAATGCTTGTCGCTGTGTGAGGTTAGAGATTCTCTTCCTTCTTGACACCTCGGTCCAATCGCCCTCACCTCTTCCCTTGAGACTTCTTCCCCTTCTCCAAACCTCCCCTTTGCCGGTCCATCACCCTCTATCGGCACAATGAAAACCTTATCCCGAATCTGGATATTTCTGTTGGAGGCGTTACATTGTTCTGTCATTCCCTAACAGCTCGAGCTTTTAGCGCAACCGGTCAGTGACGTGGTATCAGAGCAGGACGTCTTGTGTTCAAGTCCCGGGGTTTGCAACATTCGGTATTATAGGGCATCCGGTATTGTATCAGCCCAGAGTATCACGTGCGGGGCCAGTATACGTTGAGCAATACCATCCTCTTCCTTGCTTTTCCATTCTCTTGTGATCTGGAACCAATCATTCAATGACGTCATTTTCCCCCTTTCAAGGAATGGGGTTCTGGATCACTATTTGCAACTTTTTTCACTTACAACAATTTTTGTATTGTTACTGATAAGTAATAAAGTATGACATTACTAAATAAATATAATTTGATGTGCACATATTGGGTTCAATAGAAACATGAACCAGCAAGATGGGCATCATTTACCAAGAATATGAAGCTCTCACGCCCTTCATAGCAATATCTGCTGATTATATGTATGCTGTTGCAGTAAATAAGAGCTCCGTAACAACCACCAAGAGTAGATATAAATTGGTTAATACATGTCACAGTTGTGAGAGTCAATGAGACAGTCATACAGAGCAACCAGAATCCCAGCCATTGCCAGCTGATGGTAACAAAACAGGGATAGCAATAATATCTGCAATGACCAGAGATAAGAGAGCATCTGATTGGCAGGGCCTCATTCTGAAATTTGGACAGATGATGCAGGTCATGGCAAGGAGGCCAGCCAAAGACAACACTACCAGGGTTGAACTTCTGTTGAAGATAAATAGTTTAGCAAAAATAAGGGAAAAATATATATAGGAGAAGGCATATTCAATTTCCTTCGTAATATTTTGAAAGCTATATAAAACCTTACCTGTCTCAAGGTCCACTTGAATTTTAAATGCTGCACTGACGATAGGATGAGAATTTACTTTTCGCAATGCTACTTTCCTAGTTGCAAAATGAGAATTTGCAGGCAAAGCAGGGATGAATATCTGTGTGATAACTTTGTCTTCCATTTCCATTTTAAAAAACCGTTCCAAGTCAACAGTTTCTTCTGATTCATTTGAGCATGCTGAACAAATGGTGAGTCTCGACTCTGCGGCCATCAGAATGGTCCCAACATCCGAAACAAAATCTGCATGTTGGTGTGCCATCATCAAGTTACCAGCAACAGAACCAACAGCACGTACTTGGGGCGTTGCCACCTACAAAATGTAGAAAAGAATCTGTGCTTGGTTAAATGCGTCGAAGTAAACTGGAAGCATTGGATGACTGATCAAGACTACCTACCACAGTCATACATAGACTGCAAAATTAAGCATTTGTAACACAAAATTCTGGCACATGGAAGCCTGTGAATTTAACAAGTAGAAATACAAATGTTCAAGGAGATCAAAGACTGATTCATGAACACTATTTACTAAAAAAAAAAAAAGAAAGAAAGAAAGAAAGAAAGAAAGAAAAAGAAAGAAAGAAAGAAGAAATAGCAACGAGATGATAAGGTCTGATTTGTTGATGAGATTACATAAAACTGCTAACTACAAAGAGATCTTGTTCTAACAAATAAAACCACATCAGTGGCAATTTTTTGGCTATAGAAAAGAGGTCTCAAGTCCGACCAGTTGGACCACAAGGTCCACCCAGCATATAAGTTGCAACCTGCTAAGTTCATGTGACATCCAACCCTTCCAATAGGTTGGCCCCACCGTGAGGATTACCTAGTGAAAAAAATCAACCGTATCTAATCATCAGGTGGGCCACACCTTACAAAACAATGTCTAGCCATTGATAAATAGAAAAATTCCTAGTGAGGGCCACTCGATGAGCGTCTGTGGATGATTTTTGCATGAGGTAATACTCATAGTGGGGCCAACCTATTAGACGGGTTGGATGTCAAATGCACTTGACAGGTTGGAAGTTAATATGCTGGGTGGACCTTCACTTGTGGTCCAATTGGTTGGACTGGAGACCTCTGTAAGAAAATCACTCTCAAGGATTGGTATAAATAATAGAAGGAAACTCCATCTCTCATCCAAATGTAGAAACAATGAAAGAGAAAATGGATGGACCATGACTCCTGACCATCTCTCTCAGCATGTCTAATTCTAGGAAATTGATTTTTTTAATTGGTACTCAACTTTCAGGGCATCTGCGGAACTTGGCTGATACGTCCAAGAACCAAAATTTTAATCCACTGTTAAAATTCAACAGAAGTGCCTCCAACTGTAGTGTGTCCACCTATGCTATGGCACCAAGGGAACAAGAACTCCAACCTTAGTCAACACTTTGGAGTATTGAAGTTGAAGGTATGTGCCACACAAATTGATGAGGACACAAGACCATTTCAAGTGTACCAACGAAGAAAGCGCCACCCAGAAGTACCATCCTTGTGGATAGGCGACTATTGAGGAGCTGAAGACCCTCCACACGTGATTAGACACATAGAAGACCCCATCCAGCGAGGGCACGTGTGAAGGAAGAATGAAGAAACGGACTGAAGAGCTGAAGACGACCACTGTCTTCAGGCGCCCGATCGGGCACTCGACCATTGCCTTCAGGCACCCGAGTTTAGCCTTTCGAGCGCCAGAAACTCTCTGGATGTTTTTAGACGTCTTCGGGCGCCCGATCGGGCGTCCGACCGAGCGCCCGAACTTTCGCGCACTTTTGTTTATTTACACGTTTTTGCTTAGTTTTAGGGGTAATTTGGACTTTTTACTTGTTTTAGTTGTTTATTTAAGTGGGCTAGGCCCTAAACATGAGATTAACTTTGATATTGATTAATGAAAGCCTCTTTGAGCTTCTTCCTGCCTTATCTCTCTCTCATGGTGATTCTTCTCTTCTCCTTGATCTTCTTCTTCTGATTTCTTCTTGCGCCCCTCCAGATTCTTCCAGGTAATCATTTTCCTCTTTCTATATTCTATTTTACCAAGCCTTCTTCGATCAAACTTGGGAATCAAAATAAACCCTAAATCCCCAAATTCCCAAATCCCTAATGTGAGAAACTTCCTGATTCTTCGGACTAGTGATTCTCATTGATCGATTGGGTAAAGCCATGAAAGATCGGGAGGTTCCATCCCTCGCCGGATCCAATCTACGCACTGATTGAATCCCATACTCCATGGTTGTAATGATGGCCCATTCCATTGCATGTGTCCTTTATGTTTTTCTTAGTTTATGATGATTAATGCTAGATTTCATTATTATTATCGCTTTTACTACCGCTGAATAATTGTGTTCATGAGCATGCATCATATTTAGGGCTGTCCTGCATCACAAATACTCCTCTTCCATAGCCTGATATCCATCACTCCAATATGCCTATCTTGTCAAGGCAGCCCAACCAATATGATAGTTGGATAATTTCAACCTATTCAAGTTACGTCACCTGGCCATTTTTCCGCTCACTTCATAACAGTCCTTATGTCACCCTTTTTCTAGTGCTAACCTAAACCACTGTTCAAAGTATCCATATTACAGTGTATTGCACACAGAAATACTGTGGGGAAAACATATGGGAAATATCACATATGTACTGCAGTTTGTGGGAAACATTGGGGAAACTGTAGGAAAATGGTGGAATTTTTCAATGACACTTCAGCAGATATAAAAAGACACATGATTACACAGTTAGATCACAAAACATTACAATAAATATATATATATATATATATATATATATATATATATATATATATATATATATAAAATAGTTTTCTTTAGGGGCAAAAAATGACATTCCGACAAAACTATACCCCAAAATCCCTCTATGATCACTACTTCTCTTTGCTAATTATGCTACTTGGACTCGAAATGTCGCAACTATTGCAATATACTGGCCAGTATCATCAATACATGGGAATTTTTGTATTCCCACGATGGGTTGGCACTGGAAATATCAGCCTATACATTCAATACATTGAACACTGAACTAAACAACCTGGGGAAGAAAATACTCATCACTTCATTTCCCTACCATATATCTTTCCAAATCTCACCCTATCCCCATCCCAAAACAAAATCTCCTCCCCCATGTAAAAGATCACAAAAATTAGAAACCATAAGTATACCTTTTAGTGGTAATACTTACCTTGGTACCCTTTTTTTGGGGTAACTAGTAACTTTCGTTATAAATATTCCAGCCAAAAAAAACATCGACAGGCAACACTTCACCAAGAAATGCATGTAGGATAATAGAGCATATACATTTCACCTTTTGAAGCAACAAGCAGCTGAAAATCATGATGCGCCCCAGCGCGCAACGGCTTTTCAGCTAGCCATTGCTTGCTGGCGCATGGGACTTTTTCAGCTCCAGTAGCGTAGGGTGACCAGGCAAGGCCAAGTCAGAAAGGCTTTGATGACCCAACGGTGAATATTAGGGAAGGAGAGCGAAGGGAAGAGGAGGCAGCCCTCTGCCCGATCATCCAATTCACTCCAATAGTAAGAAAGGAAGACAACTTCCAGATCTTGTAGACAATAGTCATAACAAGTTCAGATTACATATTCAAGGATTTTCTGAATATGTGGAAGCGTAATCACCATTATAATTCGAAGGTGAAAAAATAAGGTAGAGAAGGCATGACAAAATAAATTAACTTAATTGCATGCATACTCACGCGTTTAAGATGGTTGAAGATAGGCATATAACTTTTAGACAAGTTGTTGTGTTTCTTTAGAAGCAGCATCAAATCAGAAAGAGTGACAGCCCCACCAATCAAAATTCCTTTACTACTGACCGAAGTTCCCGTCAAAGAAGGAATACGAGATATATCAACCAATATATCAAAATCGACTCTTGGGTAAACGCCTATTGAAGTGTTTCCTCTGATCATTCTGACTTTCTTTTTGCCACTGTTCGTCCTTAAAATATCATACAAATCTTTCAAAGCTAATGCTCTGATCCAAAGCACATCTTCCCCCGAAATAACCAGCCTCACTGGCAAGCTTCTGGAGATATCTTCAATATCTATGTTGTGGTTCTTACAATGGCTGTTTTTGCTTACAGGGCATGTAAATTGAGTATCAGCACCAGAAGAGGAATGGAAAGCATCGAAGATGGGCCGATACCCTGTACATCTGCAGATCCAAGAATAAACAAGTAAGCAAACACAAAAAGAATGGCATGAGTTGCCCACATGACTAGGAAGAAAGATGCCATAAAATGGAAGCTAAGCTTCACCTGCAAAGATTGCCATCAATCTGATCTTCTATTTCTTGGGCGGTTGGCTGTGAATTGTCAAACATCAACCCGTACAAGCTCATTATCTGCGGTTGATGGAAACAAAACACGGAAGATTACGAACATAAAAACAAACAAGGGGAAAAGGGTTCATGGTTTTAGAAGTAATTTCTTGTTTGGTTGCCACACTCTCATGTAACGCCACAACAAGACCAGATCAAAGAAAATGGATAATATACGTGGGTGCATTTTGCATATGGCAGCACATGCTTGGGATGTTGGAGGCGTCAGCAAACCCCCTGATATACATTGTTCTGCCATTCCCTAACAGCTTAAGCTTTTAGCGCAACCAGGTAGTAACATGGTATCAGAGCAGGACATCTGGTGTTCAAGTCCCAAGGTTTGCAAATTTTCGGTATTTTGGGCATTTGGTGTTATCTGAGCCATGAGTATCACGTGCGCAGCCCAGTATAGGGCCCGCACGTGAGGGGAGGTGTTGGAGGCGTCAACAAACCCCCTAATATACATTGTTTTGCCGTTCCCTAACAGCTTAAGCTTTTAGCACAACCGAGTAGTAACATGGGAGACAAAACTGCACAAAGATTTTGTGTGTGTTCCGTGTGTTGGTTAGTGTGATTAGTGAGACGTATGTGTAGTGTAAGAGTATGTAACAATGCAATTCTATGTCATGCAGCAGTTCACACCAACAACACCCACAACCACACTCTCAACTCTAAACAGTAGAATAGTATGTATATACATCAAAATTCCCAAAAGCTGACACTAAGAAATGATTGGAATATATCTACGTCTCAAAGAGGGAGCAGATTAACATCCGAATGTTGTGACCATGAATGTGCAATGTAGGAGGACATACTGTCCGATGACAGAAGCGCACATGACGATGCGGTTGCCTACTACCTTGGTGGTCATGGGAGAATTGATGCACGCAGGTGAAATCACACCAACTATTCGGCAATGATGGTGTTCTGTTCCCCTATGACAAAAATACTCAAAACGTGCAGTAGTGTTTGTTAGTTCAGACGTCTAAAGATGTCCTCCAATAACCAAGTCAACAAGAAATTTCTATAAATACCCTTGGGAGTTCCTAGTCTTGCTAATATTGAACACTGAACAGATCGAGGCCATGGTTTGAAATATCGTCCAATACGGCTCAGAATCGTCCAAGTTATATTGGTTTTGGTCTGAACGAAAACGAGTCGCCACACCAATAAATGGGACCAATTCGAGGTAAGTCATACCGATTTCAGTCCCCAGGTGAGTAGCAGTCTGAAACTGCTACTTAAATCCATGGCCCAGACTCCCAAACAGATGCTGCTACAGCTACTCGTCAGAGTTGGATGTTGAATCCTACTCTCCACCAACGTGCCAATGTGGCAGGCATGTGCTTATGAGGTACAGGACATTCATCAGGCATTAGGCAAGGCACAATTGCGCATTGAATGTGGAAGGTGGTCAACCCACTCCAACTTTCCATTCTTTCGTACACAAATGCCTAACCTGATTGAAGCAGCCTGATTTTGAGGCTATGAGTATTGGCAGTAGGGCCAGTCTGATTAACAGCCATGATCTTCAACGCTCATGACAGCTTATCACATGCAGCAATAGTAGGATTCCTCATAAGCTTGTTGCAAAGAAATTCACGTAGAGTTGCTCCAAACACCAGGAATTGAATGTTATGCAGATTAAAGGTTTGAGTTATCTTCTCATCAATAAAGTGAGATGATCTTTTCTCAACAAAGCAATCATCAAGCAATTTATCTCGGTTCAATCATTTGAACAAAAAGACTTCCTTTTTACAACTTCCCATTCATCTAAACTCTCAAATTAGAGATTGAGATGTATTGAAATTTAGAAATTCATGAGGTTTGAACCACCATTGACTTCAAACAAAAAATTAGCAAGATTGAGTGATCCATGTATAGTGCACACACTAGATCGCAGCGCTTGAGGAATGATCACAGTCAAATCATCATATAAGGGTGGGCCCAAAACATACTAGACACCACCACTCTAATGGACAGAGGATCTGAATCGCTGATTACATTCAGATCATCTGATGACGGTCTTTTTGCTGTACATTGATAATTCGGTGCATGTGCGATCATAGGTTCATTATAATAACAAAAGAAGTGGTGGTGGTGGTGGTGGAGGGTGTAATGATGGCGGGCCACTGACATGATTAGGCCATCTGACCAAAGAAAAAAAAAACACATGCCCATTGGTTGTAGGCCATACAAAAACTATAGATGGTGGGCTGCTGACATGATTAGGCCATCTGACCCAAAAAAAAAAAAAAGCACATGTCCTTTGGTTGTAGGCCAAACAAAAACTATAGACAACAAGGATAGGCCTGTTTTACATGCATTCACTGTACAGCATCAATAAAAAATGGGGTCTCAAAATATCAGTCCATGTCTTATTATCACCATAAAATGGTAATTAGCCAAATCAGATACAATTCAAACACATAGTAAACATCGCTAAAACAAAAGGATGACTATTTTAGTGGCCATCTGAACCATACAAATTGTGGTATACAGTCTCCGCCACTACACACGGCACCCAACTTTAGTGATCATAACCGTTCATCATGTGATCCCTGCTGTGGATGGTGGCCGAAAGTGCTAAAGTATTATTGATTGCAATTCGAAGATCCTGCCCATGCAATCAAAGGATGTCTCCATGTAAAGCTTGAAAGGCAGTCCTGTTTTAACCATTCATTTGCAGGAGCAGCGGTATTCATCGGATCATCCAAGCTGTGTGATTTTCGAACCATCGGCCATTGATGGTGTGGTTTACAGGATGATCTGTTCCATTCAGGGAACCATTCCGAACACACATGAAGAAGAGGAAAGAGAGGATCACTATTCAACAAAGAAATGTAAAAGAATTCACCCATATCAATCATCAAACACTACCATGAACATCAAAACCACAACCAAAACGCAATCTGCAATCTCCACAAAACAAAACCAATTCAAGAAAATAAAGAAAACCCATTTCATGAAACAGAATTATAAGTCCAAAACCAGAAAGAAAGAAAAAAAAAACCCCATGGAACCAACTTCGACACCCAAAATAAAAAAGGCCCACCCACTTCAAGATGTAGATCAAACTCACCATCCCAGGCGTGCAGAACCCACACTGGGTCCCACAGTGATCAACAATGGCTTTTTGGAGAGAAGACAGCCCAGCTTTCAAGCTCCCAACACCTTCAATTGTTGTTACATGCATTCCATCCACAGAACAAAGTGGCGTCAGGCAAGAGCAGATGCCCCCTGCATTGACTGCATCGGAGGACAGCACAACAGTGCAAGACCCACACCCACCTTGCCTGCATGGCATCTGGAGGCCCACGAGCCCCATCTCTTCCCTCAGGAAGTCCCCTAACAACGTCTTTGGATTCGGGCTCTTTACGCAGACCTTCTTACCATTGACATGGAAGCTCAAACAGTTGCTCTCAGCCTGCATTTTTTTTTTTTTTTTTAATTTTTTTTTCCTTCTGTGGAACTGTGATTTTGCACTGGAATCTGGCGGAAGAGTCGAAAGTATACATGGAAAAGAGGATGAGGGGAATTCTATTCGGTACTCTGCACCCGCATTTTTTACTGAGTACACGTGTTTCATAGTTCTGGCGATTTAGGCCCACTTTTAGATAATCTGGACCGTTTGTCTGTTTCTTTGCAGAGTGGAAGGATGAATTTCCTAAGATAGTCACGTAGATTTATATCATTTACTTGCTCTCTTCCTAACCGTCGGCCTTTGGGACACAAATAGTAATGTTAGATTATCCTATGGACGAGATTTTCAAGACGTGGTCCATCTAAGATAGGACATCATAACAATCTTCACGCTTGGATTAGAGAAAATGGGCCCACTTGATAGAATTAGGAATACACGAATTATTTGATACTCGAGCAGCGCAAACCGCTGACCAATTACATTTTCTCGGATTCGTAGGAGAGCTTGGAGGATTAGTGACCGTGCGGCCGTGGGGCTCGGATCAGGTACTACTCCTCCAGGACACACGAGGAGACCGGAGGGTACGTGGCGTGTTATCATTGGCTGTGATAGTGGGTCCCACACCTCTGGTTTAATGCAAAGTTGTCAGACCCATCACATCCCGGTGTGGGCCTGCTTCATTAGTCAATGGAAACATGCCACGTACCCTTGTGCGTCCTATGGTTATTACCTGATCCGAGCTCGTGGCCCTAGGGCTGTCAACAGGCCAGGCCTGGTAGCTCTCTTCTTGGATTTTGATCCGTATCAGGCCAGTCGGTCAGGCTGAGCCTACTCAAAAATCTGATTTTTCAGGCTAGAATCCAGCCCATTGACACCCTTAGCGGCCCACCGTGATCCATGTGCTTTTATATCCATGTTGTCCATCCACAGATCAATTTAGGAAAAATCCAAACCTCAAGTGAACCCCACTATAGGAAACAGCAGAGACTGAATGCATCATTAAAACTTTTCAAAGCCCACTATAATATTTATTTGCCACCAGAATTGTTGATGATGTCATATAAACCTGGATGAAGGGAAAATACAAATATCAAATTCTTCCAAAACTTCGGTGGCCCTAGGAAGTTTTTAACAGTGGGCCATCAATCACCACTGTTTAGTGTGGTGGGTCCACCTAAGATTTGAATCTTTTTCATTTATGTGCCCATGCCCTGGCCTTGAAATGATCTAAAAAATAAATAAACAACATAGATATAAAACACATGCATCATGGTGGCCCCATAGTGGCATGATAAATCAAGGACCATGAATCTTACTGCTCTTTAGTCATGCCAAGGATGTGCCTAAAACACACCCCGTGTGGTCATGCCTAATCACATGCTGATGGGGCACAGATTGAGTACTACTCCACAAGGACCTAGCTACATTTGAATAGTCCTTGTGGGGGACAGATCAATCAGCCTCCTTTCTAGGATCATGCCCCTAAAATTATCCATCAAAATGGATAGACAACCTAGATAAAATAGGGCCCACATAGCTCCTACTAGGACTGTCCATCTTTAGCTAGGTCCTAGTGGGGGTAGTACCCAATCCAGGTCTACGTTGGTGTTTCGCTTAATCAAACAAGGACAATTAAATTACAAACATAGGCTAATGGCCACAAGGCATAGACCCACTAATTTGTATTCATCGCATACACCTTGAGGAGAATGCGAAGACATCTAGGCAATCACAAAGACGACTCAATTCAAACATGAAGGATGTGGTTAAGACTGAAGTGGTAAAACTATTTGACGTGGGTATTATCTACCCAATATCCGATAGTCAATGGGTGAGTCCAACTCAAGTGGTGCCTAAGAAATCCGGAATAACCATCGTAGCCAATGCCAATAATGAACTCGTACCAACCAGAGTTACTACCGATTGGAGAATGTGCATTGACTACAGGAAGCTAAACACTGTCACAAGGAAAGACCACTTCCCTCTACCGTTTGTTGATCAAATTCTAGAAAGGTTGGCAGGTCATTCTCATTTTTGCTTCCTTGACGACTATTCAGGGTACAACCAAATAGAGATCACCCGTGAAGACCAAGAAAAGACTACATTCACATGTCCATTCGGCACTTTCGCCTATCGATGAATGCCGTTTGGACTATGTAATGCCCCTGCCATCTTTCAGCGTTGTATGATGAGTATCTTTTCTAATATGGTGGGGACAATTCTCGAAGTCTTCCTAGATGATTTCTCAGTATTTGGTTGTAGCTTTGATGAGTGTCTTGAGCACTTGAAATCTGTGCTGAAAAGATGTGAAGAGAAGAACCTTGTGCTGAATTGGGAAAAGTGTCATTTTATAGTTCAAAAGGGAATTGTACTTGGTCACATCGTTTCACAAAATGGAATCGAGGTTGACAAAGCGAAAATCGATCTTATCTCTAACCTTCCACCACCCAAGAGCATACGAGATGTGCGGTCCTTTTTGGAATACGCAGGATTTTATAGAAGGTTCCTAAAGGACTTCAGTTCACTCTCTCGCCCTTTGTGTAACCTACTTCAAAAGGAGAATTCCTTTGAGTGGAATGAAGACTGTCAAAAAGCCTTTACTACACTTAAAGGTATGTTGACATGTGCACCCATAATGCAACCACCTGATTGGAGCCTTCCTTTTGAAATTATGTGCGATGCAAGCGACTATGCTATTGAGGCCGTGCTAGGCCAAAGAAAAGAGAAGAAGCCATGTGTTATCTACTATATAAGTAGAACCTTAAACTCAGCCCAAGCAAACTACACTACTACCGAAAAAGAACTTTTAGCCGTAGTTTTTGCCTTGGACAAGTTTAGGTCCTACTTGATTGGATATAAGATCATCATATTCACAGATCATGCCGCGCTTAAGTACATTCTCTCTAAGAAGGATGCTAAACCAGGGTTGTTAAGATGGATCCTTCTACTCCAGGAATTTGACATAGAGATACGTGATAAGAAAGGAGTAGAAAATGTAGTGGCTGACCATCTCTCTCGACTTGTCCTCACTGATTCCCCTGAAACGACCGCGATCAATGACATGTTCCCTGATGAACAACTTTTTGCTGTTTCCCAATTGCCATGGTATGCGGACATTTCTAACTATCTTGCTACAGGTACAATTCCTACACATTGGAAAAGGCAAGATAATGATAAATTCTTCACTAAGGTGCGAAAATTCCTATGGGACGACCCATACTTATTCAAGTATTGTCCCGATCAAATCATAAGGAGATGTGTGCCAGATGATGAACAACAAAGTATCATCTCCTTCTGTCATTCTCAGGCATGTGGTGGCCACTTTTCGGCTAAAAAGACCACAGCAAAAATTCTGCAATGTGGGTTTTATTGGCCCACTATGTTCAAAGACACACATGAGTTTTGAAAAACATGTGAACCTTGTCAGAAATTGGGAGGAATCTCCCGTAGAAATATGATGCCACTCAATCCCATTTTAATAATTGAAATTTTTTATTGTTGGGGCATCGATTTCATGGGTCAATTCCCATCTTCTTTTGGAAACGCATACATCTTGCTTGCCGTTGACTATGTATCCAAATGGGTCGAGGCCATCGCTTGCCGGAATAATGACCATAAAACGGTCATTATTCCGGCAATTCATGTCCATTCCGCCTATGATATATATTTCGAGCGCAGGAAAAATCGAATTAAGACATCTTTTCAACATTGCCAAAAGCAAAATTGTAGTAATTATGCAGTTGATTTTTTCAAAGGTTTTAAGTTTTTCTTATTGTAATGTTAATTCATTACAAAATTGATTTTTTTTTTTTCATTATAAAATTCTTTCATTCAAATTGATAACCTGTTTGGATAAAGAGATTTCAATGATAAATTAAATTGTAAGTGATATGATTGTAAGCCTTCCATGTTTGGATAACCATTGATACTTCGGATTCTAGGAAAAGTGAATCCAATGGCCTGTTTAGATAATTGTAATTTATTGTATTATAGTATAAAAGGGCAATCGTTATGAGCTTATAAAGATTGTTTAAACACATATATGGTAATTAATTTAGTAGTTTAATGCACATATCTCATTCTATAATACGAGACGGAAGAAATATGAAATTATTAATGCAAAAGTATCATCATAACAATACCTTGTATTGTTATTCACGCTCATAGGAGTATCAAAGTTTATCAACTTGAGAAAGGGGGAGGGGATACATGTGGCCCTGCCTCACCCAACAAGTCCGACAGTGGGGCCCACCTTGATATATGTATTGTATATCCACAATGTCCATCTATTTTGCTTAGGGCATGAGTGCAACATTGAAGCAAATCCAAACACCACAGGAACACAGTGGTGATTGACTGTTAAAAACTTCTTATGGGCCACAAAAGTTTTGGATCAGGTTGACATTTGTTTTTTCTGCCTTCATCTAAGTCTCTGTGACATTATCAATAGGTTGGATGGCAAATAAACATTATGGTGGGACTTAGGAAATTTTTAATAGTGGGCATTCAATAACCACTGTTTGCTTATGGTGTGGTCCACCTGAGATTTGGATCTACTGCATTGTTGGGCTCATGCCATAAAATGAGCTGGAAAAGTGCATGAATGGCATGGATATATAATACATATATCAAGGTGGGCCTGAGGATACCATGTTCGTTGAGGAAGTGAGTCACCAAGTTCCAGGAGCCCACTATGATGAATGTGTTATATCCACACCATCCATTCAGTTTGAAATATCATAACCACCACAAAAAAAGTAGTGGGAATTGAAAGCTTACCATTGAAAATTTCTTAAGGTTAGGTTTGGGAATTTTTTATTTGAGGGCGTGGAGTCACATTGTAATGTTAGCCACCTCCACTTTGAGAATCATATCATGACCCGGTGTTGGTTCATGTTGATATTTGTGCTTTCACTTTATTGTGGATTGTGTGACCCTGTGAACAGGTGGATGGCAAATGAACAGGGCGCGAATTAGGTGTTACCCTAGGGAACAGCTTCATGGGTGTTACCCCTTACGTATGGCCCACATGGATGATATCATGTATATCCACTCCATCCATACGTTTATACAGCCCATTTTAGGATAAGGTTCCAAAAATTATGCAGATCCAAATCTCAAGTGGACCATACCACTAGAAACAGTGTGATTGAGTGCCCCACCATTAAGAATTCCAAAGTGCCCATGGTAAGGTTTTGGTAATGCTTATTCGCAATCCAAGCTCTTGATAATGTCAATAAGGTCTTGATGAAGAGAAAATATAAAGATCATATTGATCCAAAACTTTTGTGGCCCAAAAAAGGTTTTTAATGGTTATTCATCATTGTTTCTAGTGGTATGGTCCACCTAAGATTTGGATCTTCTTAAGGTTTTGGATCATATCCTAAAATGATATGAGAAAACAGACATACAGCATAGATATATAAAAAATACATCACGGTGAGCCCCACACGGGTGTTACCATGGTAACATCTAATTCCCTTCCAAATGAACATCACGGGAAGCTCTTGAAAGATTTTAACGGTTGTCATTGTCAGTTACTTGTTTAGGTGTGGCTAATTTGAGCTTTGGATCTACCTAATTAGAGGACCAACATCGTTTTTGACCCACGGTATCTCCACGGTGTATCCTTCATGATGAGTGGACCAGATCTGTGAAACGTGTTTCTTATCCTGACACGTACTCCGCCCCTCACTGGAAGGGCCGTACATGTTTGAAGGGAGCGGATTAGGTGCGACCCGGACTCACACAAGACGGTGCGGCCGTTACGTAGGTTCACCATGGGGCCCACCTTGATGTATATATTATGTATCCACACTGTCCAAATGTTTATACACATGAGTTTAGGGCATTAAATTAAATATCATGTATATCCAATTATCAGGTGGACCATACAATAAGAAACAGTGGTGATTGACTATTAATGGGCCACAAGAGCTTTGGAACAATCTTATATTTTTTTTTTACCTTAATCTATTCTCATTTAACCTTATCCACAGATTGGATGGTAAATAAACACTACATAAACATTAAGGAGCTCCCTGAGAAGTTTTTAATGGTAGGACGGGCAATCACCACTGTTTCTCATGGTATAGTTCACCTGATAATTGGATCTGCTTAATTTTTGGTATAATGCCTTCAAATGATGTGAAAAAACGGAAGGACGGCATGGATACATAATACATACATCAATGTGGGCTCCACAGCAAACTCATGATAAGGGCCGCACCCTATTTGGTGAGGCCGGGGTCTCACCTAATCCGCTCTCATGTTTGAAAACAAAAAAGAAAAAGAAAAAAAAAACCAAAAGGAAAAAGATGTGTTTAGCATTTTCTCCACGTGTCGGTTTTCTAGTGCCTCACACGTCACCATTCTATTACGTATAATAAATACTTTGGCTGACTTTGAGGGATGATATGGACGCGGATTTCGCTATTACGTATAGTAAATACTTTGGCTGACTATGAGGGATGATATGGACGCCGATTTCCTGCGAAAGCCGTGCGCTGAAAATTCCTGCGCTGGGAACCTAGGTGGGGCCTATAGTGATGTTTTTTGATAAATCCACTCCGTTCATCTGTTTTGGGAGCTCATTTTAGGGCATGAGAACAAAAATGAACAGACTCCAAGAGTCAAGTGTGCCGTAATAAAGCAAAAGGTGGGTAGGGAAATTCCTACCGTTGAAACCTCTATGGGTCCACAGTGATGTTTATATGACATCCATACCGTTCATAACGTCACTACTACTGGGATGAACTGGAAACACAAATATTATCCTGATTCGAAACTCCTGTGGCTCCACAAATATTTCAACTGTGGACATTCAATCCTCACGTTTTCGGCCCACTTGAGTCCTTGATCCGGTTCATTTTTGTTTTCATGTCCTAAAATGAGCTCCCAAAACGGATGGACGGGGTGGATTTATCAAAAAACATCACTGTAGCCCCAACTTGGTTTCTAGCACGGGAACTTTATGCGCAAGGCTTTTGCAGGAAATCTGCGTCCAGACGTCCAGATGATATGGGACGCGGATTGCCTGCGAAAGCCTTTCGCAGGCATCTTACGGAATCTAGGTGGGACCCACCATGATTTATGTGAGAAATCTATGCCGTCCAACCATTTTGTGAGATCATTTTAGGCCTTGCGGCTAAAAATGAATGGGATCCATGACTCAAGTGGGCCGAAAACATGACAATTGAACTTCCACAATTGAAATATTCGTGGGGCCACATAAGTTTCAAATCAGGATAGTATTTGTGCTTTTAGTTCATCCCAGTAGCAATGACATTATGAACGGTATGGATGGCATATAAACATCACTGTGGACCCATAGAGGTTTCAACCGTATGAATTTTCCTACCCACCTTTTGCTTTATTACGGCACACTTGAGTCTTGGAGTCTATTCATTTTTTGTCCGAACGCCTAAAATGATCTCAAAAAACGGTTGGACGGCGTAGCTTTCTCACAAAAATCACGGTGAGCCCCACCTAGATTACGAGGGAAGGAGATGCCTGCTAAAGGCTTTCACAGGCAATCCGCTTCCGGTGATATGCTTCCGGGATTTTTACTATATTAGCCCCGAGGTGTGGCCATTTTAACTAAAAATTCAATTTCTCATACCATCTTGCCAAAGCGGCCTTTTCACGAGAATTTGAAATATTTGTGGTCGGTTTTGCCCCTCTGACCAGCTGTTGACGTACGGAGCTGCTTTTCGCACGGGGTTTTTTCTCAAGGGGATTGTGGGGCCCACAAAATCATCGATTTTGGCTATCGGATGGCCAATCTGATCCGCTCATATGAAATGGAGCATTTTCAAACCCACGTGAGAGGTTTTTGTATTCATTTTTAGGTGATGTGTGGTCAACAAAAGTCTTGACGTTTCTCCTTCTTTCTAAATTCCTTTCTAATGGTGTGGTCCACCCATACTAAATTTTATCTTCATATTTTCAGATGATATAGTAGTTTAAAATCCTTCTTGTACGAACGGATTGGATTTCTTTTGCCACCATCCAATGGGCCCCACGTACGAACGGTTTTTGGTTTGTAAATGGTGGGGCCGTTGGCTCGTAGCCATTTGCTCAGAAACAAGAAAGCTTCACCGTCATCATCGCAAGGGACCACCACCAGGCACGACGTAGGGGACCACCACCTTTTGCTTCTAAAAAAACGACCTCCGGCCGTTGCTCCTTCTTTCGTGGGACCCACACCGACACCTCAAATCTTCTCTCACTGCTACTGATATGGCGTGTAGAGGTAACAATGCGTATTATTTTAATTATTTCTCCTGCGTATTATTCGAAAGTCTTCCTTGGATCCCTCGCTCGAGCACTGTGGAATTCCCTTTGTAACTATGGATTCCTACTGATCACTGTGGAATCCCCCTGAGCACTATGGTTTCCCACTGAGCAGTGTGGAATCCCCCAAGCACTGTGGATTCCCACTGAGCAGTCTTGAAACCCTCAGGAACTGTGGAATCCCCCTGAGCACTGTGGAATCCCCCTGAGCACTGTGGATTCCCACAGAGCACTGTGGAATCCCCATGAGTTCTGCGGATTCCCTGGAACCACAGTGGAATCCCCCAGGTACTGTGGAACCCCCTGAGCACTGTGGATTCCCACAAAGCAGTGTGGAATCCCCATGAGTTCTGTGGATTCCCACTGATCACCATGTAATCCCCCAGGTACTGTGAAACCCCCGTGAGCACTGTGGATTCCCACTGAGCATTGTGGAATCCCCATGAGTTCTGTGGATTCGTATTGAGCACTGTGGAATCTCCCTGGCACTATGGAATCCCCCTGATAACTCTGGATTCGTGCTGATCAATGTGGAATCCCCCTGGCACTGTGGAATCCCCCGTGAGCACTGTGGATTCCCACTAAGCACTGTGGAATCCTTAGGCATTGTGGATTCCCACTGAGCAATGTGGAGTCCCCCAGGCATAGTGGATTCCCAATGAGCATTGTGGAATTCGGCTTGCATTGTGGATTCCCCCTAAGCAGTATGTGTTACATCTATCAAGGTGCACCATTTGAAGGGCCCCGATAACCTTTGGTTGGATTCTAAAATAAACATTTCAATGGTGCCAATAGAGGTGGGCACAAACCAAGCCAGCTCGAAAACTAACCCAAGCCTCATAGTGAAGCTCCTTAAAAAAAAAAAAAAAAAACAAAAGCAAGCTCAAACTAGGGTAATACCGGGTCCATATGGCTGGAAGCTCGGTTCAATCCACCTTGGTTCAAATCAGCTTGGTTTGATTCGGCTTAATTCTGCTCGTAGATCATAAGTTCATTGTTTCTTGTGGTGTGATCCACTTGAACTTTGTTTATGATTTCAAGATCATGTCCTAAAATGATATGTAAAGATGGATGGCATGGATAATAAATATACATGATGACATGAATAATACATAATACATAATACATATAGAAGGCCACTTGATGTTCCCATGCAGTTGTAAAATTATGCTCCTGAACTTTTGTTTCGAACAGCCTCTTACATGGATAACATAAATAATACATAATACATAATACATATAATACACATACACAAACCAAGCCAATCCACAAACCGGGGAGGCATAAAAACAAGCCAAAGCAAAGTAGGGCTAACACCGCCCGGCTCGGATCGTTTCCCACTTCTATGCACCAATTACCCTCGAATGTGTATTTATTATATGTTTATGGTTAATTCATGTATTTCAACTTATTATACATTATTCATTGTACTAATTGTTTCAACACATATTCACAGGTGGCATGAATGAGAGGAAGCCGGGTCCTTGCCCAGATTATTTTGCTAAGAAGGTGGCAGCAAAATGTTCAGTTGAATTTTTAACTCCACTGAAGGCTGCATTTGATGGGTGTAAAAATTGCAGAGATTTATTCCGATCGACTTGCTTTGGATATTTGCTAGACTTTAAAGAAAGCGAATTCATATTTCATGGACCAATCATTCATGCGTTGATGCAGAGACATCTCGGTGACCTACGGTTTAAAATCCATGATTCCATCATCCGTTTTGGTGAGATGGATTACACATTAATTATGGGATTGAAGTGGGCACCGTACGAGCCAAAAGAAGAGAAGAACGAGTTACGAGACCGGTACTTTCAGAATTACGATCATATTACAAAGAAAGACTTAATGGAAACTTTTGAAAGTCTTTTAGGGTTGAAAAGACATTCGCATGTCGTGAAATTAGCCCTACTATTATGTGTGGAGAATTTAATCGTTGGATTGCCTGGAAAGAATAAATGTGTGGAGGAATATATTAGTTTAGCAAATAGTATCGATGATTTTAATAACTATCCTTGGGGTCGAGTTGGCTACGAAATCTTGAAGTACCATGCCAACACGGCAATAAAGGCCCACTATCCAGATACGTACGTTTTTTGTGGAAACACATTTGCCCTCTAGATAACTTTAGTATTGTATTTTATGAATTTGTACATTCCAAATACACGATATATTACCTTATATTATTCATTTCCTTTTGTATTCTTGACTCGACAGGTTTGGGCATACGAGTCCTTCCCACCTCTAACCGGCTCAAATCGCTGGGCTTCGAGAAGGAGTGTTATACATATTCCGCGATTTCTCAATTGGAAAATGAACATGATAGCGCGGTCTGCGAGCATTTCTAAAACCTTTGAAAAAGATTCGGTAATATGCATGGAACGTAGTGTGACGGTGAATTTTGTCATTTTGAACATTACTTTTATGTTCTAATAATTGCATTCATGTTCATCGTGTAGTTTGTGAGCACCGGGCCCCTCATTCCCACAACAGATGAGGAGGAACGTGATGCTGTTATAGATGTTCAAAGACTTCTTCGAAACACGACGTTAATAAGTGAGAAGAGGTCAAAGAAGAACATGGATAGACGACAAGAAGCTATTGAGATTAAATCAGATGAAAAATCTAGATGGAATAAATTGTATAAGATATTATTGAATAAGGTAAGTAAATATGAGAACGAAGTGGCCGAAGTGAAGGAGGAAAATCAGAAATTAGGTGAAAAAGTTTCTCGTCTTGAGGCCGAATTGGAGGCGGTGAAGGTATTTTCAATTCTAATTGTGCCACACTAGTAATTTACAATGCGATTTAGATACTAACCAAGTATATATCGTGTGTCTTCAGGGAAAACGCGTCGTCGATGAACGGGATGGAGAGGAAGTACAGCCTCATACAATTCAGCGTACTCCGGAGGCATATGGTTATCATAACTTGGATGATGTAGAGGTTTGCAGTTCCCTTGTTCTGTATTCTAGGGGTCATTCAAAATTTGTGACACCTCCTGATTTGACGTGTGGGGTAGCGGGAGACGATAATATGAAGCCCGTTCGTGCCCGACAACCTTCAAGGTTCCAACGCAGCCCATTCACGGAACCTGGCACCGAGTCTGACTTCGGCTTCACCGACGTACCAGGATTTATGAACCCTTTGAGACAGCTATCGCCTGGTGAATACAGTATTGTCAAAGCCGCTTACAATTCCGGTGACCATTATTGGTTGCATTATATATGGGATAATGTATGGGTTGATGATGGGGTAAGCCGCAGTTCAATGTAGGTTTCATTGTCGATAACTCTTTCATTGACTGTCGATTTTTACTGATGAATAATTCTTTACACAGTGCATCAACGCGTACATAGATTTTCTGACGGATCGCAGAGCACATTATCCTGCTGCGTACCCCCAGGATTGCTTATTTGTGTCCACTTGGTTCTGGGTAAATATTCCTAATAAGAAGAAGAATGATATGATCATATGTAGTAATAATTCTGCCTGAAATTTATAGTTTTCTCTTATCGTACTTAAACAGGTATTGTTCCAGAAAGATGTCAACAGCATATGTAAATATGCTGCAGGTGACCACAGACTAGGGAGACGATGCTGAATGGACTTAATCCATCGGTTGTGGCCCTCGTTGCTCGGTCGGCAAAGCCCATGTGGCAATACGAGACGGTTTGTCTACAATTATGTATGTGCTTTTCATGGAATGCGCACGGTAGACATATGTGCTTATAATAGTTCTCATGTACTTTGTAGGTCTACTTTCCTGTTCACGTTCACGAATCACACTGGACTTTATAATAGTAGTTTATCCAATGAAGAGACAAGTTTGGTTGATCGACAGTATAGCCACCACTTAGAAGAAAATTTTCAAATCGTATGCACGTGGATTCACATATGAGCTTCGATGGTTATTTCATATATGTGATGACTGGAATCCTTTCTGGGAAGTTGAATGGCATTTTGATATAGTCGATGGGACCCCAAAACAAACAAATAGTGATGAATGTGGGGTATACGTCATGAAAGCTATGGACTTCCTATGCAGCGGGTTGGATGTACAGTTTACTCCGGTAAGGTTACATTGTCCGGAAGTCTAATCATCATGTCCTTCAACCGCTATTAACTCATTACGTTGTATTTTCAATCACAGGAAGAAGTTCCTAATTTCAGGCAAACAATAGCCTTCGACTTACTTCAGTTCAAGTTGAAAGGAATGACAAGACCGGTACAATTATCTTTAGATGAAGATATTGTGGACGTCATCGAAAGCGGTCCATCAACAACGAAGAATGGTATACCTGTAGCGAAAGATATTCCAAGGAAGCCGCGAACAAAAACATCTTACCATGGAAGAGAGCGTGCGTAGGATTAAATATTCAACTAGTACATATGTAATTCAATTTGTACAGCACTATGTAATTCAATTTGTACAGCACTATTAAATAATCAATTATTTTTATTTTTTCAGGAGAAAAGTAATTCACTTTGTACTTTGAATAAATACATACTGAAGACTGGATTACTTGTAATCTGCACAGACATTTTTTTCCCGTACAACATCCATTATCGATCCCCACAGAAGAATATGGATTCCCACAGAGCACTATGGAATCCCACAAACCAATATGGAATCCCATAGAGCACTGTGGAATCCCACAGACCGATATTGAATCCCACAAAACAATATGGAATCCTACAGGGCACTATGGATTCCCACAGGGCACTATGGATTCCCATAGAGCACTCGAAATCCCACAGAGCACTATGGATTCCCACAAAGCACTTGGATTCCCACAGGGCATTATGAAATCCCTTAGAGCGCTATGGATTCCCACAGAGCACTATGGATTCCCACAGAGCACTATGAATCCCATAGGGCACTATGGAATCCCACAGACCAATATGGAATCCCATAGAGCACTGTGGAATCCCACAGACCAATATTGAATCCCACAAAACAATATGGAATCCCACAGGGCACTATGGATTCCCACAGACCGCTTTGGATTCCCACAGGGCACTATGGATTCCCACAGAGCACTTGGATTCCCACAGACCGCTTTGGATTCCCACAGACCGCTTTGGATTCCCACAGACCACTTGGATTCCCACAGGGCACTATGGATTCCCACAGACCGCTTTGAATTCCCACAGGGCACATTGGATTCCCACAGGGCACTATGGATTCCCACAAGGCACTATGGATTCCCACAGATCGCTTTGGATTCCTACAGGGCACTTTGGATTCCCACAGGGCACTATGGATTCCCACAGGGCACTATGAATCCCAAAGGGCAGTATGGATTCCCACAGGGCACTTTGGATTCCCACGGGCACTATGGATTCCCACAGACCGCTTTGGATTCCCACAGACCGCTTTGGATTCCCACAGAGCACTTGGATTCCCACAGACCACTTGGATTCCCACAGGGCACTATGGATTCCCACAGACCGTTTTGGATTCCCACAGGGCACATTGGATTCCCACAAAGCACTATGGATTCCCACAGGGCACTATGAATCCCATAGGGCACTATGGATTCCCATAGGGCACTATGGATTCCCACAGAGCACTTGGATTCCCACTGGGCACTATGGATTCCCACAGACCACTTGGATTCCCACAGGGCACTATGGATTCCCACAGACCGCTTTGGATTCCCATAGGGCACATTGGATTTTCACAGGGCACTGTGGATTCCCACATGGCACTATGGATTCCCACAGAGCACTATGGATTCCCACAGGGCACTATGAATCCCAAAGGGCAGTATGGATTCCCACAAGGCACTTTGAATTCCCACAGGGCACTATGAATTCCCACAGAGCACTTGGGATTCCCACAGATCACTATGAATCCCATAGGGCACTTTGGATTCCCACAGGGTACTATGGATTCCCACAGAGCACTATGGATTCCCACAGGGCACTATGAATCCCAAAGGGCAGTATGGATTCCCACAGGGCACTTTGGATTCCCACAGGGCACTATGAATTCCCACAGACCGCTTTGGATTCCCACAGGGCACATTGGATTCCCACAGGGCACTATGGATTCCCACATAGCACTATGGATTCCCACAGGGCACTATGAATCCCATAGGGCACTATGAATCCCATAGGGCACTATGGATTCCCACAGGACACTATGAATTCCCACAGAGCACTTGCATTCCCACAGGGCACTATGGATTCCCACAGACCACTTGGATTCCCACAGGGCACTATGGATTCCCACAGACCGCTTTGGATTCCCACAGGGCACATTGGATTCCCACAGGGCACTTTGGATTCCCACACAGCACTATGGATTCCCACAGAGCACTATGGATTCCCACATGGCACTATGAATCCCAAAGGGCAGTATGGATTCCCACAGGGCACTTTGGATTCCCACAGGGCACTATGAATTCCCACAGAGCACTTGGGATTCCCACAGATCACTATGAATCCTATAGGGCACTTTGGATTCCTATAGGGCACTATGGATTCCCACAGAGCACTATGGATTCCCATAGGGCACTATGAATCCCAAAGGGCAGTATGGGTTCCCACAGGGCACTTTGGATTCCCACAGGGCACTATGAATTCCCACAGAGCACTTGGGATTCCCACAGATCACTATGAATCCCATAGGGCACTTGGGATTCCCACAGATCTTCGTACCCTTCACCGTCAGTTATTCTACAGACAATTGCATGTGGACTGCAGGCAGTACTCTGTTCCCCACCTTATCTCATAGGACTGAGGCACGCATATATAGATTGCACACATGTGGAGACTCCATTGGCAAGCATAAAGGTGCGCATTGACGTGAGATGGGACATGTTCTAAAGCCAGGTCTTGACCTATGTCCAATTTCCTCACACGGATTGTGATGGTCCATACGTATGCATTCCAAATTTGTAAACGTGCGTGCATCTAAATTATAACAAACCGTACGTGTGGAAGCAGATTCCTTACTGAGTAAACTCTATTAGACCCACCGTGATTTACGTATTTTATCCTATCTGTCCATCTAATATTTGTGTTTTCCCTTCATCCATGTCTTTGTGATCCTATGGAGAAGTTGGATGACAAATAAGCATTAGTACATTACACCCATTGTTCCCCGTGGTAGACACGAGCACACGAGGTTATCTTCACTCAATCTACCACGTGGACAATTGCGTGTGGACTGCTGGCAATACTTTGCTCCTTACCTTATCTCATAGGACTGAGGCACGCGGATATAGATTGTGCACATTTTGGGACTCCATTGGCAAGCATAAACGTGCACATTGACTTGAGATGGGACTTGTTTTAAAGCCAGGTCTTAACCTATCTCCATATTTCTCACACGGATTATAATGGTTCATACACATGCATTCCAAGTTTGTAAATGTGCGTGCATTTAAATTAAATCAAACCGTATGTGTGGAAGCGGATTGCGTACTGAGTACACTCTATGGGACCCACTGTGATTTATGTATTTTATCCCATCCGTCCATCTAATATTTGTGTTTTTCCTTCATCCATGTCTTTATGATCTTATGAACAAGTTGGATGACAAATAAACATTAATATTGTGGACCATAAGAAGGTTTCAACAGTAGAAATCATTATTCGCATTGTTCCCCACACTTGAGCTTTAGATATGCTTCAATTTTGGGCTCAACCCTAAAATGATATGAAGAAACAGATGGAAGGTGTGGATATATGATGTGCATTCACAGTGGGCCCAATGTATTTTACTCAGTATAATAAAAGTTTACTAAGTTACTCAGTGCCTAATCCGTTTTGAAACCGTTTATTTGATGGGACTCACTTCAGATGAGTCAAAAACCAATGGTCACAATGAGTTGGTCTTCAAACTGGCTGGTTGGTGGAGTTGTTAGACAAGTGAACACATGAGGTTATCTTCACTCAATCAACCACTCAGTCTTCACTCAATTTGAACTTGGCCCGGCTTGCTTCGAAATTTCCAACGAAACCGATCCCAGTTCGAACCAGATTTTACTGGAGCAAACCAAACTCGGATTCCCACGGGGCACTATAGATTCCTACAGGCCTCTGTGGATTCCCACAGAGCACAATGGATTCCCACAGGCCAGTGTGGATTCCCACAGGCCACTTTGGATTCTCACTGAGCATTTTCGATTCCCACAGAGCAATATGGATTCCCACAGAGCAATATTGCTTCCCATAGGGCATTATGGATTTTCACAGAGCTGCTTTTTGGGTTTGGCATGTGTTAAAATGCATGACAACCACAATCGTTTTGCGCAATGAGGGGAGCAGTCGTTGTTCAATCGACGAACACCTTCGGTCCACCGAAGTACGCCATCGGTTCCAACCGACAAGACGAGATCGCGCCGAAGATTAATTACATGTACTTCGTCGGCTAACCGAAGAAGATCGTCGGTCCGCCGACAATTTGTCCAGTGTACATCGGTTCTAACCGAAGGTCTTCGGTTTTTTCATAAGTTCAGTGCTTTTTTTTTCGGCACGCCGATGAATGTTTTGGTCCACCGAGTGATTGTCCAGCGTACTTCGGTATGTAGCATAGTTCAAGATTTACTTTCCTTCGGCTCGTCGATCACGACTTCGGTCCACCGACGGACACGAAGTACCTTTTTAAAAAAGGTTAAGAAAGGATCCGACCCCACATTCCAACGGTTTTTCGTTCTCCCTCTCAAAATACCTATCTCCCCTAGACGACGTTGTTGGGGTCCCAAAAGTGAGGATCCCCGAAATGATGATTCCGAATGCCAAAACCATCACCCGGTCGGATTTAGGACCAGTGCATCGAAAATCGCCGCACGAATCACAACACACGCATCAGATTTGCCTCAAGCATGAAATTGGACCGGTAGTGGACCCCACCGGACACCGTGACCAAAACTGTCCAAAATTGGGAAGATACCTCAATTATGAAGAAATAGGAGCAGTGCATCGGCATTCATCGCGAGACGGACCCCGCAAAACCCCCAATTTGCAAAACCCAAATCTGTGGGACACGAATGCGCCCAGCGCATCCAAAAATAGAATTTAAGGACGCACTGCGCCCAGCGCATCCAAAAAATAGAATTTAAGGACGCACTGCGCCCAGCGCATCCAAAAATGAATTTAAGGACGCACTGCGCCCAGCGCGTCACAAAATTCACCCAGCGCATCCAAAAAATCAGTTAATTTCAGGGCGCACTGACAGCTGGCGCGTCCTGCAAACCAACTTTTGGACTCCGATCATTTCGCGACGCGCCGAGCGCATTTAACGACGCACCGACCCAATTTCTCGACGCGCTACACGTGTCGACCGCCCATTGGGCGACTTTACCTATAAATACCCCGCCCACCACCTCATTTGCATCATTCAGCAAGAGAGAGAGAGGACCTCGTCGCCGGAAATCCTTTGCCGACCGCCGGAAATCCTTCTCCGACCGCCGGGACCCCTCGCCGGAAATCGCACCTCCGATCATACCAGGTCTGGAAAAATGACTAAGTCATCTTTTTTCGATGCGCCGGTCCCAGCGCATCATAAAAGTGACCCAGCGCATCAGGAAAATCCTCGGCGGATTACGTGAACCATCAATCGCAGCATTTTAAGGACGCACTGGCTCCAGCGCGTCACAAAATTACCCAGCGGATCATGAAAATACAAGTTTTCGAGTCAAAGCCATTTTTAGGACGCACTGGCCCCAGCGCATCGCAAAATAGCCCAGCGCATCATGAAATTACAATTTTAGGACGCACTATCCCCAGCGGGTCGAAAAATTGGTTTTAAGGACGCACTGCGCCCAGCGCGTCACAAAATTACCCAGCGCATCATGAAAATCATTTATGGACGCACTGGCCCCAGCGCGTCGATAAAATCAGGTCAGCGGATCGCAAAAATCAGCACTTTGCGCATTCGTTCCAGCACCCTTAAATCCTCATTTTATAACATTTTAAGCCCCGTTTGAGCCTATTTTGGGTATTCCGAGCGTTCCGGACGCGATGGAGCAGTCAAACAACCCATTCGGGCTACCCAATGAGCAGAACGTAAGCCTTCGGAGTCCGATCCGACCCAATGAGCTGAATGGAACAATTCTCCCGAAAAGAGGCCGCCGGCGCCCAGAATCATACTGATGCATCATCATCACATGTATTATCATAACATGACCCGAATCTATGCCTGGACTAAGCAAAGGGGACTATGGTTAACACGATAAACCACACCAGGAGAGTTCTGAACCATCACACACAATCTGTTAAAAACTGATATTCCAAGAACAGTCGATGCCCTACCCATCCAAACGGCATCCGCTGGTTGAGCTGCGCAGGTACACACAACTGTAGAATGGACTTCCCGAGGTCACCTGTCCCTACATTGACAGGCGCAGGCCCAGAGTCGTCCATCTCAGCCATAAACCCTGACAGTCTCAGCCCGGATCTCCGGTCAAAACATGGGACATAGACATCCGACTCGTACAAAGGTGGATCAGTCTATAACAAACACAGGTCTCCGCGACCATACAAACACAGGTCTCCGTGACCACACCAAAACACAGGTCTCCGTGACCAATAAACTCTGAGACCATAGTCCCCGCTGACTAGTCTTTTGCCTTTTAATCAAGGGTCATCGATCATTCGATGTAATTAAGGGCTCGTGCCAGATCACGGCCTGGAATGTACAAGATCTCAGAATCTCTGGAATAAAATTCGCCTTGCGATACCTCTTCTCTTGTGTATTTTGTGAATGCTTGTGATTGTCTACGAATGTTTCTATATTCAGAACCCCAGATCAGCAAAACTCCACATTTCAAAGAATGTTCCCCGCGGTTCATTTTCTAGATCTAACAGACGTACACCTCTTCCAACCGTTCTTCTCCACTAGATTGGCTCTGAACAGCACTTGACGGCTACAACTCTTGAAGCTCTGCACGGATTTTAGGTAAAATCAGATCTCATTTTGGGTTCCCCATTAAGATTGGTGAGTTGCAAAGAAGAGAAGAAGCTACTATGGCCGGTTTCCTTTCTTCAGTTGCATCTTTTGTTCTTCTTCCTTTCTTCGTTGCTATGATGGCCAAACGAAAGGCTTCTTCGAGAGGGGCAGGCCCTAGCCGCCCTGTACGCAAGAAGAAGAACGATGACGCTGGTGCGTCGTCCTCTCATGGGCCTCGAAGAGGTGAGGCAACTTCCGAGCGTGGCCCTCATACAAAAGGTTAGAATAAGTATTCACGCAGGAAGATAACATTTGAGGCTAGGGTTGACATTCCGGGCATTTTTGAGGATTCAACGATGGGGGAATGGCTTACAACCCTGGGATGGGACCCCATATTCCATCCCACCTCGGTCGCCAACCACATAACGGTGGAGGAATTCTATTCCGCTTGTAGGAATCCACGATCAGATCCTCCGATGTTTGATGTAGAGGTTAACAGGATATTACGCCGAGTTGACGTTAATGTCATTGCTAAAGCCATCGGGGTGTCATGTGGTCGAGTCGTGGTGAAGGAGGGTGACCCGGACCGTCGGAATATGAGAGGCACACATACGAAGTTTCTATGTGGCAATTACGTGGAGTGGGAGAAAGGAAATTGTTTGAGGTTGTCCAATCTGTTGCCAGTGTTCCGTAGGCTGCATCACATTTTTGTCCACAATGTTTATCCGCGAGCGGGGAACCACACTGAGTTGACACCTTACATGGTTGAGGTGTTGTATAGAGTGGGTAAGCAGGAGATGGTATGCCTACCCTCTATTGTTCTGACCCAAATGCTGAAGCCCATTTCCACATCACGACCCCTGAATTTGCCATTTGGGCGCTTGGCATGTCAGTTGGCGAAGCAGTTTGGACTTGCTACTGCTACTTCGCGCCTAGTTGACTTTAATGAGATCAATACGAAGAATGTGGGACGGTTGAAGGATAATGTACCACAAGGTCCTAGGGCAGGACCTTCGAATGCCAGACTTTTAGATGAGTCAGAGAGCGAAGAAGAACATGAATCAGAGGAGGAAGAGGATGTGGCAGAAGATGAAGATGAAGACTACCGGCCCACTGCTAGCTTAGAAGAACGTATTGTAGCCTTAGAGCGAGCGGTGGCGGCTGGGGCAGAGCGTCAGGAGCGTTGGAATAAGCGGCTCTATAGGAAGATGCAGCAGATCCTTTGCTGCATCGAGAAGGAGAACACGCCACCTCCATCCCCGGCTTCTTTAGATCATTAGGATCCTAGTTCAGTTTTCTTTTTTTTTGCTGGGTATGTTATATTCTAAGTGTTGGATAAATGCTTTTGTTTTCTAATATGTTTTAGCTGGGGGAACAATTTAACGACATGGGATGGAATGTTTAAATGAATTGTTCCCATTTTGGGATCTTCGTATATTGATTTATGTAATGACGAATGAGTGCATGTGTGAGAATCCATAGTGCCCTGTGGGAATCCAAAGTGCCCTGTGGGAATCCCCAGTGCCCTATGGGATTCATAGTGCTCTGTGGGAATCCATAGTGCCATAGTGCCCTGTGGGATTCCAAAGCGGTCTGTGGGAATCCATAGTGCCCTGTGGGAATCCATGTGGTCTGTGGGAATCCGTTGAAAACTTCCTAAGGCCCACCCTGATATTTATCAGGGGCATCCAACCTACTCATAAGGTCACTCGGACCTAATTGAAGGGAAAACACAAATATCAGCTTGATCAGAAACGTCCGTAGCCCCATCACATGTCTTCAATGGTAGCCGTTCAATCACCATTATTTCTTCTGGTGTGGTACACCTGGTATTCAAATCTTTCCCTTTTGTTTTTGCTTATGACCTAAAACGAAATGGCAAAATATATGGACAGCATCAATCTCATAGGTAGTGTCCGTGTGCCCCATCACATCTTACGCACGCCCAACCCCTTTGAATGGGGTATGATTGTGAAATTACAACGAAAGAGGGGCAATTTGGACCTTTTCTACATGCTAACGGCGTCATCAATCGTTAGTCAAAGTTGGTGGAGCGGTTTTTCCTCCGAACTTTAAAAAAATTCTGAAAAAAAAGAAGAAGAAGCCCAGATACAATAAATACTCAAGAACAGATGATTGTCCAAATACACATATGATAGAAACTTACCGAAGAACAAGCACGAGTTTAAAAAGCTATCTAAAGGAAAACGATGACTATTTATCTTCAAAATTCGATAAATCCCCGTCACTTTCATTTGAAATATCCGATTCGGATGCATTCTGGAGATCCGTCGTCACACCATCCATCCACACTCTCGACACACGACTTACCATCCTTCCGATCTCCCTTCTCAGCCTTCCCAATGCCTTATCAATTTCTGCCAACGTATCACGCCTCATGTTCACTGACTGTCGTCTAGGCACTGGAGGATTGTATCTCCTACAAATAGTCATCCATTGTTCTAGCTTGCATATTTCACGATCCCACTCGGCCCTCCTTTCCTGCATACGGTAAGAGTCTCCAGGAGGTGGACGTAGGTTGGGATGATGCACAAATAGTCATCCATTGTTCTAGCTTGCATATTTCACGATCCCACTCGGCCCTCCTTTCCTGCATACGGTAAGAGTCTCCAGGAGGTGGACGTAGGTTGGGATGATGCCGGCCATGACCATTTCGTGACATTTTTTAAACAATTGGAGGATTCAAAAATGGTAGGGACTGGATAAGGGGGTCATGGAATCCCACGTGATCACACATCTTCTTCACCCGTGATTGTACTTACCTGTACCCTACTAATCTAATTTTCACTAGTCACATCGCATCTTCACATGTCACTGCAGTCGGATGTATTCTGTGAATCCCATGATCCGACCCCACAAATTTTATCTTTCAACGCAAGTAAATACATTTGTTTCATTATGGGCCTGTTTGATTTTTCATGATCTAGGTAAATACTTGGTAAATGGGTAATTATTACTTTTTCACCTTGATTGAATATAGGTGAGTAATTCCACCTCGAGAATCGGTCCAAAAGTGTTGACTTAAATCCGTGGGGCCCATCGTAATGTATATATATATCAGCGCCGTTCATATGTTTTATTAGCACATTTTGGGGCATGAGCCGAAAAATGAGGCAAATCTAACACTCAAATGGCCCGCACGAAAGGAAACAGTGGCCTTAATTCGTCCACCGTTGAAAGTTGTTTCTTTCATTGGGCCCGTATTGAGGTTTAGTCATCATCTAACTGGTTCATAGGGTCACACAGACATGTATAAAGGGAAAACATAAATATCTGCTTGATCCAAATCTTTTAGGGACCCCAAGAAGTTTTTAATGGTTGGCGCTCAATTCCCACTGTTTCATGTGGTGTGGTCCACTTGAGCTTTGGATCTGCTTCAATTTTTGGCTCACGCCCTAAATTCAACGGGCATAAAGAAATGGGTGGTGTGGATAAGCCACATAAATCACGGTGGGCCCCACATTTATTGCACAAAATTTTCAATTTTAGCGTTAAGAAAAGTAAGTGTCACTGTCTTCATTGGGAAAGATGCAGTAATTACCTAGGTAAATAATCATTATCAATTTACAAGATAATTAGAGCTGAGCCAAAAAATCAAACAGGCCCTATGTGTTTTCGCACGGGAAACTATGATAGCGACAAGCGTTAAATATACATACACATACACAACCACATGCCTTTCTCCATTCAAGTAGTAAATTACGTAGACAAAATGTTTATATGACATAGTGTGGATTTATAAAAAGATACGTACAAAATTAAATACAAAGTGAGGCTTTGCGTATGCAAAAAGTAACCAGCGCAACACGTAGTAATAAATTTTAGCTAATGGCCGGAAGGTAGGTGCATGTCATCCGATTGTGACCCGTTCGTCTACACCTGGAACACTTGACGGTTGGTCTCTCCTCACCTAGGCTTGTAATTCTCATTTTCTTTCGTCTTCCTAGAATTTTTCTTTCATTCGGGTGACGAATTTTATCGCATATCACCCTTACATCTTCAGGTGTGTCCCATTAACTCACATCAGGGACTGGGTATATGGAATCGCGATACATCACTTTGTAAACTACTGTTGAGTAGAAGGGGGAACAATAATTGTAACGATCGAGCTCATACTTGTCACATGCGGCGATTGCATGTAGACAAGGTAACATTAGCACGCTGAACTCGCCACATCCACACTTCGCTTCACTTAATTTCACTACGTCGGTATACTCACCCCCATTAACTTCATATTCATCCACAGATATCGCTGTACAGCTTGTCATCCTCGCCTCTCCTGATAACTCTCTCATATGTGTTTCCGCCCAGGGTGTTGCTTTTCCTAAAAACACTTTCGCATCTTCTCGCCTTTTCAAGAAGAATTTTTGAATCTTGCTCCTAACACTATCGAGAACTTTCACGATCGGGTATTCTCTTGGTTTTTTCCATAGTGCATTTCCGCTCTCAGCAATGTTTGTCGTTATTATGTTGTATCTCTTGCCCGGGAAAAATACAGAAGCCCATCTTTCTTTATCTACACTATTGAGCCATTCAAATGCGGCAGGGTTGGCCTTTGATATAATGTGCATGAGATCATTAAAACTGCTTTTTCGGCACGTTTTAGCAGCCGCCCAAAAGTACTTCAAAGACTCATCCTTGTGGTGATGCATCATATTTGAGAGGAGACGGTGTGCACAATAACCATGAGCTGCGTTAGGGAATACTGATTTCACCCCGTTGATTATACCTGCATGACGATCCGATATAATAACTATCTCCTCTGGGAGAGGCTCAATTGCCCGCTTCAAGTTTTGAAGGAACCAAAGCCAACTATTGTTATTCTCTGACTCACCAACCCCATATGCTACCGTCAGAATGCGATTATTTCTGTCCAACGCTGTTGCGGTGAACAGTACACCTTTATACCTCCCTTTCAAGTGAGACCCATCCAAGCATAAAACTTTTCGAAAATACAACCGGAAGCTTCGAATACATTGTCCTAGCGCAATGAAGCATCTCTCGAAGCAATTTGTTTCGCTGTCTAGTTGTAAGTCCGTTACCATACCCTGATTTGCCTTCATCAATTCATGGAGATAGGTAGGGAGTACTTTGTATAAATCTTCAAATGACCCCATAATCACACTACTTGCAGCTACGATACCTTTATACGCTTTCATATAACTGACCTCAACATTGAATTCTTTCTCCATTCCAAATTGTACATCTTGTGGCCTACATGTTATGCCCTTCCTCATACGCTCTGCAGCAATCTTCGTACATATCTTAATCGTTGCTTGACGATTATGTCTTCCTGTACCTTCATAAGCTGCATTACGTTTACCACGACAACCATCCGCAAAACTTGCATGGAGATAACTGATTGCATCGGAGGATTGGCTACATGTGTGTTCTGATCGATATGTCTTTATTTTAAAAGCACCACCATTGTCCAACAACGATGCATGCAACCTCCAACCACAACTATCAATTAGACATTTAATCGTGTACCTCTGTTTGTTTGATTTCAATACCTTATATTGGAAATGATTTCGCATCGCAAACTTACAAAGCGTGAACTGTAGCCGAGCCTTGTCTCTATACATTTGTCCAACGGCTAACTCACTTGGGTCATCAACAAAATCATGATATACCGGACAATTCACGTACATTGATGCCGCATCGAGGTCAAGTATCTCCTGTGGAGTTATTTCATCTCACTCAAACATGACATCCATTGGAGTCTCAAGAACCTCTAAAAGGCGATTACGGTCACTGGTGGTTGGACATGGGATGTCTGCATGAGCCCTGGAAGGAACGTGCGCATAGTCTTCGCTATTAATGAGTCGGAACGATGGCGCATCAAAATTGTTCAAACTCGGATCTTCCTGAAGTGCATCAGTCGATGGACTCGGGATATCTGCACTAGCCGATGAAGGAATGTGCGCGTAATCTTGGCTATGAATATGTTGGAACAATGTCGCATCGAAACTGCTGAAAGGAGGATCATCTTGATGTGCATCACTCGATGGAGTATGGACATCTGCACTAGCAGCTGAAGGAATGTGCGCGTAGTCTTGGCTATGAATGAGTCGGAACGATGGCGCTTCGAAACTGTCCAACCTTGGATCTTCTTGAATTACATAAGTCGATGGTCGATGACGAATATCTGTAGTAGCCGGTGAAGGAATGTGCGCGTTGTCTTGGCTATGAATGATTCGGAACGATGACGCATCGAAACTGTCCAAACTCGGATCTTCGTGATATGCCCCACTCGGTGAAGTACGTATAACTGCACATGCTATTGGCTCCGGTGTCTCGAAACTGCCCATACGCGGAAGTTCTGAACGTGCCCCACGTAATGAACTAATGACGTCTTCACGGACTGTTAAATGGATGTCAGTGCAGTCTTCTCTATATACGGCCGTATCAACTGTTGGTATAGGCTCATTTAAATGCACCGCCACAGGATCATGAAATACACGTTTATGTCTGACTTTCTCCGTAAACAGAGGTATATGAATTTTCGGGTTCTGAGCGGAGATAAACACATATGCCGCCACATCGTCATCATATCTGATCGGTTGTGGACAAAGTGATATGGAGTTAGGCGATGGGTAGACGAACTTTATTCTAAGCTCGTATTCCGAATGTGTCGTGCCGATAACATTGTGAATTTTAGATACAAGATCCTCATATCTTATTTCTTTACTCACCATGATAAACTGAGAATCGCCATCGTTGTATCTCCACCTTCCTCGTTCGTTTACTAGCTCACCATCATAATGATAGCATATGGGCTGCGTAACTGTCATATTCAACGATTCTTGTGCCTGATACGAGAAAGCTTGGTTGTAAGCGTTAAAAGATACTTTTATGAATTGAGTGTTGTAGAGATGAAGATGTTGAGATGCATTCCGTGGTCGAACTAAGAACTATACAATTGAAACAATGGATTCCCAATGCCAATGTGGATGCCCAATGTAGAGTATCATTCTTGTTATAGCACCCATTAGGGCCTTGTTTTGACAGCTTCGAAAAGAGCATGTCATAACTAAAAGAGCATGTCATAAAGTCCAATGGCGGTGGACCTTGTGCGTTTGGATTTACCTTTCTCAGTGGGAATCCACATTGCACAGTGGGAATCCCCTGAGCCCAGGGGGAAACCACTATGCCCAGTGGGAATCCCTAATGCCCAGGGGGAATCCACAATGCCCAGTACGATTCCATAGTACTCAGTGGGAATCCACAGTGGCCAGTAGGAATCCGCAGTGCCAAGTGGGAAACCACATTGTTCGGTGGAAATCTACTATGCCCAGGGGAATCTACAATGCTCAGCGGGAATCCTGAGTGGCCAGTGGGAATCAACGGTGCCAGGTTAAATACAAAGTGTTCAATGGGAATCACTATGCCCAGTGGGAATCCATAGGGGCCAATAGGAATCGCAGTGCCATGGGGGATTCCACGTTGTTTGGTGGGAATCCACGTTGTTCGGTGGGAATCCACTATGCCCAGGGGAATCAACGGTGTTCAGCGGGAATCCATAGTGGCCAGTGGGAATCCGCAGTGCCAGGAAAAATCCACAGTGTTCAGTAGGAATCCACTATGCCCAGTGGGAATCCCCAGTTCCAGGGGGGATTCTACAATACTCAGTGGGAATCCAGTTAGCACATGGAGTTTTAAGTACTCAGTGGAAATCCAACCCACATTTGAGCCTCCACCTATTACACTTTTTCATTTCACCATGCACATTACCATCCACATTAACATTTACATAGAGAATCAGTTAAAGAGATGGTTTACCTATTTTCATTTAGCGGACTATTTTTGTGGGCCCAACCTTTCTTCTCTGTTACAATCTACTACAACCAGTATCTTGGACATGCGTCGTGGAAACTCGGATGATAACCACCCAAGTCAGACGAAGAGGGAAGGAGAACGGTCCATCGATGCCGTTGATGAATGGATAGCATGCATTGCCTTAGTGGGACCTCCAAACCCAACTTTTTTTCCCTTTCTTCATACGAAGAATGTGGTGGATCCCATACAACGTGTTTCACTGGAAGGTTTATGGATGCATTTCACCATGCATTGCGTCAATGGCCCCACCATTTACAAACGTGATCTTATGTGGGGCAATTTGGATGTGAGAAGATAAATCGAATTCATTCATATAAAAAGTTTTTTAATTACGAGTCATTGTCAAAAATTTCAAGGAAAGTGTCAATACCGGTGGGTCACGCCGGTGCAAGTAATAATTTGTACTAATGAGAATCCTTAACGCTATTCTGGGTCACATACAGCATCTGTCATGAATGCAAAAACCTCTCGCGTGGGTTTGAAAATGCTCCATTTCATATGAGCGGATCAGATTGGCCATCCGATGGCCAAAATCGATGATTTTGTGGGCCCCACAATCCCCTTGAGAAAAAACCCCGTGCGAAAAGCAGCTCCGTACGTCAACAGCTGGTCAGAGGGGAAAAATCGACCACAAATATTTCAAATTCTCGTGAAAAGGCCACTTTGGCAAGATGGTATGAGAAATTGAATTTTTAGTTAAAATGGCCACACCTCGGGGCTAATATAGTAAAAATCCCTATGCTTCCGTTACAAATTAATACCGGAACCGTTGAAAAATAGGAAGCAGATTGCGTCACCATCGGAGATCGGTCCAGGCAGGGCTCTGTGGTCTCATCTACAGGTTTTACCACCATTCATCCATTTTTTCGTATTATTTTAGGCTAGTAACCCAGACATGAGGCAGATCCAAGGCTCAAGTGGACCACACCACAGGAAGCAGTGGTGAAAATGACGCTCACGGTTGAAACCTTCCTAGGGCCCACCTTGATGTTTATTTTCCATCCAACCTATTCATAAGGTCACACAGTCTTGGATGAAGTGAAAACAAAAATGTCAGATTGATCTAAAGCTTCTGCAGGCCCCAAAAAGTTTTCAACCGTAGGAATTCAATATACATTTTGTGGTCCACTTGAGTCTTAGATCTTCCTCATTTTTTGCATCACGTCATAAATGATCTGAAAAAATAGATGAACAGTGGATTAACCTCATACATCCAGGTGGGCCCCACAGAGCCCCTGCATGGATCTATTTCCGTCCAGGTGGGGCAGGACGCAATCTGGAAAAATGGCAAACAGTAATTCAAATTCAACTGTGTAAATTATTTATATTGGTTTAGATATATATGAACCAAAAACTGATTTTATGTTGTTGTCCAAGGGCCTACTTGGGATGGCTCTATATGAATATTATAATACAATGTTCTGTGTCAATGAAAGGGTTTGAAATACTTTAATATGATTGTAAGTTGGATACCTTACGATTGCATAATAATTATTTTAACAATAGCTCTCCCAAGCTTTAACACTTTTCTCATCATCTTTCCCATTTTAACTCTTTTTCCCCTCATGTCAAAAGTGGCAATTAAAGATAGACCTACATTATTTATAATTCAAATAAATTACTAAAGCTTTATTATGATTAGTGTGTTATTCATTTTCGTGTCCACCATCGAATGGCTGAGATAGTCGGCTCTGATAACTTTTGAAAAGGATTAGACTCAAATCAGATTAATATTGAAGATCAATGTTTGATTGAATTAAAATTAAAGCTGAATATGGTCGAATTAGGCCGATAAAAGGAGATTAGCAGTTTGATTGGACCAATATCGAAGTTGAATGGTCTTATAAATGATTTGCTTTGACTAATATAAAAGATAAAATAGCCTGATATGGCTAAAATTGTAGATGACTGGTTCAATTGAATTGGTATTAAAGTTTAATAGTTATTAGAGATAAATAATCTAATTGAGCCAATTTTGAAGATCAACAATTCGATTGGTTGGATATTGAGAATAACAACCTTGAATTGATGTTGAAGTTGAATGGTTCAATTAAAATGGTATGAAAGATGAAGGATCTAAGTAAGCCAAAATTGAAGATAAATAGTCCATTGGACTAGTGCCAAATATCAACGGTCTAATTTAGTTGAAGTTGAAGAATGGTGTAATTAGGTGAATATTGAAAATCAACTATTTGATTGGGCAGGTGTTGAGGTTAAATAGTCTAATTTAACTGATATTAAACATGAAAGGTCTGGTGAGACCAATATAAAAATAAACCGGTCTAATTTAGTAAGGATGCAGCACCCCAGTAGTGGTGTTGTGATGTGTTTGGCATTGTGTGCGATATGTATGCATTTTATATCCATGCCGTCCATCCATTTGGCAATTCATTTCATTTTAGGGTATGATCCTAAAAAAGAAGTAGATCCGAAGCTCAAGTAGACCACACCATAGGAAAGAGTGGTAATCAAATGCCCACCATTAAAAACTTCTTAAGGGGCCACAAAAGTTTTGGATGAAGCTGATATTTGTGTTTTCCCTTCATCCATGACTATGTGACCTTTCCTACAAATTGGATGGCAAATAAAAATTATAGAAGGCCAAAGGAAGGTTTCAATGGTTGGTGTAATTATCCCCACTGTTTCCTGTGGTGTGGTCCATTTGAATTTCGGATTTGCTTCATTTTTTGGTTCATACGCTAAAATGAGCTAGCAAAATGGATGGATGGCATAGATATAGAACACATGCATTACAGTGGGCCCCACAGCACCCAACACATCACAACACCACCAGTGGGCCGCCTAATCAGCATCCATTTAGTCAAAGTTATAGATGAGTACTACACCAATCGGATACTGAAGATCAATGGTCTGACTAGGCTAATGTTGAAGATTAACAAAGAGGGCCACTGATTGCGCTCCTCTCTGAGGGTGTAGCTTGCACCCTTGTATCTTCTTTGGGGTGTGTTTGGCGCATGGTATTAGAAGGGATGGAATGGTACTAAGTGGGATTAACATCATTTATTGCACAATGATTGCATGTCTGTAATCCCATGGTAGTTTCATATCCAATCCCGTGTTTGGGATCAAATACTTACCATGGGAAAACCATTGGATTAAGCAAAATCCCATTTGATGGACCATGGAATTGCAATCAATGGACCAAATTCATAACAGATGTCTGTCACTTGAACATGAATATAACCATAGTGTCATGTATAAGGGACTTATATGGATGGACGGCATGGATAAAACACATGCATCAATGTGGGGCCCACGTGTGTGGGATTTTGAAATCCCACATGGGATCAAGTGCAATTCCATCCCACCTAATTCCAAGCCTCCCATCCTCCTCAAACATTATATGGAATATGCATGGAACCAAATGAAATTCAATCCCACCTAAACCCATTTAATACCATGCGCCAAACACCCCTAGGGTTGTCAATGGGGTGGGGCTAGGGTAGGTCTTGGCCCGGATTTTGCACTGTTTTGGGCCGGGCTGCGGGCCAACCCCTGCTCAAAATTCTAATTTTGCCCCGAGCCCGCCCGTTGACACCCCTAATCTTCTTCCTTTGTCTTCTTCCCTGCAATCTCTCCCTACACCCATCTATATCTCTCAATCGCAATCCCCCTTGTGTCCAAAAAATAAAGAACACCTTTGTCCAGTTCTTGATAAAAAAATCATGATACTTTGTTACAGTATGATGAACGATGCACATGCACTTAAAAAATAATATACATAGAATGTAAGGTTGAGATTGAACCGTCTAGATTACGGGAACCAGTTTGGATGTACCCTGATCCAAAAATCATGCTCATTCGACCATCTGATTTTCAGAATGGTAGACATTCATTGACGGTCGAGATGAAAATATTCAACCGTTTTATTTTAGTTACAAAACATCGGGGATATGATTGTTTCATCAATCTGATCTGTGGTTGTGTTCAAGCTGGGCTGACAAGTATTAGATTATGAACATTTAAACACAAAAATATCTACCAGTTTTATTTCGAAAAACTTGTATCCTTGGATTAACGGTTAGGATTATTCAGCTAACCCAATTTTTAAATTGTAACTTAGTAACTGTTAGTTCCACTATTTATTTGGTTTAATTTGAACAACCGTGGGGTTCGGGTGACATTTCCATGTGCCTGTGTATCAAGCGTCATACGCTGCTAGAGTATTAAATAACTCCCCATCTTTTAATAAGCAACAGTACAATGTCGGTGCTCCAATATTAGATGCAGTTTGGGTACTACCGCAGCCTTTCCTGAGCTCCGGACACGCTGGGGCTCTAAAGGGTGACCGTGATTTATTAGTTTTATCTACACCATTCGTTCGTATTTTTATTGTATAATTTTAGGTTATAAGCTTAAAAATTAGGTAGATCCTATTATAGGTAAAAATCTGATTTAACCGACTTGAGATGTAAGACATCGTTGTCGAGGTCACAATGAGCCTGGTAAGTTGATCTAGCTAACCGACTCTCGGAGGTCAGTCCGAATCTTTGGTCAGCTCAGATACATCGAATCATTTCGAAAGATGGACGAAGCAGTAAAAGCCGACCCTATCTCTTCTCCTGTTATGGAAAGAGAGGATCACGGTCCTTAAAAATAGAAGATATCGGCTTGGTTTCGCGATATCCGTTGGCATATCGGCTAAGATATCGATCACTGTTCCAGCCTAAGAAATCTCTTCCAAATGATATAAAGGAGGAAACACACGTCGATTACAGGTAGACGAATCCTTACTATCAAATCAACTTCTCTTCTTGAAGATCCACTAACTTAGGAAACGGAGGACTAACGGCCGGAACCCGGCCACCTCTTAGCCTTTAATTCTATTTGTTAGAACTAGAAATATGCTCAGACGCAGTTTTCTAGTGTTTTGTTGTTCTGGGGTTCTGAATAATAGAAACATTCATAGACAATCACAAGCATTCACAAAAGTACACAAGAGAAGAGATATCGCAAGGCGAATTTTATTCCAGAGATCCTGAGATCTTGTACATTTCGGGCCATGATATGGCACGAGCCCTTAATTACATCGAACGATCGATGACCCTTGATTAAAAGGCAGAAGACTAGTCAGCGGGGACTATAGTCTCAGAGTTCGTGGTCGTAGAAACCTATATTTTGTGTGATCGTGGAGACCTATATTTGTATGGTCGCGGAGACCTATTGTAGACACCCCACCTTCGGCTACACTGTTGGTAGAGATAGCTGGTTGAACGGAGGACCATACCCCCAAATCCCAAGTCCAAATTCAGCCAAACTCACCCTTGTAAGCCCCATTCCATAGCCCAGTTCAAGCCTGAACCCAGTTAACCCAGTCCTAAACACCACCCTGAAAAACCCCCATAAAAAAGGCCAGTCAAAAAATCCCAAAAAAGTCAAACTCACTGAGTCAACTCGCTGAGTTAACCCGCTGAGTCAACCCGTCAAGTCAACCCGTCGAGTCAAAACACCGAGTCAACCCGTCGAGTCAACCCGTCGAGTCAAACCACCGAGTCGACCCGCTGAGTCAACTCACTGAGTCCACTAGCGAGTCCAACAGCAGCCCCAAGGGAGCGAACGTACTCGCTGGAAACCGAGGAGCGGCCGTACGGGCGGCCCATGGCAGGCCGCCCGGAAAAAATTACGAGAGTGCCCCTCTCTGCTGCTATAAATACCCCCCTCCCCTTCTCATTTCAACAGGCCATTCGAATCCATTTCAGCCCGAGAGCTCTGAGTCCATCTCTCCACCCTTTAGCCCATTTTTCCACCAAGGAGAGCCCGAGTGAGGAGAGTCTAACCTAGGTCCAGCCCAGCCTGACCACTGGTCCAAGCCTCCCAAGCCATCCAAGTCTTGATCCAACCACTCGGAGCCAACCCTTGCGACACCTCCGTCCATCCAGCTACTCTTTTTCCAGCATCATCTCATTTGCATTTAGCATAAGTGCAACATTTACTTTTCTTCCAACCCCCCTGCTTCACTACAAACACCTTGATTACTCAAACACACATGCATATGTCTTTATATTAAGCACCTGTCAGTTCGAGCGTATGCTCTGGGCTTGCCCGTTGTTGGAACCTGCCCATCAGAAACTCTTACTGTTCAGACCTGCATTCATGCTTCACCATAAAACACCTTGATCATTCAAGCACACTGCATACGTCTTAAATTAAGCACCTGTCAGTTCGAGCGTACGCTCTGGGCTTGCCCGTTGTTGGAACCTGCCCATCAGAAACTCTTACTGTTCAGACCCGCATTCATGCATCATGTCATCCATGAGAATATACGAGGATTAAACTAGACTTTCAAATATTCGATATATTCTGTGAAGTAGAGACCGTACTTCGGTACGGGCAGTGTGTGGGGTGCTTAACCTCTTCCCACCCTGTAACCGTGATCCCTTACCTTGAATCTCTGGCCGCAGATCAACAGGAGTCATTTTAGAGGAAGGAATCTTCGGATTCCCTTCTCTAGCGTTTCTACAGGGTCTAGCCGACTGTAGATTTGAAGTAATTGGCTAGTGGCGACTCTGGTCTTATATAAACTCACTTAAACATATCCAGCTTAACACGACAACCAAATGAAGCCCTCGAGAACGAGGCAAGCCAGTGGCACAAACGGCGATTTCGCACTCACGCATCCTCATCTCCTTCTTTTCCGAAAGGAAAGGGGAAGGGAGAAGAACGTCGTGTGGGAGCGCGGAAACGACGAGGGTCCACAGAATGGCGACTCCACTCGGGATAAACTAGTCCCACTAGTCGTGATCCGACTTAAAAAACAGAATCCCTCCTATACTTGAAAGTCATTAGTCCTCATACAATCTCATCTGCATAGCATTCTACCCAAAACAAAAAAAAATAGAAAATCCCAAAACCCAAAAAAAAAGTAGTGCATACTTCCCACCATTACTCCTCCAAACTAAATCACCCTGCCACATCCAATACAAAATCGACATGGCTCTCCCATTCCCTATACCTGAGGCTTCCTCTCCACTGTTAAACTCGAGTGAATCCATGTCAATTCCTGGCATCCAAGAGCTACAACAAAGCATGAAGGCCATGCAGGAAATGCTTCTCCGATTCACACAAGCCCAGGCTTCAGCAGCCAGCAATCAAGCTGGTCCAGTTCAACAACCACAACAAGCATCTCTTCTAGCCTCCAGTTCATCTCAACCACAACTATCAGGGGTGGCGCAGGACTTTCGATACCCTCCTAATGAAGGTCCTCAATCAGGACAACTCTCGACCTCAGGGCATTTCTTCCAGCATCCTGCTGCAAACAAGAGCCATTTTCAGTCACATCCCACAACCCAGAATCCCAGTCAATTCCAACAATCTCTCCCCAATGGGAATTCCAACCAATTTCAATATTCTCCTGTGACTGGGATTTCTTCGCAGTCTCTCTTCTCAGCTCCAGTCCAACAAAGTCCCTACAATGGGAATAATTACCAGGCCCATCCTTCTTCAAGCAGGAATTTTAGGAGCATCAATGACACCAATTATTATGAAAGGGGGCCATCTCAATCCTGGCAAGGGACAAGATCTCCTTCATCTGGTCCCTCCGAAATAGAGCAACTCCGAGAGCAGATGCGAGAGATGAAGAGAAAGTTGCAGAAGCAGCAAGGGGTGGATCTTCCATCCACTAAGTTCAGGGACCTTTGTCCATTTCCCGATGCAATGGTACCTCAAGGCTTCCAGGTACCAAAATTTAAAAGATATGATGGGACAGGGTGTCCTGTAGACCACTTACGAGCTTTCTGTGGAGAGCTTAATGCTGTGGCGGGCAATGATGGAGCACTCATCCGCTTGTTTCAAAAATCTCTGAAAGACGATGCCCTGGATTGGTACACATCATTGGACTATCATCGCATCAGGACTTGGGAGCAGCTCTCCCATGCTTTCGTCAACAGGTTCGCATACAATCTGAACATGGCACCCAGGAGAGCAGACCTCGCGGCTCTCAGGCAAAGAAGCGATGAAACATTGTCAGCTTACGTTGGACGGTGGCGGGCCATGGCCGCTAGAATGAAGACTCCCATCGACGACGAGGAGCAAATCTCCATGATCGTCCACTCGGCAAATCCAAGTATCTCTGGATACCTTGTCTCACATCCATATGCGAACTTCAACCAACTCATCCGCGCCGGGGAACAAGTCGAAGCCGGAATAAGGGCTGGGATGATCTCCCCTTGGTGGCCTCATCAGGCTTCTCCAATTCAACCCATAGTGGAAGAAGAGCCTACTGCTGAATACGAGAATGATAACGGAAGTGTCCTCTTCTCCCATCCAATGGAAGAGGATGATCTTGTCGCCTCTACCGAAGGTGCACTATTCCTCCCTCAGCATGGACAACCACAGCAACAGCAACAGTCAAGATGGAACTCACAGTTCCCTAATCAAGGTTGGCAAGGGGCACCCCTAACCAGTCAGGTTTCAGAACCCCTCATCCTGCAAGGGGCATCTCCAGTCGATCCAGTCTCCGCAATGCAAGGGGCACCTCCTGCCTATCCAGCTTTCACCAGCCAAGAAAAGCCTCCTCTCCAGTTTATTCGTGCCATCAACTCTAGTTCAGAGTTCGAACCTCTCATCCTGCAAGGGGCATCCTCAACTATTTCGATCCCAGAGCCCATCATCATGCAAGGGGCACCTTCAGTCGATTCAATCTTTGCACCCATTTCTAACCATGGGCACATTCAGCCCATCTCAGTCAACCAAGGGGACAATCTCCCTAACGCAGCATCAGCAAACCAGGGGCATAACCTGCCCGTCTCAGCAATAGTCAGTCAGGGGCACAGTTTGCCCACTCCAGCTTACCAGGGGCAAAGCCTGCCCGTTTCTCAAGCAAACAACCAGGGGCACAACTTGCCCACCGCACCTGTCTATTCGGCTTCTACTTCAACCATCGTCCTCCAAGAAGAAGACCCTTCCTTGGACAGCATGCCACATGCCCTAGCAGAATTGGGGCCTAGCTTCAATTATGTGGCCACTATCGAGGAGGCCGAAGGGGAGATTGATGTCCAGGTTCGGATCGATCCAAAAACATCAACCATCACTCTTCAGGTCTTGGACATCTCAGCTTCATTCCATCTCCTTTCCGATCGGACTTGGTTTCACAGAATCGGTGCCATCTCTTCAAATCTTCACCAAAGGGTCAAGCACATCTTCGGAGATAGGGCGATCACCATCATCACCGATCCCGGACAATTTCCCATGGTAGAAGCATCCAACCTCCGAGAGCCTACCATCCTAGCCATGGACATACAACGCTCTAATGGGGAGGTTTCATACCATCATAATGCAAATTACTTCCCTCGCGCATGTCCCATCGGATCAAACTACATCTTCCTTCCTGTCGAGCGTCAAACCTTTTACTATCAGCTCGAATATCAAGACTCGACCCGAACCATGGAGGTTCAAGAAGATATGAATAGGAGAGGACTACGATATCAGCCTACTCTGATTCAGAAACCAAAGCATAGAAGTATCAAAAGAAGACGAGGTCGTCAAGAAGAAGGCAATCCCTGCATTTACACACCAATCCAGTTCATCAATGCAGGGATTATCTACCCTGATGATGGGCTAAATTCCACATTCGATGATCAAACGAACAGATTGAGTCTGATAGAGTTGCCCAAAGAAGACTCAAGCAAGGGGCAGAAATTTCCCCCGATCGACTGGACTACCGTCCCGGTCCCACCTCAGCCGGATGAACCTGAAGAGCTGCAATTCGTCGGGGACGAACCAGGAGAAATCACATCCGACACCGACTCGGAGCCCAATTTCAGATCTGCCATGACGTTTGGGCACAACGATGAGGGTTGGCCTACTGATCCCTCTGGCCCTGCCTCCTGAGGGGAAGGAGTGCAGGGCAGAGTAACAGGTTTGTAGTCCCCATGACGGCCAATAAAAGTCGACAGTGCTCGGCTCCCCGAGCCGAATCAAGCAACATCTGGTTCACATCGCCGTTTTGCTCGGGTCCTTTACAAAAAAAAATTTCAAAAAAAAAAATCAGAAGATTCAAAAACCCAAAACACCAAATATTTCAAAATTTCAAAAAAAAAAAAAATCAAATTTTCACAAAGTCCAAAAGTTCAAAAAAATCTAGATACTCACAAAATTCCAAAAAATCAGAAAATCTTTGAAAAAAAAAAAACTTTTTTAATAAAAGTGTCAAGTCTGTCTGTCAAAGCACTTGAGTATGAAGCTGACTCATAAGATTTCGATCTAGAGTTGGACTTCAAACTCAAGGGTCTGGATAAAGCCAAATGATGTGGAAAATGATGAGCTGACTCCCAAACTTAGAGGGTCTCCTCGAAAGTTCGAACCAAAGCCGATGTCATCTCAAAAATTTTCAAAATTATAAACCTAGGATCTCCTGAGACCCATAAGGAAGTGTGCATTAAGAATCCTTGTCCCCGAAAATAAGCAGAGAATGATCGAATTTTTGAAGTCATGACTTTCCAATCTTGCGTCCTATGAAGACTTATCGATCAAAAACTCATCAAGCCTATCAAGAAGATGCTGCCAAGATTATGCTTGCATTCCATACTGGATTATGCGACCAGACGAATGATCAGAGAAATCTCGCAGCTCAATGAAGACAAGATTGTGGCCAATATGTCAGCAAATACTTCAAGTGTCAGCAGCATGCACATCGAATCCATATGTGTTCTTCAACCTGACAATGCTCCAGCTATTCCCTGTACGAGGTATCTACATCAGCAGAAGGATCGACTCGGCATCATCTAGCGGTCATACGCATATACTTGGGGCAGTCGATTACAGCACAAAGTGGATGAAGGTAACGTTCTGCTCTCGCACGATAATTCTCATGGAGAATGACATCATCAATTGTTAAGGGTTCCCACATGCTATCAACATTGGCAATGGGACATCCTTCGGAATCTAAGGACGAAGGAGTTCCTCGAGAAGCTTAAAATCAGAAGACAAACCTACGAGTTCGAGTCAAAATCATGTCACCGTGAGTGCTGATGAAGAATGAAGCCGAAGAAAGAAAAGTCATATCAGGTTTACAACAAGCACCGTTACATCTATCAAACTCAAAGGGACAAGGCCCAAGGATCTGAAAAGTTCTTCCAAGAAGCGCCCGCAGGCTTACCAACATGAGAGGGGTGGATCTTCCTGAGCTAATCAACGCCGATAACGTGAAAATCTCTCACAGGTAAGCCAATCTAACCTTATCAAGAGTTACATTAGTAGAGCTGAAGTCAAGAGGTCAAGGCTTAGACCTCTAAGAATCCATTCCGTCCATCAACAAGTGTTTCAAATAAGGGGATTCAAAAAGAGAAAAATACAAAAAAAGGGATTCAAAAGGAAAAGACAGATAAAAAAAAAAAGAGAGAAAAGAATACAAAAGAAAAAGAAAAAAAAAAGAAGAAAAGAGAAAGAAAAAGGGAAGCCAAAGCAAGGTACCCAAGAAAAAATCAACCCAAGGAGAAACACAGTTATCCATCCATCCACCTCAGAAGGGTCTGTAGCTAAGGCCGACAGCTCTGCCATTGTAACTTAGGATAAGGGCCGAAAGGTTACCATCGGCCGGCAACGACGGATTCCTGACCTCTGGTCGCCGCAGTTATCCAAAAAAAAAAAAGAAGAAGAAGAAATGTGTGCCTAAACAAAGAGGGCGGAGTGAAAACCCAAAAGGGCGCTCCGAGTAAAAACAGTGGGCACACAGCGGACTTGGTGAAAACCCGAAAGGGCGCCAAGGGTAAAAACAGCATAGCTGCCAAGGGGCAGGCAAGATCAAATACCCGGGACGTGGTGAAAACCTGAAAGGGCGCCACGGGCAACAATGACGGGCAAGCCGGATGCAGCGAAAACCCAAAAGGGCGTTGCGGGTAATAATGGCTAAGAAAAGAAAAGGAAAAAAAAAGAGAAAAAAAAAGTAGGTACATGAGAGATCCAAGCGACATGAAGATTCAATGGAAGCAAGGATGACGGCTATGAGTCGAGAATTCTTTTAAGATCTGCCCAAATTCTAGGGGCAGGATACCATTGCGCACTATCTTAAGGGGACCAAGACCCTTGGTGAATAATTAAGAAAATCGAGTATGACATCAGGCTGAGTCAAATATTCTGATTCCTACATCTAAAAGCACAAGTCCAAATCATGCACAGACAGATAAGCACTTGACATAAATTTTTACTTCATGATTTACATATATTTTTCAAAAAAAAATCATTTTTCCTTATTCTTATATATGCAAAAAAAAAAAAAAAAAAAGATCTCACAGGGCTTTCAAAATAAACATCCCCCAGCCTATTCACAGAGTGCCTCGTACAAGCGTCTTTCTCCCAATCATTCATCCCAGAAAGGTAAGTATCTCTCTTCCTGCTTTATGCTTTAATCCTTTTGCTAAAGTGTTTTCTCTCCTCACAGGTACTACAAGGTAACATGAGATCAGCCCATCTATGTCCATCATAGCCCTATCACCACCATTGATCACATCATCCACGTGGCCCACACTCAAGGGATGCATAGCCTCACCTATGTCCCATCTCCCCATCTCATCCATACCATCCATTTCTCCCATAATCAATACCCCATCCAAATATGAAATTTCAGCCATCTCCCCATTAATGGAGCCATTAAAAGCTCCATTAACCACCATCCTTAAACCCCCATCAATGCCCTCATTCAAAGCTCCATCTCTACCATCAATCCAAAGCATCCCACCATCGTTAAAGTCTTCACCAATTTCTGAAGTGTGGGACCCACCAACCTCTCCCACAATGGCCCCCAAGCCATCATCAATGGCTGCCCAAGAGAGGACCAAGCAAGAAAAAGACAAAAGGAGGAGGAAAGATGAGACAAAGGGAAGATTCATGGTCGGAATCGTACCTGGGCGTACAAAGAATATGGGACAGGAGCAGTGGACAGAAGAGAATGTCCGAACCAAAGCCAGCCCAGACCGCACAAGAGGCGAGCCTTGGGCGGCCTGCTATGGGCCGGCCGTACGGACGCGCTCCTTCTCTCTCCACGGGATTGGCTCCAGGGTTCTTGGTAGGTGAGGCTGACAGTCCACGTCAGCAGATGGCACTCCATGGGCCGCCCAAGGCTCCGGTCCACTCCAGATTTCGATTGAGGTGAATCAAGATCATATAAAACGTGCCCCACCGGTCCAATCACGAAGCAATGCGGCCAGAACATGGTTGATCAAGTCAAAGAAAAGGAAAAGCGATCAAGTGGGGGCCACAAGCAATCCAAGTCATTCAAAGACTAGATCATCATGATCTAAACCATTGAAGGACCTACATGAGCCATCAAACAACAAGATCAAAGGTTCGATCATCAAAAGAAGGGAAAGAATCCAAGATCTAATCATCAAGTGGGCCCACAAAGCCAAGTCAAGCGATCTGAGATGTTCAAGGCATCATCCACACCATGAGAAGCCCTCTCAGCCTCACAAGTTATCCAAAGAGGTGCCCAAAGCAAAGCCGAGGTCTCAAGTGGACCCACAGGGCCGAATCTATCAATCTGAACCATTCAAGGACTAGATCATTAGGATCCAAACCATTGGAAAGTTTACACAAGTCATGGAGCAGCAAGATCAAAGGTTCGATCATCAAGAGAGAAGGCCGGAATCCAAGATCCGATCATCAAATGGCCCGTAGGGCCAAATCAAGCAATTCGGACCACTCAAATCACAGTCAGCTCCATCAAAAGCCAAATGAAGCAAGGTAAGTATGCCCAACCCCATTAACTTGGTCCGAAGACCTTAAACTACGTCGGGATCAAAATCCCGAGGGATTTTCAATAAAAGCCGACATCGGTTTGGATCAAATCAAGACCTAACGATCTCGGACATTTTCAGAAAAATAAAAAAATATATCTGCCTCTTTAAGGTTTTGGTCCGAAGACCTTAAACTACGTCGGGATTAACATCCCGAGAGATTTTCAATAAAAACCAGCATCGATCCCAGCCTTTCAGGCCAAGATCTGATGATCTGGATCATTTCGAAAAACAAAAATGTGTTTGCCCCCTCTTGTACATGTTTTGGGTCCGAAGACCTTAAACTACGTCGGGATCAACATCCCGAGAGATTTTCAATAAAAGTTGGCGTCGGTCTTGTTTGCTCACATCAAGATCAATGACTCCGGACATTTTCAAAAATCATAAAAATATATTACCAGCCCCGCTTTTAAAGTTTTGGTCCGAAGACCTTAAACTACGTCGGGATCGACATCCCGAGAGATTTTCAATAAAAATCGGCATTAGTCTGGATTGTCCATCCGCTGACACCGGACATTTTTCCAAAAAAAAAAAAAAAAAAACATGTTTGCCCTTCTTTTGTACAGTTTCATGGTCCGAAGACCTTAAACTACACTGAGATTAATTTCTCGGGGGACCTTTCTCGCTTTCAACTAAAAATTGGCTGTTAGAACTAGAGAATGAACGTTGTCCGGAATGTGGTGTTTCGCTGATCTGGGGTTCTGAATATAGAAACATTCGTAGACAATCACAAGCATTCACCAAAGTACACAAAAGAAGAGATATCGCAAGGTGAATTTTATTCCAGAGATTCTGAGATCTTGTACATTCCAGGCCGTGATCTGGCACGAGCCCTTAATTACATCGAATGATCGATGACCCTTGATTAAAAGGCAAAAGACTAGTCAGCGGGGACTATGGTCTCAGAGTTCATTGGTCACGGAGACCTGTGTTTTGGTGGTCGCGGAGACCTGTATTTGTATGGTCGCGGAGACCTGTATTTGTATGGTCGCGGAGACCTGTATTTGTTATAGACTGATCCACCTTTGTACGAGTCGGATGTCTATGTCCCATGTTTTGACCGGAGATCCGGGCTGAGACTGTCAGGGTTTATGGCTGAGATGGACGACTCTGGGCCCGCGCCTGTCAATGTAGGGACAGGTGACCTCGGGAAGTCCATTCTACAGTTGTGTGTACCTGCGCAGCTCAACCAGCGGATGCCGTTTGGATGGGTAGGGCATCGACTGTTCTTGGAATATCAGTTTTTAACAGATTGTGTGTGATAGTTCAGAACTCTCCTGGTGTGGTTTATCGTGTTAACCATAGTCCCCTTTGCTTAGTCCAGACCTGGATTCGGGTCATATTATGATAGTACACGTAATGATGATGCATCAGTATGATTCTGGGCGCCGGCGGCCTCTTTTCGGGAGAATTGTTCCATTCAGCTCGTTGGGTCGGATCGGACTCCGAAGGCTTGCGTTCTGCTCATTGGGTAGCCCGGATGGGTCGTTTGACTGCTCCATCGCGTCCGGAACGCTCGAAATACCCAAAATAGGCTCAAACGGGGCTTAAAAATGTTATAAAATGAAGATTTAAAGGTGCTGGAATGAATGAGCAAAGTGCTGATTTTTGCGATCCGCTGACCTGATTTTATTGATGCGCTGGGGCCAGTGCGTCCATAAATGATTTTCATGATGCGCCGGGTAATTTTATGACGCGCTGGAGTCAGTGCGTCCTTAAAATCTAATTTTTCGATCCGCTTGCCTATTTTGCGACGCGCTGCGGATAGTGCGTCCTAAAATTGTAATTTCCTGATGCGCTGGGCTATTTTGCGACGCGCTGGGGCCAGTGCGTCCTTAAAATAGCTTTGACTTGATAACTTGTATTTTTATGATCCGCTGGGCTATTTTGCGACGCGCTGGGGCCAGTGCGTCCTTAAAATGCCACGATTGATGGTTTGCGTAATCCGCCGAGGATTTTCCTGATGCGCTGGGTCACTTTTATGATGCGCTGGGACCGGCGCATCGAAAAAGGTGACTTTAAGTTATTCCTTCAGACCTGGTATGATCGGAGGTGCGATTTCCGGCGAGGGGTTCCGGCGGTCGGAGAAGGATTCCGGCGATCGACAAAGGTTTTCCGGCGACGAGGTCCTCTCTCTCTCTTGCTGAATGATGCAAATGAGGTGGTGGGCGGGGTATTTATAGGTATCGTCGTCCAATAAGCGGTTGACACTTGTAGCGCGTCGAGAAATTGGGTCGGCGCGTCGTTAAATGCGCTCGGCGCGTCGCGAAATGATCGGAGTCCAGAAGTTGGTTTGCAGGACGCGCCAGCTGTCAGTGCGTCCTGAAATTAACTGATTTTTTGGATGCGCTAGAGACAGTGCGCCCTTAAATTCATTTTTTGGATGCGCTGGACGCAGTGCGCCCTTAAATTCATTTTTTGGATGCGCTGGACGTATTCGTGTCCTACAAACTTGGGTTTTGCAAATTGGGGGATTTGCGGGGTCCGCCTCGCGACGAATGCCGATGCACTGCTCCTATTTCTTCATAATTGAGGTATCCTCCCAATTTTGGATAGTTTTGGTCACGGTGACCGGTGGGGTCCACTACTAACCCAATTTCATGCTTGAGGCAGGTCTGATGCGTGTGTCGTGATTCGTGTCGCGATTTCCGATGCACTGGCCCTAAATCTGACCGTGTGATGGTTCTGGCATTTGGAATCATCGTTTCGAGGATCCCTATTTCTGGGACCCCAACAGATGCCTCTCCGATGCGTTGGGATGGACGAGCGGCGATCCATTGCGACGCATCAGATTTTCCGGGTCCCACTATAAATAGGGGAATCCTGGTCATTTCGTCATTTCACTGTTCATTCAGACGACCGGAGCTCTCGGCCAGCGCGTCCATTTTTTCGCCAGCGCGTCGATTAAATAGGTAGCGCGTCGAAGTATTCAAACTTTGTGTTTTATCGACGCGCTACTCATAGCACGGATGTTCAACTTGGGATTTCCGATTTTCTGAACGCGCCATAGTACAGCGCACACAATAAGCACTCAGCGCGTCCATGTTATCGACGCGCTAAGGTTAGCGCGTCATCCCGTGCCTTTATTAACCAATTTCATGACGCGCTGTACTCAGCGCGTTGAACTCTGTAATTTCTCGATGCGCTGGGTCCAGCGCGTACTTGGGCCTGAAAAAATTTATTTAATGGACGCGCTAGGGTATGGCGCTAGTCAGAATTCTTAACTTTGGTGGACTTACCATTTCTTGGACGCGCTAGGCCCAGCGCGTCATGTCCTTCGGACTTGTGATTTTACATGATTTCCGCGACGCCCTAGGCTTCGCGCGTGTGATTTTGGGACTTTGCGAAATCTACTAAATTTGTTACGTAAACCGGCTCCCGTACACTTCTCCGGACTTGATTAATTGGCCTGATCGCAAAGCGTGTTGAGGCCAATGGGCACTGATCTCTGAGTTGGAGAAGTTGTCCAATTCTGGTGTCCTTTCTCAATGTGCTCATCGTGGCTTAACACGCTTTCCTGCGGGTTCATTTGTCCGTTGCTTGCGATATATTTGGAACTTATTCCGGGTATGCGGGGTCTCACGCGCCCTCTTATCAAACCGAATTGTTTTGAGCATCGACAAGGTATGTGAAACCTCGCGTACCTAACCCGTGGGCCTCGGCAAAGTCTGTGATTTCTGTGGGTTTCGCACCGGCGGTCCGTCGTGTCTCCAAAGAGTGTGAATCCCCATGCCTCTGTTTCACGTTCGCGCATGCGTGCCAGTCGTCTTATGGAGGCGTAGGGCCTCACACACTTGGGAGACTCCCTGGCTGCTTTAGTTTAATGGGCAATTCTAATGATGATTTTAAAATGTTGTTTCGAGCGTACCTTTGCATGTCGTTTCTCGGCTTTTCTGGCTTTGCGCGAGCGGTTTTGTGCATTTTTCTTTTGTCGGACTGCCTTACGGGTTCATCTGTCTTGTTATTTAGCAGACAATGGTCATAACCTGTGCTTCCCTTCGCGCGGCTCGCGACTGTATGGGGCGGCTCCTAAACGATCTGGACCAATCCGAGGCTTGGTCATCTCTTGCTAATCAATGCGATGAGGTGGCTGAAGCCTCGACTCGCCTTGGCGCTGAATCCCGCCCGATCCTCCGGGCTATGCAGAATATCTCGGCGATGGCGGGCATCTTCGATGAGCGCAAGGAGGCTATATCTGGCTACATCGGCGATTATTCCCTCCTGGAGGAATTGGCGGTTCTGGAGGCGGCGGAGCCTTCTCTGGCTGCTTCCTTTCTGTCTCTCTCGAAACGTCTCCACTTCCTAAAGGACGAGAAGAGGGAGAGCAGGAGGTTCCTGGCTTGGCTTATTCCCTTGGCGGAGGCCGAATACCCGGATCGTCGTGCCGGCATTTGGAGGATGGTCAGGGCGGCTCTCCGGGAGCACGATGACTTGGCGATTGACTTGTCTGCGATAAGGAACTACGCCGATGCTGAGCACTTGAACTTCGACCTTGTGCAACAATGCATCTCCATCTTGGTGGACTTGGTTTACAAGGAGGCCCAGATTCAAGCGAGGGTCGATGAGCTGAGGGCTCGAGTTCTTCCTCTGGTGCAAGACTGAAATCTTCGTTTTCTGGCTTTGGGGAGGGGGTCCCCACAATTTTGGGTCATTTGATATTGACTGTCGGCTTTTTATCTTTTAAAACAATTGACTTTGAATGGTTTGGGCCTTGGCATGGCCCTCGTGGTTTAATGAATGCTAATTATACTTTTCCGCCTTATTTCTGTCTTTTGAAAACTTGTGCGTTTGTGATGGTGTTGTTTGCGGGTGTTGTCATTTCATTTCATTTTCATTGGTTGGTGATGTTGCGCATTGGCCTGGATCGGTGCCTGTTCTTCGTTCACTTGTTGCTTCTTATGCTTTTGGACTTCGTGAATGCTTAATTGTCTTTATGAGGATATTTTCACGTGCTCTGTACTTAAGCCCCTTTCTACGCCATTGCAGATTATAATGGCTAGCGATCCTTCGCAAGCCGGTCCTTCGGGTCTGTCTCAAACTCCATCCAAGCGTAAGCGGGCTGCCATCAAGCAGACTTCCAGACCGTCAGCTGAGAACCCACAGTGGTTTCTCCCGCCTGAGACATTCAATTTCTACGAACGTATTCTGACCCTTCCGAAGAATGTCCAGCGAAAGATACTTTGCGATAAGGCCTTACCGCCCCCTCCTGATGAGGGTACCCAGGAGGAATGGGATGCGTGGTACGCTCCCTTACAAGGTTTTCGGACCGATGAGGTTGTCGGGTCCGAAGAGGGCGAAGCGAGCCCAATTGAGCCTGCTCAATCTGCTAAGCGCGGTCGTCCAAAGACGACTGTGAAGAGCGCCAAGCAGATCTACATAGAGAACCAGACTAAGTCGAAGTCTGACAAAATGAGGGTTGTCTGGTCTTCTGTGAAGCTGCCAGTATCATCCCTCGTAATCCGCAACCCTTATACGAAGCAGTTCATCCGTTTTCCTAAAAGCTTCCAGAGATATCGCTCTCTACCAAGCATCGAGCCCTCCGATATACGTCGCGCAAATTCTTTCTATAGTGTCGACTCCTGGACGTCCATTCCAGAGACCTTCGTCAACTGTGCCATATCCAAGAACAACACGCAGCAGTATGTCCTCGAGGAGAAGGACATGATATTTCTGGAACCGAACCACGACCCTCATCTGCCCTTTCCGACTCATTATTACGAGACCCTGCGCCAAAGGTTTCATCCTCTGTCTGATGCGGAAATTTGGCCTACCGGGGGTTTCAGGACCCGAGGGCATTTGAGCCCTCATCCCGGTTATGAAGCTTGGGCCAATCGGATAGTCGAGCGGCACGAAGAGACCTTGAAGCAAGTAGGTCTCCTTCAGGCCATTCAAGCGACATCGAGCTACTTCCATCGAGAACCTTGCATTTATAAGGGGTTCCTGAACCATTGGAGTTCTGTTACCAACTCCTTTCATCTGCCTTGCGGAGAAATGAGCATCTCCCTCTGGGATCTGTATCGGATAGCAGGTCTCCCTATTCGCGGCAGAATCTATGATGAATGGACTCCTAGTGATGAGGAGCTGTCCAAGAAGAAGAAGGGTGCTGATGAAGGCTTTTATTCTGCAGCCTGCTACGAATTGCTCGCGGAGTTGCCGCAATTTCTAACCTCCAGAGATAAAGTGCCTTTCGAAGACTGGCTAGTGTACTTTAGCCACGGCCTGAAGTGAGTTTCTTCTCTTGTCTTGCACTGTTCGCGTCCTGTTTCATTCTCTTTTTTTTTCTTCTGCTGATGGTTTTCTTCCTGTCTCAGCTTAGATTACGGACTGTATGATGAAGGTCGCAAGGATAAACTAGTCTTGGAGGCCAAGATGAAGAAGAAATTTCCGCCGTCGAATAAGCTATCCCCTACGTGCGAACTTGCCGGGTTCTTGGCCTATTGGCTGTGTTGTGTGGCCCTCCCGAGCTCTAAGCAGGCGGACAGTGTGCGAGTCTCCTGCTTCGCCGTGGCGGGGAGTTTGGCCGACGGCCATCGCTACGCATTGGCCCCAGTAGTGTTGTGTTCCATATATCGGGCTTTCGGTGGTGTTATTAGCAATAAAGGTTCGGCCTCCTTCGGATTGAATTCTGCTTATTGTGGGTGGCATTTCTTCTCGGGATGGCTTGGGGTCTACTTTTCGTGGGTATACGGCATGGAGCTCAAGGACTTCATCCAGCGGGGATCTGTTCCGCTACATGCTTTTCAGAAACGGAAGATGATCAGCGGAAATCCGGCGACTATCGAGACGAAGATAACTCGCCATGATGACGTCGACTTCTTCCTCTTATCGGGGACTAACAGCGAGGATCCAGACCTGCTTGATGACGACGAGAGCCTCAACTCTTACCACCGCTCGTTCTTGGTGTCCATTCGCCCGAGCTCGTTGCCTTTAAGAGAGGGCGCTGAATTTTGGAGAGAGCCATACTACTCGAACCGATTCGCCAGACAGTTCGGTTATGATCAAGGGGTACCGGAATTGATTGAACCGGTGACAAGGGAGTAGCGGGCATACGGCACAGGGCCAATCCATTGGAAGTGGATATGGCGACAGCTTCTGCTTACCAGGTCAGGTTGTTCTTTCATTGTTCCTGGGACGGAGTATGTCCCCGGCGCTACGTATGGATGGATGCGGTGGTGGGCCCACCAATATTCCTTGGTCCGCAATAACCGACACGTAACAGATCCCGTCTTCGTCTCTCCTCCGATTGTTAATCCTACTCCTGCCGACGGCTTAGGGTACGTAGCAGAGCCGCTTCGCCAACTGGCTACCCCTAGCGTGCAGAAGTTCATGACTTCTCTGAACGTCATAATAGATCATGAGAAGCCCGAGCATACACTCGAGGGGTGGGTCGCTCATGGCCAGAGGGTTATGCTGCAAGGGAACCCGGATTCCCCACTTGTCGGTCCTATGGCAGAGGGGCAGAGGGAGCGTTATGACATTGGTGATGATGATGGTGGTGAAGCTGCTGCAGCGGGGAATGCCGGTGATGAGGAAGAGGCGGGTGATGGCAACGAAGGGGATGATGGTGGTGATGATGGTGGTGATGGCGATGATGGAGCAGGCGGTGGCGAGGGAGGTGTTGCGGCAGCAGGCACCCCGCCCTCCGGGGGTCAGGGAGGTCGCGGCCAAAGTCCGGCAAGTCGGACGAACCTGTCCAGACGTTCTGCGCCCGAGGATAGTGATTTCGAACTATCTCTCGAACGTTCTGGGCCCCGCATAAAGACTGCTCATCACGTCTCTGTTTCTGACGGCGGCAAGAAAATAAAGGACTTGCTGAAGTTGTATAGAGCTGAGAAGGCACGGAGCCAACCCCCCCGGGCTGCCGGCAGCGTCCCGATCGATGATGCAAGCGGTCCAAGGGAGGAAGGGGAGATGAGCTCGCAGGTGGGCCCCAGCGGAGATCGTCCCGTGGAAGGAGGCGAAGGTGATGAGCCAATATATGAGAAGTCTGTTCCTGAGGTAGACACAGAACCCGTCCCTATGGACGTCGACGGCGAGCCGCAAGCTGAAGATCCCCCTGTCGCTGTCCCTGTCAATACCGAGGCTGCGGCGAACCTTAGCCCCATCCCTGAGGTGAGATCTGTTGTCTTTATGGAAGAGGCCTCACTTCCCCCCCGAGGAATCATGCTTGCAGAGGTCACTAGTGTTCCAAGGCCCATTGCCGAAGTGCCTCTGGCCGCTGAACCAGCCCGGGCTGTCTCTGCCTCTGAGGTCGTCATTCTTTCTTCCCCTGAAATGCCTGAGCCGGCAGCGGAAGTCGCGATTGGATATGCCCCCAGCTCGTCGAGACCTGTTGTCTCAACCAGGGTACCGGGTGGTGAAATCCCTACTGGTATGATGCTTTCCTTCATCGTTTGTTCGCTTCTCTTCTCTCTCCAGTGTGCTAATGTTTACCATTTCTTTTACCAGTCACTGCCCCTGCCAGCGTCCCGGCTCCTGTAGTCTTGTCCGAGGCATTCCTCTCGTTTCTCCGAGGCTTATCAAGGACCAAGGCGAACCTTCTAAAGAGCTTACTGTTCGACATCGTCGATTCGCTTAGGAAAGGAGATGAAGGGCCTATCTTGGATGAGGCATTGCAGGCGTTGGAACTCACTGCTACGTGGCTTGGGGTCGACATTTCTTCGATAGTCAGCCATGTGTCACAATTCAAAGATGGTGTGACTCAAGTGAACGATGCAAGGCACTTTAAGACTGACCCCTCTGTTGAAGAAAAACGCAGTCAGTTGCGGTCCCTTCTTCCGGAGCTAGAGTTGCACGAGGCGGGTGTGGCCACGGTACAGAAGGATTGGCGGGCTGTAGATACTGAGCACCAAGAGGTCACCAGGCGTCTCGCAGAGATTGAGGATGAGATGGCCCGACTACGTGCCGAACATTCTGTCGTCCATTTCAAACTTTCGAAACTTGGTGGTCAGAAAGCAACCCTGCAGTCTTCCATCGACCAACGCAAGACGGAGTGTGACGCTGTGAGGGCACGGATCACGGAGCTGCAGCGGTCTCTTCAAGATATTCCCGACCCTGTTCAAGTCCTGGCCGAGGCTGAGGCAAGACAGAAGGCAATCGCGGGGTCCGCAGTTAACTTATTAGAGCAGTGTTTGAGAACTTTAGATGGTTAGGCTGTAATGATAATGATTCTTTTGTGGTTTTAAAACACGTTGTAATGAGTGTCGTATCATTGTGTATGCTATTGTGATGATGAATTCATATTGTGCTTCTTAGCCTGCTTGTCGTTCCTCTTGAGTTTGAATGCAAAAATAGATTATGCTATTTGGAAAGGAACATCCCCCTGTTTAGGACTTGAACCTACGCATGTGTACGAGGATGTAGCCGAGCCTTGGTTTAGGGCTTGTCTTGATTTTAATAATCTCGAAAAGGCGTGGTGTCCTGCTTGACGTGCCTCGAGCCTTGGTGACCCTTCCAATACCTGTGCAAGCATAAAGCGGATGATTAGCATTTTGGGTTTAGTCATTGTATGGTATCCTTTCTTTTGGCATCTACTCTATTACATTCCCTCTAGTGGGGCATTTACAATTTTGTAATGATAAGTTATGTCAGGTGTAGTATCTTTTCAGGAATCGGCCATTCACTAGCGAACTGACACCCTGTCCTTTGCAATCTATTACCCAATAGGCTCCGTTGGAATACACTTCGTCGATAATGCAGACGGGATCCCACTTTGGGTCGAACTTGCTCTTCGATCCTTGGAGCGGTGCTGGACGCTTCATCATTAGCACGAGATCGCCCCTTTTGAACGATCTGCCCCTGACGCGCTTATCGTACGCGGCGGAAATTTGCTTTTGATATATCTCGAGCCTCTGCTAGGCAGCGAGCCTCTTTTCATCCAGATTATCAAGTTCGACCATCCGGCTCTTGGCATTATGCTCGGTTGTCAGGGAGTGTCGGAGAGCGACCCGTAGCGACTCAACTTGTATTTCCATCGGGATCACAGCTTCTGTACCGTATACCAGTGAGTAGGGCGTAGCCCGGGTGGCCGTGCAGTGCGTAGTTCGATAAGCCCACAGTGCTTCGGGCAACCGTCTGTCCCAGTCCTTCTTATTTTCCGCCACTGTCTTTTTCAGAATCTTCACAATAGTCTTGTTGAATGCTTCGGCTAGTCCATTCGCAGGAGGATAATAGGGTGATGAGTAGCAATGCTTGATTTTGAATTTTGCGCACAGTTTATCGATGGCAGCATTCTTGAAGGGTGTCCCGTTGTCCGTGGTGATTCTCTCGGGGATACCATGTCGGTATAATATGGCGTGACGGATGAAGCCTTCGACATGCTTGGCTTTCACATTTCTCAGGGCGACTGCTTCGGCCCATTTGGAAAAATAGTCGGTTGCTGCGAGGATGTACTGATGTCCCTGGGAGGATGGCAGACTAATTGGTCCGATCACGTCCATGCCCCAGGCTGCAAAAGGCCAGGACATCACTGACTGATGCAACTCTTCCGGTGGCGAATGTATGATATCGGCATGGATCTGACACTGGTGACATTTCTTTACGTATTCTATCGCGTCCTTCGTCATTGTCGGCCAGTAGTAACCCATGTGTCGTACACGGTGGTGTAAGTTTTTCCCTCCCTGGTGAGCACCGCATTCTCCTCCATGAGCTTCTCTCAATGTGCTACGTGCTTCATCCTGGTTTAGGCATCGCAGCAATATCCCCTCGTAGGACCGCTTGTAAAGTACGTCATTTTGGAGTACGAATGAACTGGCACGCCTTCTGATTTGTGTGCTCATCTTGGGCTCTTCTGGTAGAAATCCGTACTTCAGATAGTCAATGAATGATTTTCTCCAATCATCTTCCTCTGTGATTTCGAAGCAGCAAATGGGATTGGTGCTCAATTCTCCGTTGCGTAGCGCAGTCGTTGGCAGGATTCTTCTTTCTTCAATCGTAACCTGAAGTGGGCTGCCTCCAGGGTTAGCTAAAGCAGCGGCTAAGCTGGCGAGTGCATCAGCTCGTATATTCTCCTGCCTTGGTATATGTGAGATACTGCTGTTCCAAAACTGGTCAAACAGGGACTGCGCTTGGTGGCAATGGGGTGATAATTCGGGTTTACGGACTTCGTACTCTGTCGTCAATTGTCCGATGACAAGCCTAGAGTCACCGTAGATACGTATTTCCTTGATTTGCATTTCTAGGGCCAACTGTAACCCAATAATAAGAGCCTGGTACTCAGCTTCGTTGTTGGTGCATGCCGGGACTAATGTGAATGAATAGGGTAGCAGGTCCCCTTGCGGACTGATGAATATAATTCTTGCCCCTGATCCTACCGCTCTGGCCGCGCCGTCGAAATACATCTCCCAATGGCGTGCTTCATTAATCGCCATGACTTGCTCGTCTGGGAGGTCGTACTCTATTTCTTCACCGCTTGGTACTGGATGTGCGGCAAGGAAGTCTGCGATAGCTTGCCCTTTGACGGCTCGAGCCGGCATGTATGTCAAGTCGAATTCTGACAAGAGAAGGGCCCACTTGGCCAATCGTCCTGACAACATAGGTCTGTTCATGAGAAATTTGAGGGGATCCGCTTTGGATATCAATGTTATCTGGTGAGAGAGACAGTAATGCCTGAGCTTTTTAACGGCAAAGATCAGCGCCAAACAGATCTTCTCGATTGCTGAGTAGTTAAATTAGGCTCCCACCAGCGTGCGGCTCAGGTAGTAGAGCGCGCTCTCCTTCCCTTCTTCGTTCTTCTGGGCTAAGAGGGCTCCAAGTGAATTTTCACCGACGGCAATGTAGAGGATTAGTGGTTCCCCTTTAATTGGTGCCGCGAGGACTGGAGATTTGTCGAGCAAGTCTTTTAGAGAGTCGAACGCTTTCTGGCAAGCATCGTCCCATTTAAACTGTACTCCTTTCTTGTTGAGGCGCGAGAATGGTTGACAACGACCGGACAAGTTCGAGATGAACCTCCTTAGGTATGCGACCCGACCTTGGAAGCTTTTCAGCTCTTTGAGATTCTTCGGTGGCGGCATCTCCCTAATTGCCTTAATCTTTGTTGGGTCAATTTCTATTCCTCGATGTCTGATAACAAACCCTAAAAACTTGCCAGAGGAAACCCCGAATGCGCACTTCAATGGGTTCATGCGAAGGCTTTTCTTTCTCAGTCTTTGGAATACTTGCCGCAGATGCTCCCTATGTTGTTCATGCCCGGCCGATCTCACAACCAGATCGTCTACATAGCATTCGACGTGTCTATGCATCATGTCCTTGAAGATTACTTGCATCGCGCGTTGATACGTTGCCCCTGCATTCTTTAACCCAAACGGCATCACGCGGTAACAGTATATGCCCAACGTTGTACGGAATGCCGTAGATTCTTCATCCTCTGGGGCCATGCGGATCTGGTTATATCCCGAGTAACCGTCCATAAAGGACATCACTGCGTATCCTGTTGTACTGTCGATCAGTAACTCTGGGATGGGCAGTGGGAAATCATTCTTAGGGCATGCTTCGTTGAGGTTCCGGAAGTCTACACAGATTCGGATTTGACCGTTCTTTTTCTTGACCGGCACAATGTTTGAGATCCATTGTGGGTACTTAACCTCTCGGATGAACCCGGCCTGGATCAACTTTTCGACTTCTTCTTCGATTTTGGGTACTATGTTTGGGTGGAATCGTCGTTGAGGCTGTTTGACCGCTTTCTTCCCTTTCAAGATGCCCAACTTGTGCATCGCGATTGCTGGACTAAGCCCCGGCATTTCTGAGTATGTCCAAGCGAATACGTCCCTATTTTCTTTCAACAGTCGGATGTATTTCTCTTTCTCCTCTTCTGGGACATTTTTACTCAGGTACGTATTTTTAGGGTCTTCTAGGGTTCCCAGATTTATTTCTTCAAGCTCATCTATCGTGGGCTGTCCCCCGTCCTCTATCTGTGCAGGTGCGGCACTGGGTTGAATAACGTCGGCTACCTCTTGTGGCTGTACCTCTTCCGTAGTATTGATTGTCACCATATTGACATGTCTGATCTTTGTCTTTGCCCCTAACCCTTCTCTTCCTTGATAAACTTTGTTGTTTTCTTCGAACGGCGCTAACATTCTACCATTCAAGGCTGATTCTGAATAGCAGAAGCCCATACTCTTCATGATGTTACGGCTGGCTTCACTGTATCTCTCCTCTTCTATGGGTTGAGGTAAACGGAGTGGTTTCTCAACCTCGTCCTTGGACTGCGCAGGTTCACCTGACGCTGAATAAAATTTGATTTCTTTCTTCGTATTGGCGTCTGGCGGCACCACAAACTGGTCGGGGGCCCTCGGAAAAGGCTTAACTCTTCCTATTTTTGGCACTGGCATATTGAAGCTAGATTTGAGCACACTCATGTGCTGATTCGAGATCATTTCTAGGACGGACTGCCCGGGCTGTCGCAAGTGTTTCGGGACTATGTAGAATTTTTTGGTAGTCCTTTGAGGTCCTTCAGTTGGCCGACTTGCTTCTTTCTGAGTAATGAACTGAGGTTTGCCTCTCTGTTCGAACTTGCTGACTTTCGGTTTTGCCCCTTGCCCTTTCTGCATTGCGTCGGGCTTCTTCATGTCTCCCCTTTCGTCGACCAGGTCATAATACCGAGCATCGGCTAAGAATGATTCTGCGATCGTATATGGCTTTGGGTCTGCTGCCACTCTGTACTGAACTCCCTCTCTGTTGTATTTAAAGCACTGATGATAGGTTGAGGGAATGACGCGATTCTGATGGAGCCACGGTCTCCCTAGCAGAAGATTATACGTTGTTACTGCGTCGATTACTTGGCATGTTACTTTCGTCTTCAATCTTTCAATTTCTAGCATCACAGTGATCGACCCTAAGGTACGCTGGCTGTCTTGATTGAATCCTTGAATGACCATGGTGCTGGGACGCAGGGCTGATGGCCTGTAACCCAACCTTTGGAGTGTCTTCAATGACATAATATTCACCGCGGACCCATCGTCAAGCATGCATCGCTTAATCTCCGTGTCTCTAATTGTTCCTGTGACCATCAACGGTCGGTTGTGGTCTGTTGCTTCAATTGTGCGATCTTCTTCGGAGAATGTGATTACAGAGGGATGATCTATCTGCATTGCTTGCTGAATTGGCGCATTCCCTTCCCAAAACTTGTCTGGATTGCTCATTTCTGCTTCAATTTCTGTCATCATCACTTCTCTGGCTTCGCTGTCTAGCAGCGCGTTGATCAACATTTCCTTGTACGCCTTTGAGAGACACAAGGCGTCGTATATGCTCAGGCGGGCCGGGACCTTTCGCAGGTGCGACACGACATCATACACTACGGGCGCTGACCCTTGTCTTGGCCCCGGCCGACTGGATGTGGCCTCGACAACTTTCTCTTTTAACTTTTGCCCCTGGGGCCTTGCTGAGGGTGTATCCGGGTTTCCGTCTTCTTGCATCGGATCGACTGGTTCTGGCTGAATGCGCTCCGGCATCTGCCTTCCGGATCGGAGGATGACGGCATTGACTTCTTCTTTATCTGCCTGCAATGTCTCTTCTGTTGATGGCTGTTCTATGAACGACACCATTGCGCAATGTACCTGAGCCTCTATAAGTCGGCTTTTCCCTTGGCTATCCTTCTTTCTTGTCCCTTTCTTCTTGCGGTCGAGGAGTCTTCTTCAGTTTCCGAGCCTTTTCTGGCTGCTAACCAAAGTCCAGGGTTCTTCAGGTTCGGGGAACGGAATGTATAATTGGGTACTCTTGCCCGAGGGGAAGGCTGAAACTACCCCCGCTGTTTCCTTCGTTGTTGTTTCTGGTGCCTTCATACTGATTACCCCTTGGTTGATCAACCCCTGTATCCTTCCTTTCAGGCTAAAACAGTCTTCCGTCTTGTGGCTCAGGCACCGATGGTATTTACAATACCGGGGATCATCTACCTTCCCAACCTCGTGGGGCCGAATCGGTTCTGGCAGGCGAATTACCTTTTCTTCTACCAATTGTTCCATGATGGGGATCAGATCGGCCATGTCGAAGGTGTATGGGCCGTTGGCTCTTTCTCTCTCAGCTATTGTTATTCTCTGGGAAGCGTAGGGCCTCTTGCCTTTATCTTGGGTAGATGTTGGTTTCGTGTCTGTTTTCAAATCCACGGCGGGCCGTTTCCGATCTATCATATTTTTACCCTTGTTTACGCTGTGCGTCTCGGCAATCCTCACTCCTTCTCTTTTCTGCCTTTCGGGTCTGAGGTTTACCCGTGCTGCGGCTTCTTCTACCAGGTGTGCTTTGGTGGCCAATTCTCGGAAAGAGTGAAAACTGTTCCCTGACAACCGGTAAGATATCATTGGGTCCAGGGCTCGCATGCACATCTTTATCTGTTCTTTTTCGCTGGGTAACTCTTGACACTGAGCTGCTATTGTTCCCCATCGGTCCATAAATCTCTCCACGGGTTCGCCCTGCCTTTGCCTAATCAAGGCCAGATCTGTTACTGATGTTTCTCTTTCTATAGAGAAGAATTTTGAGATAAAACTATCTCGCATCTGCTCCCACGTCCTCACTGATCCTGCTGGTAGTGACATGTACCACTGAAAAGCTTTCCCCGTCAGCGTTGACCCAAATAACCGCATACAGTACTGTGGTACGGTCGACCAATTTCCCAATGCTGTGAGAAAGCGAGTGATATGTTCTTCGGGTGTGTTAGAACTAGGAAAAATGAACTCCAAAAGGGCATTTTCCTTGAAATGTAGTGTTTTGTTGCTCTGGGGTTCTAAATATAGAAACATTCGTGGACAATCACAAGCACTCACCAAAGTACACAAGAGAAGAGATATCGCAAGGCGAATTTTATTCCAGAGATTCTGAGATCTTACACATTCCAGGCCGTGATCTGGCACGAGCCCTTAATTACATCGAATGATCGATGACCCTTGATTAAAAGGCAAAAGACTAGTCAGCGGGGACTATGGTCTCAGAGTTCATTGGTCACGGAGACCTGTGTTTTGGTGGTCGCGGAGACCTGTATTTGTATGGTCGCGGAGACCTGTGTTTGTATGGTCGCGGAGACCTGTATTTGTATGGTCGCGGAGACCTGTATTTGTTATAGACTGATCCACCTTTGTACGAGTCGAATGTCTATGTCCCATGTTTTGACCGGAGATCCGGGCTGAGACTGTCAGGGTTTATGGCTGAGATGGACGACTCTGGGCCCGCGCCTGTCAATGTAGGGACAGGTGACCTCGGGAAGTCCATTCTACAGTTGTGTGTACCTGCGCAGCTCAACCAGCGGATGCCGTTTGGATGGGTAGGGCATCGACTGTTCTTGGAATATCAGTTTTTAACAGATTGTGTGTGATAGTTCAGAACTCTCCTGGTGTGGTTTATCGTGTTAACCATAGTCCCCTTTGCTTAGTCCAGACCTGGATTCGGGTCATATTATGATAGTACACGTAATGATGATGCATCAGTATGATTCTGGGCGCCGGCGGCCTCTTTTCGGGAGAATTGTTCCATTCAGCTCGTTGGGTCGGATCGGACTCCAAAGGCTTATGTTCTGCTCATTGGGTCGCCCGGATGGGTCGTTTGACTGCTCCATCGCATCCGGAACGCTCGAAATACCCAAAATAGGCTCAAACGGGGCTTAAAAATGTTATAAAATGAGGATTTAAGGGTGTTGGAACGAATGCGCAAAGTGCTGATTTTTGCGATCCGCTGGCCTGATTTTATTGACGCGCTGGGGCCAGTGCGTCCATAAATGATTTTCATGATGCGCTGGGTAATTTTGTGACGCGCTGGAGCCAGTGCGTCCTTAAAATCTAATTTTTCGATCCGCTGGCCCATTTTGCGACGCGCTGGGGCCAGTGCGTCCTAAAATTATAATTTCATGATGCGCTGGGCTATTTTGCGACGCGCTGGAACCAGTGCGTCCTTAAAATGGCTTTGACTCGAAAACTTGTATTTTCATAATCCGCTGCGCTATTTTGCGACGCGCTGGAACCAGTGCGTCCTTAAAATGCCACGATTGATGGTTTGTGTAATCCACCAAGGACTTTCCTGATGCGCTGGGTCACTTTTACGATGCGCTGGGACCGGCGCATCAAAAAAAGATGACTTAGTCGTTTCTCCGGACCTGGTATGATCGGAGGTGCGATTTCCGGCGAGGGGTTCCGGCGGTCGGAGAAGGATTCCGGCGGTCGGCAAAGGTTTTCCGGCGACGAGGTCCTCTCTCTCTCTTGCTGAATGATGCAAATGAGGCGGTTGGCGGGGTATTTATAGGTATCGTCGTCCAATAAGCGGTCGACACGTGTAGCGCGTCGAGAAAATGAGTCGGCGCGTCGATAAATGCGCTCGGCGCGTCGCGAAATGACCGGAGTCCAGAAGTTGGTTTACAGGACGCGCCAGCTGCCAGTGCGTCCTGAAATTATGTGATTAATGGATGCGCTGGGTGAATTTTGTGACGCGCTGGAGCCAGTGCGTCCTTAAATTCATTTTTGGATGCGCTGGGCGCAGTGCGTCCTTAAATTCCATTTTTTGGATGCGCTGGGCGCAGTGCGTCCTTAAATTCTATTTTTTGGATGCGCTGGACGTATTCGTGTCCCACAGATTTGGGTTTTACAAATTGGGGGTTTTGCGGGGTCCGTCTCGCGATGAATGCCGATGTACTGCTCCTATTTCTTCATAATTGAGGTATCTTCCCAATTTTGGACAGTTTTGGTCACGGTGTCTGGTGGGGTCCACTACCGGTCCAATTTTCATGCCTGAGGCAAATCTGATACGTGTGTTGTGATTCGTGCCGTGATTTTCGATGCACTGGTCCTAAATCCGACCGGGTGATGGTTTTGGCATTCGGAATCATCATTTCGGGGATCCTCACTTTTGGGACCCCAACAGATGCCCCTCCGATGCGTTGTGATGGACGCGTGGCGATCTATTGCGACGCATCGGATTTTCTGGGTCCCACTATAAATAGGGGATCCCTGGTCATTTCATCATTTCACTGTTCATTCCCGGCGATCAGAGCTCCCGGCCAACGCATCGATTTATTCTCCAGCGCATCGATTTATTATCGCCAGCGCGTCGAAATATTAGGTAGCGCGTCGATTTATTCGTACTTTGTGTATTTTATCGACGCGCTGCGCATAGCGCGGCCAATATTTTCGGACTTCGTTTTTCCTGCGATTTTCTTAACGCGCCATAGGCAGCGCATACAATAACTGGACGCGCTGGAGCCCGCACTTTGTTTTTACTTGAAATCATCTATTTAATCGACGCGCTAGGGTCAGCGCATCCTCTCGTGCCTGTAGAAACCCCTTTTCATGACGCGCTGAGCCCAGCGCGGTTATACTTATGAATTATTCGATGCGCTGGTCCCAGCGCGTACCCACGTGCCTGGGAAAGCTTTTAATTGACGCGCTAAGGTGAATTTACCATTTCTTGGACGCGCTGGGCCCGGCGCGTCATGTTCTCTGGATTTGTGAATTTGCCTGATTTTCTCGACGCGCTGGGCTCTGTGCATGCGACTTTGGGACTTAGTGAAATTCACTAAATCTGTTACGTAAACCGGCTCCCACACACATCTCCGGACTTGATCGATTGGCCCGATTGCAAGGTGTGTTAAGGCCAATAGGCGCTGATCTCTGAGTTGGGGAAGTTGTCCAATTTTGGTGTCCCATCTTGGTGCGCTTATCGTGGCTTAACAGACTCACTTGCAGGTTCATTTGACCGTTGCTCACGAGATTTGGGT